>OY293827.1:97508223-97982211 GCA_958507055.1 Crioceris asparagi | reverse complement strand
CCTAACCTAACCTAACCTAACCTAACCTAACCTAACCTAACCTAACCTAACCTAACCTAACCTAACCTAACCTAACCTAACCTAACCTAACCTAACCTAACCTAACCTAACCTAACCTAACCTAACCTAACCTAACCTAACCTAACCTAACCTAACCTAACCTAACCTAACCTAACCTAACCTAACCTAACCTAACCTAACCTAACCTAACCTAACCTAACCTAACCTAACCTAACCTAACCTAACCTAACCTAACCTAACCTAACCTAACCTAACCTAACCTAACCTAACCTAACCTAACCTAACCTAACCTAACCTAACCTAACCTAACCTAACCTAACCTAACCTAACCTAACCTAACCTAACCTAACCTAACCTAACCTAACCTAACCTAACCTAACCTAACCTAACCTAACCTAACCTAACCTAACCTAACCAACCTAACCTAACCTAACCTAACCTAACCTAACCTAACCTAACCTAACCTAACCTAACCTAACCTAACCTAACCTAACCTAACCTAACCTAACCTAACCTAACCTAACCTAACCTAACCTAACCTAACCTAACCTAACCTAACCTAACCTAACCTAACCTAACCTAACCTAACCTAACCTAACCTAACCTAACCTAACCTAACCTAACCTAACCTAACCTAACCTAACCTAACCTAACCTAACCTAACCTAACCTAACCTAACCTAACCTAACCTAACCTAACCTAACCTAACCTAACCTAACCTAACCTAACCTAACCTAACCTAACCTAACCTAACCTAACCTAACCTAACCTAACCTAACCTAACCTAACCTAACCTAACCTAACCTAACCTAACCTAACCTAACCTAACCTAACCTAACCTAACCTAACCTAACCTAACCTAACCTAACCTAACCTAACCTAACCTAACCTAACCTAACCTAACCTAACCTAACCTAACCTAACCTAACCTAACCTAACCTAACCTAACCTAACCTAACCTAACCTAACCTAACCTAACCTAACCTAACCTAACCTAACCTAACCTAACCTAACCTAACCTAACCTAACCTAACCTAACCTAACCTAACCTAACCTAACCTAACCTAACCTAACCTAACCTAACCTAACCTAACCTAACCTAACCTAACCTAACCTAACCTAACCTAACCTAACCTAACCTAACCTAACCTAACCTAACCTAACCTAACCTAACCTAACCTAACCTAACCTAACCTAACCTAACCTAACCTAACCTAACCTAACCTAACCTAACCTAACCTAACCTAACCTAACCTAACCTAACCTAACCTAACCTAACCTAACCTAACCTAACCTAACCTAACCTAACCTAACCTAACCTAACCTAACCTAACCTAACCTAACCTAACCTAACCTAACCTAACCTAACCTAACCTAACCTAACCTAACCTAACCTAACCTAACCTAACCTAACCTAACCTAACCTAACCTAACCTAACCTAACCTAACCTAACCTAACCTAACCTAACCTAACCTAACCTAACCTAACCTAACCTAACCTAACCTAACCTAACCTAACCTAACCTAACCTAACCTAACCTAACCTAACCTAACCTAACCTAACCTAACCTAACCTAACCTAACCTAACCTAACCTAACCTAACCTAACCTAACCTAACCTAACCTAACCTAACCTAACCTAACCTAACCTAACCTAACCTAACCTAACCTAACCTAACCTAACCTAACCTAACCTAACCTAACCTAACCTAACCTAACCTAACCTAACCTAACCTAACCTAACCTAACCTAACCTAACCTAACCTAACCTAACCTAACCTAACCTAACCTAACCTAACCTAACCTAACCTAACCTAACCTAACCTAACCTAACCTAACCTAACCTAACCTAACCTAACCTAACCTAACCTAACCTAACCTAACCTAACCTAACCTAACCTAACCTAACCTAACCTAACCTAACCTAACCTAACCTAACCTAACCTAACCTAACCTAACCTAACCTAACCTAACCTAACCTAACCTAACCTAACCTAACCTAACCTAACCTAACCTAACCTAACCTAACCTAACCTAACCTAACCTAACCTAACCTAACCTAACCTAACCTAACCTAACCTAACCTAACCTAACCTAACCTAACCTAACCTAACCTAACCTAACCTAACCTAACCTAACCTAACCTAACCTAACCTAACCTAACCTAACCTAACCTAACCTAACCTAACCTAACCTAACCTAACCTAACCTAACCTAACCTAACCTAACCTAACCTAACCTAACCTAACCTAACCTAACCTAACCTAACCTAACCTAACCTAACCTAACCTAACCTAACCTAACCTAACCTAACCTAACCTAACCTAACCTAACCTAACCTAACCTAACCTAACCTAACCTAACCTAACCTAACCTAACCTAACCTAACCTAACCTAACCTAACCTAACCTAACCTAACCTAACCTAACCTAACCTAACCTAACCTAACCTAACCTAACCTAACCTAACCTAACCTAACCTAACCTAACCTAACCTAACCTAACCTAACCTAACCTAACCTAACCTAACCTAACCTAACCTAACCTAACCTAACCTAACCTAACCTAACCTAACCTAACCTAACCTAACCTAACCTAACCTAACCTAACCTAACCTAACCTAACCTAACCTAACCTAACCTAACCTAACCTAACCTAACCTAACCTAACCTAACCTAACCTAACCTAACCTAACCTAACCTAACCTAACCTAACCTAACCTAACCTAACCTAACCTAACCTAACCTAACCTAACCTAACCTAACCTAACCTAACCTAACCTAACCTAACCTAACCTAACCTAACCTAACCTAACCTAACCTAACCTAACCTAACCTAACCTAACCTAACCTAACCTAACCTAACCTAACCTAACCTAACCTAACCTAACCTAACCTAACCTAACCTAACCTAACCTAACCTAACCTAACCTAACCTAACCTAACCTAACCTAACCTAACCTAACCTAACCTAACCTAACCTAACCTAACCTAACCTAACCTAACCTAACCTAACCTAACCTAACCTAACCTAACCTAACCTAACCTAACCTAACCTAACCTAACCTAACCTAACCTAACCTAACCTAACCTAACCTAACCTAACCTAACCTAACCTAACCTAACCTAACCTAACCTAACCTAACCTAACCTAACCTAACCTAACCTAACCTAACCTAACCTAACCTAACCTAACCTAACCTAACCTAACCTAACCTAACCTAACCTAACCTAACCTAACCTAACCTAACCTAACCTAACCTAACCTAACCTAACCTAACCTAACCTAACCTAACCTAACCTAACCTAACCTAACCTAACCTAACCTAACCTAACCTAACCTAACCTAACCTAACCTAACCTAACCTAACCTAACCTAACCTAACCTAACCTAACCTAACCTAACCTAACCTAACCTAACCTAACCTAACCTAACCTAACCTAACCTAACCTAACCTAACCTAACCTAACCTAACCTAACCTAACCTAACCTAACCTAACCTAACCTAACCTAACCTAACCTAACCTAACCTAACCTAACCTAACCTAACCTAACCTAACCTAACCTAACCTAACCTAACCTAACCTAACCTAACCTAACCTAACCTAACCTAACCTAACCTAACCTAACCTAACCTAACCTAACCTAACCTAACCTAACCTAACCTAACCTAACCTAACCTAACCTAACCTAACCTAACCTAACCTAACCTAACCTAACCTAACCTAACCTAACCTAACCTAACCTAACCTAACCTAACCTAACCTAACCTAACCTAACCTAACCTAACCTAACCTAACCTAACCTAACCTAACCTAACCTAACCTAACCTAACCTAACCTAACCTAACCTAACCTAACCTAACCTAACCTAACCTAACCTAACCTAACCTAACCTAACCTAACCTAACCTAACCTAACCTAACCTAACCTAACCTAACCTAACCTAACCTAACCTAACCTAACCTAACCTAACCTAACCTAACCTAACCTAACCTAACCTAACCTAACCTAACCTAACCTAACCTAACCTAACCTAACCTAACCTAACCTAACCTAACCTAACCTAACCTAACCTAACCTAACCTAACCTAACCTAACCTAACCTAACCTAACCTAACCTAACCTAACCTAACCTAACCTAACCTAACCTAACCTAACCTAACCTAACCTAACCTAACCTAACCTAACCTAACCTAACCTAACCTAACCTAACCTAACCTAACCTAACCTAACCTAACCTAACCTAACCTAACCTAACCTAACCTAACCTAACCTAACCTAACCTAACCTAACCTAACCTAACCTAACCTAACCTAACCTAACCTAACCTAACCTAACCTAACCTAACCTAACCTAACCTAACCTAACCTAACCTAACCTAACCTAACCTAACCTAACCTAACCTAACCTAACCTAACCTAACCTAACCTAACCTAACCTAACCTAACCTAACCTAACCTAACCTAACCTAACCTAACCTAACCTAACCTAACCTAACCTAACCTAACCTAACCTAACCTAACCTAACCTAACCTAACCTAACCTAACCTAACCTAACCTAACCTAACCTAACCTAACCTAACCTAACCTAACCTAACCTAACCTAACCTAACCTAACCTAACCTAACCTAACCTAACCTAACCTAACCTAACCTAACCTAACCTAACCTAACCTAACCTAACCTAACCTAACCTAACCTAACCTAACCTAACCTAACCTAACCTAACCTAACCTAACCTAACCTAACCTAACCTAACCTAACCTAACCTAACCTAACCTAACCTAACCTAACCTAACCTAACCTAACCTAACCTAACCTAACCTAACCTAACCTAACCTAACCTAACCTAACCTAACCTAACCTAACCTAACCTAACCTAACCTAACCTAACCTAACCTAACCTAACCTAACCTAACCTAACCTAACCTAACCTAACCTAACCTAACCTAACCTAACCTAACCTAACCTAACCTAACCTAACCTAACCTAACCTAACCTAACCTAACCTAACCTAACCTAACCTAACCTAACCTAACCTAACCTAACCTAACCTAACCTAACCTAACCTAACCTAACCTAACCTAACCTAACCTAACCTAACCTAACCTAACCTAAC
The DNA here is from genome assembly GCA_958507055.1 of Crioceris asparagi. Lineage (NCBI taxonomy): Eukaryota > Metazoa > Arthropoda > Insecta > Coleoptera > Chrysomelidae > Crioceris > Crioceris asparagi. Next base: position 97,977,071 of record OY293827.1, on the reverse strand, counting down.
CTAACCTAACCTAACCTAACCTAACCTAACCTAACCTAACCTAACCTAACCTAACCTAACCTAACCTAACCTAACCTAACCTAACCTAACCTAACCTAACCTAACCTAACCTAACCTAACCTAACCTAACCTAACCTAACCTAACCTAACCTAACCTAACCTAACCTAACCTAACCTAACCTAACCTAACCTAACCTAACCTAACCTAACCTAACCTAACCTAACCTAACCTAACCTAACCTAACCTAACCTAACCTAACCTAACCTAACCTAACCTAACCTAACCTAACCTAACCTAACCTAACCTAACCTAACCTAACCTAACCTAACCTAACCTAACCTAACCTAACCTAACCTAACCTAACCTAACCTAACCTAACCTAACCTAACCTAACCTAACCTAACCTAACCTAACCTAACCTAACCTAACCTAACCTAACCTAACCTAACCTAACCTAACCTAACCTAACCTAACCTAACCTAACCTAACCTAACCTAACCTAACCTAACCTAACCTAACCTAACCTAACCTAACCTAACCTAACCTAACCTAACCTAACCTAACCTAACCTAACCTAACCTAACCTAACCTAACCTAACCTAACCTAACCTAACCTAACCTAACCTAACCTAACCTAACCTAACCTAACCTAACCTAACCTAACCTAACCTAACCTAACCTAACCTAACCTAACCTAACCTAACCTAACCTAACCTAACCTAACCTAACCTAACCTAACCTAACCTAACCTAACCTAACCTAACCTAACCTAACCTAACCTAACCTAACCTAACCTAACCTAACCTAACCTAACCTAACCTAACCTAACCTAACCTAACCTAACCTAACCTAACCTAACCTAACCTAACCTAACCTAACCTAACCTAACCTAACCTAACCTAACCTAACCTAACCTAACCTAACCTAACCTAACCTAACCTAACCTAACCTAACCTAACCTAACCTAACCTAACCTAACCTAACCTAACCTAACCTAACCTAACCTAACCTAACCTAACCTAACCTAACCTAACCTAACCTAACCTAACCTAACCTAACCTAACCTAACCTAACCTAACCTAACCTAACCTAACCTAACCTAACCTAACCTAACCTAACCTAACCTAACCTAACCTAACCTAACCTAACCTAACCTAACCTAACCTAACCTAACCTAACCTAACCTAACCTAACCTAACCTAACCTAACCTAACCTAACCTAACCTAACCTAACCTAACCTAACCTAACCTAACCTAACCTAACCTAACCTAACCTAACCTAACCTAACCTAACCTAACCTAACCTAACCTAACCTAACCTAACCTAACCTAACCTAACCTAACCTAACCTAACCTAACCTAACCTAACCTAACCTAACCTAACCTAACCTAACCTAACCTAACCTAACCTAACCTAACCTAACCTAACCTAACCTAACCTAACCTAACCTAACCTAACCTAACCTAACCTAACCTAACCTAACCTAACCTAACCTAACCTAACCTAACCTAACCTAACCTAACCTAACCTAACCTAACCTAACCTAACCTAACCTAACCTAACCTAACCTAACCTAACCTAACCTAACCTAACCTAACCTAACCTAACCTAACCTAACCTAACCTAACCTAACCTAACCTAACCTAACCTAACCTAACCTAACCTAACCTAACCTAACCTAACCTAACCTAACCTAACCTAACCTAACCTAACCTAACCTAACCTAACCTAACCTAACCTAACCTAACCTAACCTAACCTAACCTAACCTAACCTAACCTAACAAGTTATGAGTTACGAGTTGTAACAAGTTACGAGTTGTACGTTACGAGTTGTACGTTACGAGTTGTGAGTTACAAGTTGTGAGTTACGAGTTACAAGTTTTGAGTTATGAGTTACAAATTGTGAGTTACGAGTTGTGAGTTACAAGTTGTAAGTAACGAGTTACGAGTTGTGAGTTACGAGTTGTGAGTTACAAGTTGTAAGTAACGAGTTGTGAGTTACAAGTTGTGAGTTACAAGTTGTAGGTAACGAGTTGTGAGTAACGAGTTACGAGTTGTAAATTACAATTTGTGAATTGCAATTTGTGAGTTACAATTTGTGAGTTACAAGTTGTGAGTTACGAGTTGTGAGTTACGAGTTGTGAGTAACGAGTTACGAGTTGTACGTTACGAGTTGTGAATTACAAGTTGTGAGTTACAAGTTGTGAGTTACGAGTTACAAGTTCTGAGTTGCGAGTTACAAGTTGCAAGTAACGAGTTACGAGTTGTGAGTTACGAGTTGTGAGTTACAAGTTGTAAGTAACGAGTTGTGAGTTACAAGTGTGAGTTACGAGTTACAAGTTGTAAGTAACGAGTTACGAGTTGTGAGTTACGAGTTGTGAATTACAATTTGTGAATTACAATTTGTGAGTTACAATTTGTGAGTTACAAGTTGTGAGTTACGAGTTGAGATTTACGAGTTACAAGTTGTGAGTTACTAGTTGTGATGTACAAGTTGTAAGTAACGAGTTACGAATTGTGAATTACGAGATGTGAGTTACAAGCTGTGAGTTACAAGTGTGAGTTACGAGTTACAAGTTCTGAGTTACGAGTTACAAGTTCTGAGTTACAAGTGTGAGTTACGAGTTACAAGTTGGGAGTTACAAGTTGTGAGTTACGAGTTGAGTTACGAATTGTGAGTTAGAAGTTGAGTTACGAGTTTTGAGTTACAAGCTACGAGCTGTGAGTTGTCCTACTACTGACCTATTGACCTGCTGACCTACTGAATTCTGACCTATTGTCCTACTACTGACTTCTGAACTGACCTACTGACTTCTGGGCTACTACTGACCTACTGACCGTATGACCTACTACTGACCGTATGACCTACTACTGACCTACTGACTGAGCTAATGACCTACTGACCTACGGACTACTGACCTACAGACTACTGACCTACGGACTTCTGACCTACTGACCTACTACTGTCTTCTGACTTACTGAGCAATGACCTACTACTAACTTACTGACTTCTGACCTACTACAGACCTACTGATTTACTGACCTACTGATTTACTGACCTACTTGCTGACCTACTGACCTACTGACATACTGATCTACTACTGACCTACTGACTTACTCACCAACTGACCTAATGAACTACTGACTTACCGACTTACTGACCTACTGACTCCTTACCTACTGACTTACGGACCTACTCCTGACCTACTGACTTGCTAACTTAATGACCTACTGATTTACTGACCTACTGATTTACTTTCATTTCAACGTTACATATTTTATGTAAATATGTCTGAAATGAAAGAATTGTAATAGTTCTACAAGCACTAAAGGTGAATTGAAGTTAACTGTACAATCAGTACTAATGAAATAAAAGTTAACTCTACATACACCAATTCTGTCACATGAACTTAAAATGAAATGACAGCCCCGTAGCTATAGAAAGAACCATCGAAATCCAAATCTGAAAATGTATACTCCTAAATGTGATTTCTAATACACTGATTTTGAAAAACCTTATATACCCGAAGCTAGGTAAAAAGCGCTTATATGTGGAGAGCGATTCAAGTAGCAGTGCTCAAGTAGCAGTGCTCAAGTAGTCGTGCTCAAGCACTTATTGATTTCGTTTCTCCCGCACCGTCGCATGGATACTCTCACGTCATTCGTGATGAATCTATTCATGTTTCGGTGTTCTATTATGCCGAAGATTGTGTGGTATATATACTCATTCAATCTTCAGTGCGATTCACAGCGATATCGCGGATTTAGCTAACGTGCTACGGAAGCGGTCCATATGCGATAATCCAAAATGATTTATGGTTTATTGACACTTGAAATTGTCTAAATATGCAACAACTCTCTCCAATCCGAGCGAGATTATTAATGAATCGATAATATTTCATGTCAAGTATAAAGAATGTTACATATTATATGTAAATATGTGTGAACTGCAAGTATTGTAATAATTTTACAAGCACTAGAGATGAAATATATGTTAACTCTATCAGCACTAAATTTGTTATGAAAGTTAACTATACAATCACTAAATATGAAATATAAGTTAACTATACAAGCACTACAATGACTTAATATGAAATATAAGTTAACTTTACAAACACTACAATCACTAAATATGAAATAAAAGTTAACTTTACAAATACTACAATCACTAAAAATGAAATTAAAGTTAACTTTACAAATACTACAATCACTAAATATGAAAACACTACAATCTCTACAAATGAATTAAAAGTTAACTGTACAATCACTACAATTGATATAAAAGTTAACTTTACAAATACTAAAGTATGATATAAAATTTAAATTTATATTCTGTAAACAAATACTAATTAAAGAAATGTAAGTCAATTTTACTTACAAGCACTAATAAAAGAATTAAGTTGTTTACAATCACTAATAAAAGAATTAAGTTGTTTACAATCACTAAATATGAAATAAGTTGACATTGTAAACACTATGATTTAAAAGTTAACTTTATAAATACGAATGAATGAAATAATGAAATATGTGTTAACTATACAATCACTAATGAATGAAATATATGTTAACTATACAATCACTAATCAAAGAAATGTTAGTTAACTTATATACACAAAAACTGTTACTAGTTACTAAAGATGAAATGACAGTTAACTCTACCAGCTCTAATAAAAGAGTTAACTTTATAAACACTATGAAGTAAAACATTAACTTTACAAATACTAATGAATGAATTAAAAGTTAACTTACCTTAACAAACACTAGAATTGAAATGAATAATAAACAAGATAACTTTACATAATCTAAAATTCAAAAAGTGATACTATCCTGACATATAATAGATTTGCATCAATCAAATAATAAAATTTTGGTAAGTGCGACGGCCGAATGTCGGCATCCTCACTAAGATGGCGACAAAGGATTTCTTGGAGTCTTTTTTCGGGTATATGTTAGGGAGAATAAAATGACTGTGTGTAATAATAGAAAAGTCAGAGTAAGCTACTAAGAATATTCAATAGTAAAGTAAATTAGTAATTTTTATTTTCAAGTGTGAATAAGGTTATAAAGTATCATAATTATTGGTACAGGGTTTCATCGTCTTCGCATAAGATAAGACCAGATAATCCTCCTATTCGAGTGGTCCCTCTGATCATCGTAGACCGTGAACCAAGTCTCAAGATTCTGGGACTTGGATGGAACCCTGCATCTGATCACTTCTTCTACTCTGTACGCTTGACTTCAACGGTAATCTCCTAGCGGACTGTGCTAGATGGCTAGAATCTTCGACCCCTTAGGATTGTTAACTCCTGTCACCTTCTAAGCCAAAATCTTCTTTCGTCAGCTCTGTCTCCTTCATCTGGAATCAACCTCTCTCAAATGAGGCCCAGCCCTCATGGTTGCGGTTTCAGTCTCAACTTCCCACTTTGTCAGAACTTCAGATACCACGATTCATCCCTGACGTTTCTTCTTCTGCGCATCAGTTGGTCGGCTTTTGTGAGGCCTCTGAATCAGGCTACGCTGCAGTCGTCTTTCTTTGCACTGTAGCACCGTCTAGTCACTGCCAGGTGTCTCTTATAGCAGCTAATTCCAAAATTGCTCCTTGCAAGGCTATGACCCTGCCTCTTTTGGAACTATGCGGTGCCCATCTTCTCGCAAAACTCATGCATCACCTGTACACTCGCTTGTTACAGCATCTCGGTGCCGAGTGCATGGCCTGTGGAGGAGTAGGATGACGACGACGATGACGACGACGATGACGACGACGATGACGACGCAATGTTTCGTGTGCTAATATAATAAATATTCTCCGTCCTCCACCAACGCCGCTCCATCTCCATAGCAGTTTTTCATCCTAATTCCACGACTCACGGTGGTGTTAATCATTGTTCTTTTCATTTAAGAATTTCACTTTATATAAATATATAATTATATAATTTTCCATACTTACAACTTCTTTCATTTGTATAAATGTACCATTTAAAACCAATACTACTGGACTTTTTTTCTCATTAAATATATTTCATTTATGCTTTCCAGCATGTACAATTTGTCATGAAAACTTCATTAAATACTGTTAATAGGTTTAGGTAATTTATAATCGAATTAGTTTTATTTTTTAACTTTCTGGACATACATCAAAAACTTCATAATTTTTTTGATTGAACATATAATTCTCCGTAACATTTAATTAGATAGATATCCCATACATATGGAATGGTTATGTACCTTATAATTATAATGAAACAAGTAGATAATAATAACTTTTATTTTATATTATCTCCCGATAATTTTTGATTGCTGTATTTCATTCAGACCATTACCTTCATCATCTTTATTATAATAACCAATATTAATTAAGTGATTGCAAAGAATAATAATGTGATATATGTAATTAGGTACCTACCCATTAAATTTACGTTAGAAGGTAACAACCATTCATTTGCTTTATTCTATTTATTTATTTATCTATAGAATATTTATATTTCCTATTCATACATATTTAAAAAATAAATATAATAAATAAGACTTTATTTCTATATTTGTTTATTGAGCTATTATCAACGGTTAATCAATGTTGCCATTGTAATTGGTGCTGCAATTATAGCTTTTCTATTATTAGAATCAAAGCCTGTATTTCTCCGGCTTTCAAGTTCAAAGATTGTTGAATTCAGGTTCTAACGAAACTAGTTAGGGTTTGAATAACATACTGACTACTACCGAGTGACAGTTACATAGATTATATATATATATATATTTTTCATTCATCTTAGTTTAAATTTCTACAATAACATCTAATATATTATTTCATTTGAAATAGAAATATAATCTTTGTTCCTTTTCTGTCTTCCATATCATAAGCATCTGCAGCTTTTACCTGACCTATTTATGGTATCATTCGTAGCGTGTACTTTTGTAAAATAATCTTGTTGGCAGTCAATGCCTGCGACGAAAGCATGCTCTTAATCATACCTGAAATATAGACTCGGAGGTAAAAAATATGATCTAAAGAGCTCAACTATTCAATTCTCTCACACATTATAAAACAGAATACTTACCCGCAAACTTTACATCCGAGTGTTTATGAATTTATCTCTGTGATAATCATTCATAGGCATGGGTTCCTGTACAAAAAACAGGTTAGCAAAATACATATTTTTATCGTTTCCATAATCACTGTTATCGAATGAATGTTTTAAATTTGTAATTATAAAGAATATCATGAATTGGATAATTTCTTTCTAATTATTACACGCGATATTTAGTCACTATGAAAATTGACACCCATTAAAGCGAAGGATATTAACTACTGTATTGGGCTAATTGAAAATACCTAATAAGTTAAATCAGATTAAATATGATTTTGCTTTTTTTCTTATATATTGAAGCCCTAAAATAGTAAGGAATAAGATTCATAAACAGTACAAAATTGATTTTTTGTCTACAGACTTTTTAGATGGTTTGATAAGATGAATTACATGTTTTTAGGTAAAGGCTAACAATAGAGCTAACAAATCGTTGTCGATCTGTCCGCCTTCATAGGCAATTTTACACACCTAGAAATTGAAATGAAGTGGAACTATATAGACCACTAAATATTATTAAGTGTCACTCAATAAAAATCTATGGGATTACCGACATTTTTTAGAAACGAATGCCCTGTATATTTTTACTATTTTAGATTTTACTGAGAATTCTAGATATATTTTTATATTTTTTATATATTATAATATTTTTTATATATTATTATATTGTATTATAATTATTGTAATTGACGGATGAAAATAAATGTGCTTTCGACGTATGTGTAAAATCCACAGTTGTGAAAATCTACAGGCATATTCATTAAATTTTAGAAAATGTCTGATCTATATCAGAGCTGAATTATCAAGTTCATTCGGTGAAATACTGCAACATTCTGAAATGCTTTTCAGTACATTCTGGCATTGGATTCGACACTTCAGCTTTATTGGTTTCATGGTTTAAATCAACCAATCAATTGTGAACTAGTGCGGAATACTATATCAGAATGTAAATGCCTACGGGGACCTAAGGATTCGTATTTACTATGAAATTGTAAAAATGGGAACTGACTCACAGAAAAAGAAAGAAGAAAAGAAAATCCTTTTCGAAAAACATGTTTTAGATAATGAATTTAGGCGAAATTTTAAAAATACTCGCAGATCAATGGTGACATAGCAAAGAAATTCAACAGGCCCTTAAATTATAGAGATTCTTAAAAAATCAACAACTCTTCTAAAACAATTATAAAGAGTGTGTTGTGGACCACACACTTGAAGTAAAACTTCTTTCGCTACATAAGTATTATATATGAGTATAATATGTATGTTTTAAATATCGCATATTTGTTTTTATTAATTTTATAAATCAATATTGAAGATTTGTTTCTTTATATTTATTCATTGTTTTCATTATCTGATATATTGGTAGTTACAATAGTAGGTTGTAAGACTGAGACAATACACTTAATTATTAGACCATAATTGAAACAAGAATTTATTATTTGCACCCTTAATTGCAACTAATTACTTCACCATCTAATTCAATTCTAATGAGTTGGGTTTGCCTGGTTTATCAAACTTTCAATTCAAATTCAAAATCCGCCTTACATCACCCACCACTAAAAATCGTTCGACTTGGCTTGACTATGCCGGGCAACATAAATGACTACAATGACCAAGTCATAAATAAACGTCGTTAAGTACATATAAATAGTTGTTGAATCATTAAATAAATTATATTTCAAATATTCATTAAGCTAAGCTCGGCTATAACCTCTGCAGCATATATATATATAAGTGCATTTTGAACTCGCTGAACACACCATACTTATTGCGATATTGCACCTCACCGATGAGCCGATCCTCGGGAAACTGTTGACTAAAAGAATAAAAGTAATTAATTTCTATGGAATGATTCGACAAAACTCATTGAGGCTATTAAAATATCATAAACCACCCTCAATTATAAATAATAAATTACCTCTTTACGATCTGGACTTCGTGATATCCTTGATTCTTGATGAAATTGCTTTTCAAATCACAATAAGGAAACTAGGACCAATTTTATTAGAAAATGCAAAAAACTAAATAATACTTGTTCTATTGGTATGGGATATTAATTAATAATAATATATTATTTTGCATTCTTTGAATAATAGTCGCTCCTAGTTTTTGTAAGAAATAAATATTTCAACTAATACTGGATTATGTATAATTATTTTTATCAAGTACCTACTTATGTACCTTAAGTAAGGAAATAAGATCAATTAATTATTTTCTAGAATATCAACAAATAGGTATTCGAATATTTCCAATCAAAACAAGACGCTCAGAGTTGTTGATTTATTTTAGGTGAACATCTATACTTTTTGACCACATTCCTCCATATGGTTGTACAAAGAATGAAGTAATAACTTATAATGCGTCGTTAAGTATAAATAGTTGATGAAACAATAGATAAATTATATTGAAAATAATTATTATGCTCACCTATAACTTCTGCAGTATAAATTTGCATTTCGGGCTCAATGAGCACACCATGCTAAGATTATATGTAGATCACCAACATTCATCAGATCCAATATGAAAAACTCTTGTGTACTTTTGTGGCAAAAAAGGCACAATCTTGACCTGTACTAACCAATGATATTATTATTCGCCCATTGAGTGCCAATATTATTATTTATTTTACATACTTATTCAAGGCATTCCTCACCGAATCCACCACGTCCGACGATCCAATCGTTAGTTGGTTAGTTAGCTTATCTTATATCAAGAGCCAAATTACATAATCCGTCTTTTCATAAAATGCCTACTCGTTGTAGACAAACGACCATATTTTTAAATTATTTGTATTGTAATCTATTATTTTTTGAGAAATCTCTACTGGAAAAAGACATTAAAATCGGCACTTATGTACTGAGGCAGAAGGTATGTATCAAGATATTTTATAAAAAGTGTAGGTACACAGAATTTTTATTAACATTGAATCACCTGTTGTGTAGACACAAAAAATCAGGATCTAGTGAATATAAATAAAGTTGGTCCAATTTTTTGTGAAAATATTTTCGAATAAATCAACGATGTTATATTTTAAACAAACTAAATTAAAAAAAACTATAAGAGAAAATATGTAGCAGAATATTAATATATTCAGCTACATATTAATATAGCTTAAATGTTATTCAACAATCAAAAACGATTTTGTTTGGTAACGAGGTTGACTAAGAAAAACTTTTATTTCACATCACATATCAACAAATATTGGAATGTTTCCATTCAAAACAACGCTCAGAACTGTTTATTAATTTTGGGTGAACATCTGTACTTTTCGAACACATTCCTTCATATGGTTGTACACGACAAATTTTGACTTTCGAGACTCGCAGATAGGTAGATAAAGATATATTGATTGATAGATACGCATATTACAGAGAGAGAAAATACAATATATAACATGGAAAAAAATGTTTGTTTTGCGCTAAATCAACACATTTTTTGTTACACTAATTTCATTTAATATTAATTCTACATTCTATGCAATTACCCTAAGCTAAAAAAAACTACACGGAAAGTAATGAAAATTAATTTTAACAATCACACAATTATGTTGGGAAACAATGTATAAAAGCACTTTTATTTCATATTAAGAAAAATAAAAAAAACATTTGAATATAAAAATCTTAGTATGATTTATGTTTCCAACAATTATACAATATGATTGTTTCTAAAACTAATCTTTTGTTATTTGGGCGAGAATTTGATTTCGTTAAATTAATTGAAATAAGCATCATTATTCCTTGAAAATAGATGTACCTATATTTAAATGAACCAAAAAACACTTAAAAAATTAACAACTATTTATTACACAATAAATATTTTTACCAAATAATAATAATAATACCAAATACTAATAGCAAAGAAGATAGTACTTATCCTATTACCCATGTAAATAGGTTTAGATTAGATCGTACTTGTTATTTTTCAGTGATCTCAAAACATCGCAGCGCAGATATAGGTACCTATAGGTATTTAAGAACTCTTATGAAAAAATGTTCAATTTAAATGTTGCTATAGTCAAGTTCGTAGATTGTAGGCACTAAATTCGTGATAACGTTTCAGTGATCCTCTCTGACTTCGTGGCGTACGGAAAACGTTATATGAGGATGAAGCAAGGATATTGTTTATTGAAGAATTATATATCGAGCGATCAAAAACAATATTCTTCTTGAGTAGGCCTTTGAAAGTGAGGTTTGACTTGCAATTCAAATTCCGGCTTACATCAAACACCTTCAAAAGTCGTTCGACTTGGCTTGACCGAATTTTTACCAGAAAAGACTATAACTTCCACGTCAATAGTAATAAATTATAATACATCGTTAAGTATAAATAATTGTTGAATCACTGAATAAATTAGACTTCAAATAATCTTTATGCTCACCTATATACGTTCTACTTTTTCTCTACCTACAACATTTTGTTTTTGATTTTGATGTAATAAAGAAAGTTTATAGAACATTCAATTTTATTTTACCTGCTCCTCTCGGCCAAAAATTCTTATAAGATAACAACGAACCCTTAAACCTCCGGCCGAATTTATATGTCCCCTTTAAGTACCTGTACTGATTCCGGCCGAAATTTCATCCGCCCCTGGTATTGAAAGTAAATGATTACAATTTAATATGTTAAGAGATACTCACACGCTGGCATGAGGTTATTCTTGGAGAAATCTCGGGCTAAACGTGAATCAGACATCCAATCATGTCCATTTTCTTCTGATATCAGGTATATTTGCTGGTTTTAAATCTCTAAGCACAGTATATCTTATACGCATGTGTTCTTAACATAAAAGGAGAAACAACAAGACATTTCAAACTATTCTAACACAATTGGAGTTGCTAAAGAATATTATACGAATATAAAAACAGGCATGTTGTTAATCAACAGAATAAATTATTAATGTTGTCCCTGTATATTACTATTATTACTATCTATATTATTATTTTCCATAGTATAAAGCCGCTTGGCGTTTAAATAAATAAATAAATATGTGTTCCAACTTGCAATAAAAATAGCGTCATACCAGACATCGATTCAATTCAAAATCCGACTTTCATCACACACCATCAAAAGTCGTTCAACTTGGCTTGACCGAGCCGGACCTTTACCAGAAAAGACACAAGTTCCACGTCAAAAAATAAAGTAGGTAATAACATACACTGTAAGTTAACGTCGTTAAGTATAAATAGTTGTTGAATCAATAAATAAATTATATTTAAAATAATCATTATGCTCACCTATAATATAACTTATGCAGTATAAAACTGCATTTCGGGTTCAATGAACACACCATGCTGACTGTGATTATACGTAGATCACCAACATTCATCAGATCCAATATGAAACACTCTTGTGTACTTTTGTGGCATATGGAAGGCCATACGTCATGTATACAAAAAAATGCACAATCTTGACCTGTACTAACTAATGGTAATATTATTCGACCATTGAGTGCCAGTATTAATTACTTACTTATTCAGGCATTCCTCACCGAATCCACCACGTTTGACGATACGATCCTCGGGAAAGTCGTTCATGAAAAAATAATTCGTTAGTTGGTTAGTCAGTGTATTAATTTAATGCTTATGTCATATCAAAAGCCAGATTACATAATCCGTCTTTTTATAAAATGCCTATTCGTTGTAGACTGAACGGCCGTATTTTTAAATCATCTGTATTGTAATCTATCATTTGTTGAGAAATCTCTACTGGAATAAATATTTTTTACAAAAAATTGGACCGACGTTATAAGTTGGTGCACTGAAAAGTATAAAATAATATTAATTCTATTGGTGCTGGTACTTTTGAAGTTGTGCAGTTGCAGGTAGATTGATAACTTTTGTCACCAACTTCACAAGTACCATCACCAATAGAAGTAATATTATTTTATACTTTTCAGTGCATCAACTAATAACGTCGGTCCAATTTTTGTAAAAAATATTTATTTAACACTTTTGAGTGTAACATTAGTCACGAAAATCGTTGAACGTTCACTATTACCAATCAAGATAGTACTTATCATATTACCCACGTATATTCCTTGCTTGTAGTTATTATTGAGATCTCAGAACATCGCTGCGGAAATACGATTGAATATTTTAGTTGTTACCATTTCAACACCGATTTTACTCGAAAACCGTAACTCTAAGGGAAAAATGTTCATGATAAATGTTGCTACAAATAATTATGTCTTTCATGTACTGCAAACAGATTTTCAATTTTCGACAGAAATCGCCCTGTCCACAAAGCGAAAATAGGTATATTTGAAATAAAATTTCAATTTAAACGTTTCCGGATATTGTCCTATCTGTAATTATATTGCCCACTCCACCCCCTTCGGGGGCGGTTTTCGGAGGGAACGAGATGTCAGATTCCCGTTTTTATGAATATCTCAAGCCTCCTCTTTCAAATGAATCAAAAATCATCAAAATCGGAGTACGATTACTATATGAAAGGCGGCACAAACCAAAAAAAAAACACACATTCGAATTGTATACCTCCTCCGTTTAGGGTTCGTCGGTTAAAAATACATTAAAATCGGCACTTATATACCTACTAAGCAGACTTTGTAGCCAATACCGGCGGCTGTTCCCCTTGCACGTTACAATAGTATATGTACTATCTTCTTTGCTATTAGTGAACGTTCAACGATTTTGTAACTAACGTTACACTTGAAGTGTGAAATAATTTTTTAACCAAAATTAAACCGACTTTAAAAGTTGGTGCACTGAAAAATACAAAATAATATTAATTTTCTAACTTCTAAAGTTGGTGCCGAAAGCCTTCTACCCAACTACAATCAACTTCAAAATTAACAGCACCAATAGAATTAATATTATTTAAAAATTTTCAGTGCACAAACTAATAAAGTTGGTCCATTTTTTTGTGAAAAATATATTTGAATAAATCAACAATATTACATTTAATCAAGTAAACCCAACTAAATTTAATTAAATTTCACAAATCGAAGTAAAAATAAGATAAACTTTCTTAAATGCTGAAGAGAAAAATCATTCTTAGGCATGTACCTATGAAATTTTTTTCATTTTAGTAATGAGGGAACCAATTCATTTCTTTGGAATGATTCGACATGATAGATTACCTTAATGAGTGCGTATGGAAAAGGTTGATTGACAAAACTTATTGAGGCGAATAAATGATCATATTCCAGACTCAATTATTTATTACCTCTAACATATTATGATCCGGACGATATGAAATCCATGATTTTGCTTTTCTAATCCCCCAAAATAAAAAATAAAAATACGGAACTAGAAGCAATTTTATTAGAAAACTGAAAAAACAAAATACTACTTGTTCTATTGGTATAGGATATGAATTAATAATAATATTAAATATTATTTTGCATTCTTTGAATAATAGTATATACTAGATTTTGTAAAAAATAAATATACCTATATAACTGGATTATGAACTATTATGAACTATTATCAAGTGCAAATGTGTGTACTTTAAGTAAGGAAATAAAATCATTAATTATTTTCTAGAACAATATCAACAAACATTGGAATATGTTGAGTTAAGAATATAAATATTTATTTTGGGTGAACATCTGTACTTTTTGACCACATTCCTTCATATGGTTGTACACGACAAAATAAGACTCTCGAGTCTCGTAGATAGGTAGATAAAGATATATAGATTGATAGATAGATACACAAATTAGAAAGAGAGAAAATACGAAATATAAAATAGAACAAAAAATTTTTATTTAGCGCGAAATAAACACATTTTTTGTTACACAAATTTTAATTAATACCAACAATTATCCATTCAATCCAGTCGGCCTAAACTTAAAAAAAAAACTACATGAAAAATAATGAAAATTAATTTTAACAATCACACAATGATATCGTGTGTATAAAAGCACTTCTATGGCATATCAAAAAAAAAATAAATGAAAAACATGATACAATATGATTGTTTCTAAATCTAATCATAAGAAAATTTATTTGGCCGAGAATTTGATTTCGTTAAATTAGTTGAAATAAGCATCATTGTTCTCTGATAATAGATGTATATAAAATGAATAAAAAAAACGCCAAAAAAAATCTACAACTCACATTGTTGTTGTCTTTGCTATACCTTACATGATCATCTTATTCTGCCATACAGTTGGAAAATATAAACTCCTGAATCGAAATAGGTTCACATACAAAATAATAAAAATCTAAGCACTCAAAAGAAAATTCTATCGGCTCCAAAATCGTAAGACTTTAAAAACGCGTTTAATCATGTCAAATTTAATATTTGGATATAACGTACGTTAAATTTTTAAGGTTTTGTTCACAGAATGGGCCCTGTTTGATATTGAAAGCAAATGATTACAATTAAATATGTAAACAGGTATATTTGCTGGTTTTAAATCTCTAAGCACAATATATCTTATGCGCATATGTTTTTAGCCTAAATAGAGAAACAATAAGTAATAATGTGGAATTCATCATGGTATTGATATTGATTTTACTATTGTTGTTAAAGGACCCAAGGAATATTTAGTTATACCAAAGATAATGGTTATCATTGGTAATACTAGTGTTAACTATGTCTTTTTGAAAAATTTCCAATTTGAACCTCAATTTCTGTTAAATTAGAAAAATATATGAGCAGCTTTTCAATAATTTCATCATTTCTGAAATTTAAGTTGCATTAGCAATATTAAGTTTACATTGTTCTAAATTGTATATCATTTATCATACATTAAGAGCATTCGCTACGTCTTACGTGACGATTTTTGATGAATTTCTCCGTCATACAAAAAACGTTTACTTATAAGATACATGTTATAAATATGTTAAAGATTAACAAACAAAATGATTTCTTCAACATAACTAACTGAGACAAAACTTAGAACACGATAGATATCTAAGGTAGCTTTTGGTAATTCTAATAGTGCTTAACACTATTGAATGAGTAAGGCTTTCTTAGCCTTACTTGGTCTTCCGCGTTTTCGTTTTTCCCCTATTGGCAAATTTTTAGGTCTATTAAGCTAGCATAACAAAAGTGGCACACATCAATAAAATTTGTATACAAAATTATCTTATGGCTGGCTGCTCCCAAAAATGCTTGCAAATACATGTTTTTTTTTAAACGAAGGACAGGTACAATCTCCCGTCTGCCATTCTTTGTCTCCTGGGAGGTAAGTGTAGCATATAAAACGATGATTTTTTCTTCATAATAATATGGCTGTCAAAATCTTCCACCTTATTTTGCGTAAGTATTCTTATAATTATCATCAAGTTAAATTTAAAAGAATCATTACTTCGTTAGAATAAAAAAAATATTCAAAAATATATGATCGAGAAATATTTCTATAAATGATCCAAACAAAATATTCCAACTCTGCAATGAAACAATAATAACGTTATTTTTAAACAAATTATTTCACGATGATCCAAAATATCTCAACAGTCGATTCAAAACTGCAAATATCTTGAAATTTTACGATAAATTTGTAGATAAATAAATTTTTCAATTTTGCATAAATCACCCTTATGTATAAAGCAAGAGCTGAAAATTGAAATCAAACAAAATGGTTGACTATATTTATACTTATTTCAATTTCAATATAATTTTTATCTGCTAATAATGAATATCTAAAACTTTTATAATTTGTCAAATTATTTATTTTATTATTTTAGAAAATATAGAAAACAAACTTTGGATTGATAACGAGGAAAAATAAAATTAAATAAACGAACAAAACTATTTTCTAAGTTCTAGTTATATATAAAACAGTTAGGCCCCTACTCGGAGATTAGAATCAAATTTTGATATATTCATAATTTTCAAATACCTACCTCAAAAGTGAGTAAGATAAAGTAAGTATCAAACATTATTCTATCAAAATTCAGGAAACATGTTTTTCCTGAACAAAATAATAAGACGTTTGTTTATAAAATATCTCGTAATCCATTCAATTTTATAGTTTTTTTGTAGATGAGTTAGAAAAAGAAGTCCTAGAATTCACAACCATAACAGCTAAACATTTTTATATAAAATCCTCATTTCAAAGTAAGCCATTTTTTGAAAATTTTACGTAAGAATTTTTATAATAGTCAAATTAAATTTCAAACAATCATTACTTCGTTTTAAAAAATATCTATTCAAATATCATCAACGAGAAAACTTACTATAAATTAAAAAAATAAAAATATTCCAACTTCGCAATAAATAAATTCTTACACGATGAATCATCCAAAATATCACGACGGTCGTATCAAAATTGCAAATATCTTCAATTTTTACAATAAATTTCTATCTAGAGATAAATAAACTTAAGAATTTTGTATAAGTATTAACCGCATCTATAATGTCATATCTGAAAATTTAAATCAAACAAGATGGTTTTAGCTATATTCATTTTTCAATTTCAACTTAATTTCTATCTGTTAATATGAAATTCTATCTCACAATTTCATAATCTGTCAAATCAGTTTTTAAATAGTTGAAAATATTTTTTGCAAAAAATTGGACCGACGTTATTAGTTGGTGCACTGAAAATTACAAAATAATATTAATTCTATTGGTGCTGGTACTTGTGAAGTTGGTGCCAAAAGTTATCAATCTAACTGCAACTGCACAACTTCAAAGTAAAAGCACCTATAGAATTAATATTATTTTGTATTTTTCAGTTCACCAACTAATAACGTTGGTCCAATGTTTTGTAAAATAAATTTATTTCACACTTTTGAGTGTAACATTAGTCACGAAAATCGTTGAACGTTCACTAATACCAAAGAAGATAGTACATATACTATTGTAACGTGCAAGGAGAACAGCCGCCGGTATTGGCTACAAAGTGGCGGTATCCGTTTGAAGTAAGCGCGAGATATAAACTGTGGTTGGAAATATCGAAAGCGGCGTTGACAAAGAGAGCGACGGCAGCAGTCGGCATCTACTCCTAAAATGCCGACAAAGGAATTTCGAGAAACGTCTGGTAGCGGCTTTCGCATCAAACACCAAAAGCCGCACGAATGATCTGGATCCTTTGTCAGATATATATATATATATATATATATATATATATATATATATATATATATATATATATATGGGAGAATTGTCGGCAGGAAGAGAGAATGTAAAAGACAGTGTGAATAGACAGTATATAGGTATAAGTATATATAAGACCATAAGCTAACTTTCGGGTGGAACGTTGAATAAATTATTAATTGAACCCGAACCAGAATGCTTCTTGTTGGCTAATAATAATTATATCCCATTGGGTACACGGAAATAATACGAAAGTTGGAAGTTACCTATAATGGTCACTAGCAAATAAGAAGAAATAATAAACCAATATTCACACAAGATTAAAATAAATTTACTTCCGAATGAGATTCAATGGGTAGTACCACAGACAATGTTGGAATAGATTGTCTGTGGTAATACCTATATGAAAATCAATCTAAAAGTTCAATAAATCCGCTCAATATGTTTTTTCAAGTACATTATTCTCCAAATCAATATGCAATGGTAAATCAAATGAATTAATTAAAAACTTACATTTTGCAAATTACATCATCGTCTCCATAAACGTTTGAAATAATTTCACACTTATCAAATTATTTTAAATAATACACTACTTACGAAAAATTTTAAATTTATTTTACAATATAAATATCTCGGTAACAACAAATATATACGAATTCAATGAAGAATTAAAACTTTAATCAACTCCCACAACAAGCCTATAAATATGTAAAGACCGAACATTTACTTAGTCGTCCATTTTGAAAAAGATTTTTGCACGGCATCAGAATCAATTCAACGCCGACTATCTTCATATAAATGCTAACCGAATTATTTCTAAATATACCAGAATACGGTGCAAATTGCATCTCTAATGTAAGAAAACGCCACCAACTACTTGAATGTACCTGAGAGGTCAATGACCTCACAACTTTAATAACTATTTGATAGATTATCAGCTAATAAAAAATAATATATTTTACCTTTTAATTTTCCAATATCCGTCCAAAAATCTATATAGATGAATCCATTGCACACACTTCTTTAGTTCGCTGAATATTTTTTTAAATATAGAAATTATCAGCCACCCGTACCAGCCACTACTAAACTTTTTTTACGAAAAGAAGTAAAAATTCATAAGTAAATACCTACATTCCGGTTTTAGCAACAATATATACGAATAGCTAATTATTGCATAACACCGTTATAACTCATAACCAAACATTAATTTAGTTTCGTCAATTTTGATAAGAAATATCGCAAAATCAATATCCATCCATAAGGGACATATTGCATCAAATCTTGATTCGACAAGATGGCGGCCTCTAATTAGTGCAAGGTGAACAGATTGAATTTATTCGAAAATTCAACATGTCGTGGCCGGTAAGATTTTTGCGAGATGCGAAAATGAAAATTTATCGTTTGAAAGTTATTATTAGTATGTATAATTCAAAACTCATATTTTGCTAATGCTGATTTACATATTCTCCACGATGTTTAAAACATTACACAATTAGAAAAAAATGTTCAAAGGAAATCATTCCATTTAACAATAAAATTGAGTCATTATCTTACCTTTTAATTTTTAAGATGAATCCATTTCCACACTACACTCAATATTTAGTCTGTTAAATAAAATATTCCTTTCAAATAATAGCGAAATTATACAGTAATTTGTTCCGATCGCGATTAACTACTGATTTGTGCAAAAGTTTCAATGCACCTTCTTGCATTTTACATAGAAACCTGTGATGATAATTTGTCTCAAAATACTACCACCCCCTTACCCCTAACCATACTTAGGTACAATGACCTACTTATCGCGTATGAATATTTTTCAAACTAATATTTGGAAAAACAGAGCAAATGATACATTACATATGCCCTTCAAAAGTTTGTTGAATACCTAGTTACACATTCCACAACACTATTCCTAAATAACAATGTATAATGATAAAATAATTATAGGATCTACTTTTTAGAACCATGTTTATTGAAAATCCGCGAATGCACTGCGCAAGCGCAAATAATAATCCTACGCCAGCCGCCAGCTAGTATCTTCAACAAATTACCCACAATGCATTATGTCAAATCTGGTTTTCGAGAAACTGGACCTGTCTCAAATTGGTGGAAGGGGAGTCGGGTACAAATATTCATATTCTTGAAAAGTTATTTAAACGTATAAATTAATTTAAAAATCCCTGTTACAGCGTAAATATACGATTAGTATCGAACATTAGTATATTAAACAAATAATGTAAATAGATAATGACGAAACTTTATTTATTTTCATTCTACATTTTGAAAAGAAAACGTACCTACCTATGGAACAAATAACTAATAAATATAACCCAATGCTAACTGATTTACTTATAACACTTCTCTCTGAAACAACTGGCGAAAATGCAAAAGAATCCTAGGCCAGCAACCGGTAACTATGAATTTCTTGAAAAATGTATCAAGTAGACGTGGTATGATCTTAAACTTTGAAGAAAGATGTGTCTGTTATTGTGTAGTTCATATCTTTGCAAAGTAATCGTCGCCTGTCGCGTATAATAATCGAAAAACTCTAGTTGCGTTCGGGATGCGGGATAAAGATAAATATTTTTTAAAAAAAATTGGACCGACGTTATTAGTTGATGCACTGAAAAGTATAAAATAATATTAATTCTATTGGTGCTGTTACTTTTGAAGTCCTACATTTTTTCCTTAGAGTTACGGTTTTCGAGTTAAATCGGTGGTAACATATAAAATACTCAGGCGTATTTCCGCAGCGATGCTTTGAGATCTCAATAATAACAACTACAAGCAAAGAATATACATGGGTAATAGGATAAGTATTATCTTGATTGGTACTAGTGAACGTTCAACGATTTTCGTGACTAATGTTACACTCAAAAGTGTGAAATAAATATTTTTTACAAAAAATTGGACCGACGTTATTCGTTGATGCACTGAAAAATACAAAATAATATTAATTCTATTTGTTCTGGTTCTTTTAAAGTTGGTGCCAAAAGTTTTCAGTCTAACTACAACTACACAACTTCAAAGTTACGAGTACCAATTAATATTATTTTGTATATTTCAGTGCATCAACTATTGATGTTGATCAATTTTTATGTAAAAATTTATTTAGAATAATGAGTCATCCGTTACGTTCTAATGGTCAATTCAAAATCTAAAATTTCTTCAAAATTCACAAATTTCTAACAACTTTAATTAACATATTTTATAATAATTATATTTTGAATGCGTATTACCCAAACGGCATACCTAGCTCATCCTGACAATTGAAATCAAACAAAATAATTGATCATATTTTTTTTCTATTTCAAATTATTATTATTATTAAGTCCATTATTATGTCCATGAAGTTAGCAGAGCAAGGTAAGCAGATCACAGGTAACTTCAAAATTAAAGGCTAATTAGATGATAATTAAGTGCGCCAACCGCGATTTAAATGCTTTTCAACTTTTTCCGGAAATTGAAATATTGGGATAAAGTTTGACTAAAAGAGATCATGTTTGAAAATCGTAGCAAACAGAGCGGGACCGTTGTGAAAACTTATTAATGATTAAAAATCAATAAATGCTCAAAGAAAAGCACACATCAATAGAAACGTCCACAAATCAAAGAAAAAAATAAGATAAACTTTCTTGAATCCATGATTTTGCTGCTCAAATCACCCTAAATTAAAAAAAACGAAACTAGAAGCAATTTTATTCGAAAATGTACAAAAAAACAAAATACTACTTAGGTAGGTACTTGTTCTATTGGTATAGGAAATGAATTAATAATAATAGTAAATATTATTTTGCATTATCTGAATAGTTTTTGTAAAAAAATAATATTTACTTAAGTAAACTAAAACTGGATTATGAATAATTATTAGTATCAAGGGCATATGTACCGTAGGTGAGGAAATAAGATCAAATAGTAAGTATTTTCTAGAAGAATATCAACAAATATTGGAATGTTTCCATTCAAAACAAGACGCTCAGAACTGTTTATTAATTTTGGTTGAACATCTGTACTTTTTGACCACATTCCTTCATATGGTTGTACACTACAAAATTTGACTTTCGAGACTCGCAGATAGGTAGATAGATAGATTGATAGATACGCAAATTACAGAGAGAAAATACAATATATAACATGGAAAAAATGTTTATTTTGCGCTAAATCAACACATTTTTTGTTACACAAATTTAATATCAATTCTGCATTCTATCCAATTAGCCTAAACAAAACTACACGGAAAATAATGAAAATTAATTTTAACAATCACACAATAATATTGGGAAACAATGTATAAAATGTATATATTAAGAAAAATAAAAAAAACATTTGAATACAAAAATCAAAGTATAATTTATGTTTCCAACAATTATACAATATGATTGTTTCTAAAACTAATCTTTTGTTATTTGGCCGAGAATTTGATTTCGTTAAATTAATTGAAATAAGCTCCATTATTCCTTGATAACAGATGTACCTATATAAAATGAACAAAAAACGCTTAAAAAATTAACGACTCACATTGTTGTTGTCTTTGCTATACATCATCATCTTCTCCTGCCATCCAGTGGGAAAAGAAACTCTTGAATCGAAATACCTACACACATATTCACACTAAAAAAATTACCATCCCGCACCTCCGAATTATTTGGTACAAGCTTTCGATCGATCGTACATCACATTACGGAGAGAAATAAATAATACCTAGAACTGTTCATTCTTACGACTACTGACTACTATGACTTCATTACTACACTCTACACTACTACTCGACACTTACAAATTTAAAAGATAAGGGGGAGTGGGGGGAGGCAACGATTTTCTACAGAAGTTGCCACGTTGCCAATTTGCCGGTCATGGGCGCACTACACCATTCGCCTAATAAATAGATAAACAGTTTCTTGTTCATTTTTATATTCAAGAAGTTGTCTTTATAAAAACTATTTATTACACAATAAATATTTTTACCAAATATTGTACCTACTGACTTATATTAGGTAGTTTTTTTTTAGATTTTCGAAAACTTACCCCTTTTTGGAGAAGTTTTTGAGGAGAAGGACATGTTGAATGTACTTTTTTTTAATGGAACCAACTCTCAAATTTATTCAAATAAAAATCGGAGCAAATTTACTTAAAAGGTGCGAACATCCATTAAAAAACACGCAAACAGCCGAATTGTAAACCTCCTCTGTTCGGAGTTCGTCGGTCAAAAATACAAAATAATATTAATTCTATTAGTCCTGGTACTTGTGAAGTTGGTGCGAAAAGTTATCCATCTAACTGCAACTGCTCAACTTCAAGTTAGCATCACCACCCAAAAAAAAATCTAAAAGTGCGACAAATTTTCAGTTTCCATAACAAATTTACGACAAATAAGCGACAATAATTAATCCACTACTCGCTGAATCGAAATTCGATAATGAAGGACATGCCCAGATTATACATATAGGTACAGATGATGATCTTGCTCAAATGAATTAATATGTCATGTAATTTTCAGAAATTACTGCCATTGTTATTTTCTTCATTACGAGTAGGTACGATCCTAATTTATAAGAAGTTGGTGATGCATTGAAATTGAAGCTGATTCAATTTGCGTAAAATCTATATTGATTTGAAAAATTTAAATTCTTTATTTGGCAGCCATTGAATTGAGGGAATCTCGGAAAAAAATTGGTGACCAAAATTAATTGATATAATTATTTTTTCAAAGAAGAAATTGAACAAACCAGACAAAAACTAATCCATTTGGAAGAATTTGACAATTTGACAATTTTACAATAGTAGGTAGGTGCTTAACTCACGATCTCACGATTAGGGTAGTTGATTTTGCTGATATTTCATTCATTTCAGAAAAACACTACTTTTCATAATTCTGTTTATCACTTTGAGAAAAAGTTCCGTATTTTTATAATAACAGCATTCACTAAAATATATATTTTTTCAATATTGCATCGCAGCGAAGAGATCTTCGAAGTAGCAGTAATCAAACACGACACCCGACCATATCGTTTGTCTAACATAACCGAAATAATGACTTCTACTTCTGAAAGTTCTAAAACTATTTGATCATGTCAACCAATCAGATGCAAGATGATGGGTCATGTGATTAATAATTTGGACTCGGCCAACCAATGTAGAAAACATGTTTGTCTACCACAACACTAAATTAAATTAGCGCGACATAACCATAGAGTAATATATACGACGATCTGCCAGAGAGTACCTATATACCAGAGAACAGAGACGTATATATACATTCCATGCTCGTGCGTAATGCCAGTGACGGATCTCATTGTCCGACATTGTCGTTCCATGTCGAAAATTTAGTTTTGATTTTACTTGAAAGAGATAATAAATCATTATTGGATCTCAATTGGAGTTTAACAGGCCGCGTATAGGGCCTGATAAATCACTGCGGAGTCCATCTATACAAGAACCAAAAGTAATAAAAACTATTTAAAAAATACGGAACTAGAAACAATTTTATTAGAAAATGCACTGAAAAATATATAGTACCACTTTTTCTATTGGTATAGGATATGAATTAATAATATTAAATATTATTTTGCATTCTTTGAATAATAGTCCATCCTAGATTTTGTAAAAAATAAATATATTCAACTAAAACTGAATTATGAATAATTATTCTTATCAAATGCAAATGTATGTAACTTAAGTGTGAAAATAAGATCAAGTAATTATTATTTTCTAAAACAATGTCAACAAATATTGGAATATGTTTTGAATGTTATTATTTATTTTGGGTGAACATCTGTACTTTCTGACCACATTCCTTTATATAGTTGTACACGACAAAACTTGACTTACGATTACGAGACTCGCAGATAGGTAGATAAAAATATTTGATAGATAGATACGCATATTAGAGAGAGAAACTACGATATATAACAGAAAACATGTTTATTTGGCGTTAAATCAACACCTTTTTTGTTAAACAAATTTAATTTAATATCAATTCTGCATTCAATCCAGTTAGCCTAAACAAAAGTACACGGAAAATAATGAAAATTAATTTCAACAATCACACAATGATGTTGGGAAACAATGAATAAAAGCACTTTTATTTCATATTAAGAAAAATAAATGAAAAACATGAGAATTTGATTTCGTTAAATTAATTGAAATAAGCATCATTATTTCTTGATAATAGATATATATATATAAAATGAACCAAAAAACGCTTAAAAAATTAACGACTCACTTTGTTGTTGTCTTTGCTATACATCACCATCTTATCCTGCCATCCAGTGGGAAAAGAATCTCTTGAATCGAAATACCTTCACACATCTTCACAATAAAAAAATTACCACCCTGCACCCCCGAATTATTTGTTACAAGCATTCGATCGCTTCGACATCACGGAGAGCAATAAATAATACCTCACGAATTCTTCACGACTACTCGATACTCGACGAATTTAAACTGAGCTACGGCGGCTACAAGCTACGATTGCATGTATGCAACTATATGGCAATTATTTTCTAGAGAAGTTGCCAATTTGCCGGTCATGGGAGCATTACACCGTTCGCCTTATTAAATAGATAAACAGTTTATTATTAATTTTCATATTATTTAAGAAGTTGTCTTTATAAGAACTATTTATTACACAATAAATATTATTACCAAATAATAATAATAATACCAAATAATAATAATAATACCAAATACTAATACTAATAGCAAAGAAGATAGTACTTATCCATTACCCATGTACATAGGCTTAAATTGTTTTTGTTATTTTTCAGTGATCTCAAAACATCGCAGCGCAGATATAGGTACCTATAGGTATTTAAGAACTCTTATGAAAAAATGTTCAATTTAAATGTTGCTATAGTCAAGTTCGTAGATTGTAGGCACTAAATTCGTGATAACGTTTCAGTGATCCTCTCTGACTTCGTGGCGTACGGAAAACGTTATATGAGGATGAAGCAAGGATATTGTTTATTGAAGAATTATATATCGAGCGATCAAAAACAATATTCTTCCTGAGTAGGCCTTTGAAAGTGAGGTGGCAATTTTCAATAAAAATAGACTTTCGATTCAATTCAAAATCCGGCTTACATCAAACACCTTCAAAAGTCGTTCGACTTGGCTTGACCGGATTTTTACCAGAAAAGACTATAACTTCCACGTCAATAGTAATAAATTATAATACATCGTTAAGTATAAATAATTGTTGAATCATTGAATAAATTAGACTTCAAATAATCTTTATGCTCACCTATAACTTCTGCAGCATAAAACTTCATTTCCGACTCGTTGATCACACCATGCTGATTGAGATGATAATGGAGATCATCAGAATTCATCAAATGAAATATGAAACAAGCTTGTCTAGTATATGGAAGGAATAAAGGGTCAATCTTGACCTGTACCAATGATAATTGCCCGTACTAACCAACGATAACATTATTCGCCCATTGGAGTAACACTGTTACTTACTCATTCACAATCCAACTCCTCCTCACCGAATCCACCTCGTCCGACGATCCGATCCTCAGGAATGTCGTTCATCGTTAACTGAAAAATTCGTTAGTTGGTTAGCCAGTTAGTGTAATAATTCTATGCTTATATCGTAGCCAGAGCCAGATTAGATATAATCTGTCTTTTATAAAATGCCTAGTCGTTTTATACAGAGCGGCCATTTTTCTAAATAAAATATTTTATAATGTGGCAATTTTCGAGAGTTTGTAACTTGGAATATATTCAGTAGTTCAAATACTATTTTTTTTTTGAAAAATGCTCGGACCCCTCAATTAATATTTCCAATCGCGCTTGTTTAAATACACTAATAATGTATACAGGGAGTCCCGATTTAGAGCTATGACGTCACACTTGATTTTTTTAAATGGCAACACTTATTTTAGTGGCTGTTTTGAATGGGTTTGTACAGTTGTACATAACTGCCAAATATCACTTTTTCATTCCTTAGCAATTAGAAGACCAAACCGGCAAATCTCGAGGATTTAAAAACACGACTAAGAAATGAGTGTAGATTGATTTCTCCCCAAGTGATTCGAAATGTTACAAATGAATTTAGATCGCGTTTAGGATATTGTCAAATAGTCAACGGACAACATTGTGAGCATTTGCTTAATTGAAATAATTAAATTCAAATAATTGCACTACTTGTTTGTTACTTTCTATCTTGTAATTGGTAAGGAATAAAAAAGTGACAGTGACAGCTATTAAAAAAACAGTGTTGCCATTTAAAAGTCAAGTGTGACGTCATAGCTTCAAATTGAGACACCCTGTAGACATTATTATTGTATTTAAACATACGCGATTGGAAACACTAATAGACGGGTCCAAGCATTTAAAAAAAAATTAGTATTTGAACTGCTGTATTTATTCCAAGTTACAGACTCTCTCTGTATATAGATTGATATATGATATATAAACACGATACGTAACAGAACCAAAGTTGTTTATTTTAAAACTAAAAAAACTAGATGGAAAATAATTAATTTTAACAATCACACAATGATATTGGGAAACAATGTACCTATAAAAAATAAATGAAAAACGTGATACAATATGATTGTTTCTGAAACTAACCTTAAGAAAAGTTAATTGGCCAAGAATCTGATTTCGTTAAATTATTTGAAATAAGCATCATTGTTCCTTGATAATAAATGGATATAAAATGAACAAAAAAATTAACAACTCGCATTGCTGTTGTCTTTGCTATACATGATCTCTTATCCTGCCATCCAGTGGGAAAAGAAATCATTAGCTAGGGTTGAATAGCCTTCAAAAATTGACAGATACATATATGGACACAATATAGGAATATGACATTGCTTGATGACATAATTTAAGCCAGGACCCGGCTAATGTTTTGTATTTAGGAACAGGATAATTAAAACTAACAACGACCTGAATGTCTAAAATTGGGACTAAGCCCTGAATGTCTAAAATTGGGACTAAGCCCTAAAGGTCAGAGATTGTTGACAGCTAAAATATTAATTAGTAAGGAAATCCATACTTTATATATTTAACACATTCAACCGAAACCGAATATATAATTGCATTATAAACAGTAATAAAAATCTAAACACTCGAAACTAAATGCTGTCGGTTCCAAAATCGTATGACTTAAAAATAGCCTTTAACCATGTCAAATTTAATGTTTGCATAGAAGGTAAGTTAAATTGTTAAGGTTTTGATCACAGAATGGGCCCTATTTGTATCTGAAAGTAAATGATTACAATTAAATATGTCAAAAATACTTACATGCTGGCATGAGGTTATTCTTGGAGAAATCTCAAGCTAAACGTGAATCACATATCCAAAAATTTCCATGTTCTTCTAATATCAGGTATATTTGCTGGTTTTAAATCTCTAAGCACAGTATATCTTATACGCATGTGTTCTTAACATAAAAGGAGAAACAACAAGACATTTCAAACTATTCTAATAACACAATTAAAGTTGCTAAAGCCACTTGGCGTTTAAATAAATAAATAAATATGTGTTCCAACTTGCAATAAAATTAGCGTCATACCAGACATCGATTCAATTCAAAATCCGGCTTTCATCACACACCATCAAAAGTCGTTCAACTTGGCTTGACCGAGCCGGACCTTTACCAGAAAAAACTACAAGTTCCACGTCAAAAAATAAAGTAGGTAATAACTTACACTGTAAGTTAACGTCGTTAAGTATAAATAGTTCTTGAATCAATAAATAAATTATATTTAAAATAATCATTATGCTCACCTATAATATAACTTATAGAGTATAAAACTGCATTTCGGGCTCAATGAGCACACCATGCTGACTGTGATTAGGTATATGTAGATCACCAACATTCATCAGATCCAATATGAAACACTCTTGTGTACTTTTGTGGCATATGGAAGGCATACGTCATGCATACATAAAAATGCACAATCTTGACATGTACTAACCAATGATATTATTATTCGCCCATTGAGTGCCAATATTAATTACTTACTTATTCAGGCATTCCTCACCGAATCCACCACGTCCGACGATCCAATCCTCAGAAAAGTCGTTCATGGTTAACTGAAAAATTAAATTAATTAATTCAATGCTTATGTCATATCGAGAGCCAAATTACATAATCCGTCTTTTCATAAAATGCCTACTCGTTGTAGACAAACGACCATATTTTTAAATTATTTGTATTGTAATCTATTATTTGTTGAGAAATCTCTAATGGAAAAAGACATTAAAATCGGCACTTATGTACTGAGGCAGAAGGTATGTATCAAGATATTTTATAGAAAGTGTAGGTACACAAAAATTGTTATTAAAAATGACTTACCTGTTGAGTAGACAAAAGAAAACAGGATCTAGTGAATATAAATAAAGTTGGTCCAATTTTTTGTGAAAATATTTTCGAATAAATCAACGATGTTATATTTTAACCAAACTAAATCAAAAAAACTATAAGAGAAAATATGTAGCAGAATATTAATATATTCGGCTACATATTAATATAGCTTAAAAGTTATTCAACAATCAAAAATGATTTTGTTTGGTAACGAGGTTGGCTAAGAAGAACTTTTATTTCACATCACATATCAACAAATATTGGAATGTTTCCATTCAAAACAAGACGCTCAGAGTTGTTGATTTATTTTGGGTGAACATCTGTACTTTTCGAACACATTCCTTCATATGGTTGTACACGACAAAATTTGACTTTCGAGACTCGCAGATAGCTGGATAAAGATATATAGATTGATAGATACGCAAATTAGAGAGAGAGAGAAAATACAATATATAACATGGAAAAAATGTTTATTTTGCGCTAAATCAACACATTTTTTGTTACACAATTTTAATATCAATTCTGCATTCTATCCAATTTGCGTAAACCAAACTACACGGAAAATAATGAAAATTAATTTTAACAATCACACAATTATGTTGGGAAACAACGTATAAAAGCACTTTTATTTCATATTAAGAAAAATAAAAAAAACATTTGAATATAAAAATCTAAGTATGATTTATGTTTCCAACAATTATACAATATGATTGTTTCTAAAACTAATCTTTTGTTATTTGGCCGAGAATTTGATTTCATTAAATTAATTGAAATAAGCATCATTATTCCTTGAGAATAGATGTACCTATATAAAAATGAACAAAAAAACGCTTAAAAAATTAACAACTCACATTGTTGTTGTCTTTGCTATACATGATCATCTTATCCTGCCATCCAGTGGGAAAAGAAACTCCTGAATCGAAATACACTCGTATTGACACTAAAAAATAACCACCCTACACCTCCGAATTATTTGGGACAAGCTTTCGATCAATCGTACATCACATTACGGAGAGAAATAAATAATACCTAGAACTGTTCATTCTTACGACTACTGACTACTATGACTTCATTACTACACTCTACACTACTACTCGACACTTACAAATTTAAAAGATAAGAGGGAGTGGGGGGAGACAACGATTTTCTACAGAAGTTGCCACGTTGCCAATTTGCCGGTCATGGGCGCACTACACCGTTCGCCTAATAAATAGATAAACAGTTTATTATTCATTTTTATATTCAGGAAGTTGTCTTTATAAAAACTATTTATTACACAATAAATATTTTCACCAAATATTGTACCTACTGACTTTTATTAGGTAGTTGCTGCACTGACAAAATAATATTAATTCTATTGCTGCTGGTGCTTTTGAAGTTGGTGCCAAAAGTCTTCTCTAACTACAATTATTGCACAACTTCAAAAGTCCTTTATCAAATAAATGAAAGAATCATGAAAATTAAAAAACATGACTGTATGCATGTATAAAATTGTATACCTTCTCCGTTTGGTTCGGACGTCAATTACTTTTACTCATATGTATTATACTTATAAATAAAATCGAAGTGCCTGTAATATCAAAATAACAAGTTTCAACTAATTGCATATGGAAGTTCAAAAGCTATTTTTATAATTTTTGTCTTTCTGTTTGTTCCGGCGAATTTCCCGGCGGGCGTAATTTCGGCCAGTAATCATGTCTACTACCTGTTCAAAGCAAAAGTCCCATCTAATGACATAAGCAATTTCGGCCGATGGATTAAGTGCCTTGAAAAATTTTCAGTTTGTAAACAAGACGTATTAAAGAGTGGTGAAGTGCGTTGGAGGTGCTTCAAGAAAAATTTAAAGTGTTTAGCTAAGTTGTATACTGTTGGTACCGAATTTACAGTAACCAGGAGTGAGTTAACTCACAATCATGAACCAGATCACGTTCTTTGAAGAGAAAAATTGCAACAACTGTTTGCAAGCGAAAAGCCCAGGATGACATATCGGAGAAACTTTGAAAGCTTTTACCAGCCCTGCCTAAAGATATTCATGAAGTACTTACATACTGAGTTGACATGCATTCACCTAAAACGACAATTTTTTGTTTATTAACAGTTCAGTTGAAAATATCATTGCTTTTTCGTGCCAAACAAATATTACTACATTGTGTAAAATGAATGTTATATACATAAATGACACATTTTCTTCTTCTTGTACGAAATATTTTTGTCAATTATTTACGATTCATAGCCTGGAAAACGGGCACTATATGCCTATTTTATATTGTCTGTTACCAAATAAGACTGGTGACTTCTGTTGCTTAATCTAACATTTTGATTTTTTTCTTATAGTGTTTCAACCGACGGAGGCATTCGTAGATTTGCCAAAAACAAAACTAAATGGTTACAGATTTCACTTACATCAAGCATGGTACTGAAAAGTTCGGTCTTTAGAGCTAACTCAAATATATAAAGACAAAAACTCTGAAGAAAGTAAATGGCTTCTCACACTTTTGGGCTTACTTATTTAAAACCATCTGAAGTTGAGGATTGTTTTAAATTCGATTTAATGTCATATAAACCAAATAATGAACTGATCGATAAATACGCTACTATTTAATAGATTATTATATAGCACCTTATTCCACTTTCCCACCAAAAATATGGGCAGAAGAAAACCCCACGATAAAACGAACTACTAACGCTTGCTAATCGTTCCATTCAAAATTGATTTCTTCATTTTATTCATGTCAACCTTCCATATTTATTTTTATAGAAAAGTTGAAAGAATTTCAGATCGATACATATTTGAAAATAAGAAGTTTACATATTCCAGCTAAAATGAAAGATAGGCAACTAAGAAATAAATTAAAATTTATTGAAAACATGGTTAATATGCTTCGGCCTGGAAATATTTCTACATATAATTTTATTACTTGAGATACCATGATTTTCGTCATCTAGGAACCCCAAAACGTAAACATCAGCAAAAATCTCTTGCTCGATTTTTACGTGAATACAATACTTCCCTTATTGAGGGAAGTAATAATATTTTTGTTTTTTTTTGTATATACTGTTAACTTTTTCTGGTTTCCACTCTGTTAAAGTACTTATATTTGATTTGTACATACGTTCTACTTTTTCTCTACCTACAACATTTTGTTTTTGATTTTGATGTAATAAAGAAAGTTTATAGAACATTATATTTTATTTTACCTGCTCCTCTCGGCCAAAAATTCTTATAAGATAAGAACGAACCCTTAAACCTCCGGCCGAATTTATATGTCCCCTTTAAGTACCTGTACTGATTCCGGCCGAAATTTCATCCGCCCCTGGTATTGAAAGTAAATGATTACAATTTAATATGTTAAGAGATACTCACACGCTGGCATGAGGTTATTCTTGGAGAAATCTCGGGCTAAACGTGAATCAGACATCCAATCATGTCCATTTTCTTCTGATATCAGGCATATTTGCTGGTTTTAAATCTCTAAGCACAGTATATCTTATACGCATGTGTTCTTAACATAAAAGGAGAAACAACAAGACATTTCAAACTATTCTAACACAATTGGAGTTGCTAAAGAATATTATACGAATATAAAAACAGGCATGTTGTTAATCAACGGAATAAAATTATTAATGTTGTCCCTGTATATTTCTATTGTCACTATCTATATTATAATGTTATTATTTTCCAAAGTATAAAGCCGCTTGGCGTTTAAATAAATAAATAAATATACGTTCCAACTTGCAATAAAAATAGCTTCATACCTGACTTTCGTTTCAATTCGGAATCCGGCTTTCATCACACACCATCAAAAGTCGTTCGACTTGGCTTGACCGAGCCAGACCTTTACCAGAAAAGACTACAAGTTCCACGTCAAAAAATAAAGTAGGTAATAACTTACACTGTAAGTTAACGTCGTTAAGTATAAATAGTTGTTGAATCAATAAATAAATTATATTTAAAATAATCATTATGCCTATAGTATAACTTATGCAGTATAAAACTGCATTTCGGGCTCAATGAGCACACCTTGCTGACTGTGATTAGGTATATGTAGATCACCAACATTCATCAGATCCAATATGAAACACTCTTGTGTACTTTTGTGGCATATGGAAGGCATACGTCATGCATACATAAAAATGCACAATCTTGACATGTACTAACCAATGATATTATTATTCGCCCATTGAGTGCCAATATTAATTACTTACTTATTCAGGCATTCCTCACCGAATCCACCACGTCCGACGATACGATCCTCGGGAAAGTCGTTCATGAAAAAATAATTCGTTAGTTGGTTAGTCAGTGTATTAATTTAATGCTTATGTCATATCAAGAGCCAGATTACATAATCCGCCTTTTTATAAAATGTGTAGTTGTAAACTGAACGGCCGTTTTTTAAATTATCTGTATTGTAATCTATCATTTGTTGAGAAATCTCTACAGGAAAAAGACATTAAAATCGGCACTTATGTACTGAGCAGAAGGTATGTATCAAGATATTTTATAGAAAGTGTAGGTACACAAAAATTGTTATTAAAAATGACTTACCTGTTGAGTAGACAAAAGAAAACAGGATCTAGTGAGTAAAAATGAGAACAAATCTCATGCGCTCTCAGTTATTTGTTAACGACTGACGAATGCGAAACTTTGAAGGCCGAAAACCTATGTCCGAATAAAGTTTTTTTTATATATATCTCAATGGCAAACTTAGATACTTTGATTTTATTTAATTCACAATATGTACAAAGAAATAAGTATTCGTTTAAACAAATTGGATCTGAATATTTTTTCCATAGTACGGTTTTCGAGGTAACAACATCGTCGTCCATTTTGAAAAAGATTTTTGCACGGCATCCGAATCAATTCAACGCCGACTATCTTCATATCAATGCTAACTGAATTATTTCTAAAAATCCCAGAATACAGTGCAAATTGCATCTCTAATGTAAGAAAACGCCACCAACTACTTAAATGTACCTGACAGGTCAATGACCTCACAACTGTAATAACTATTTGATAGATTATCAGCTAGTAAAAAATAATATATTTTACCTTTTAATTTTCCAATATCCGTCCAAAAATCTATATAGATGAATCCATTGCACACACTTCTTTAGTTCGTTGAATATTTTTTTTAAATCAAAATTATCAGCCATCCGTACCAGCCACTACTAAACTTTTTTTACGAAAAGAAGTAAAAATTCATAAGTAAATACCTACATTCCGGTTTTAGCGACAATATACGAATAGATAATTATTATTTAATAACACCGTAATAACTAATAATCAAACATTAATTTAGTTTTGTCAATTTTGATAAGAAATATCGCAAAATCAATATCCATCCATAAGGGACATATTGCATCAAATCTTGTTTCGACAAGATGGCGGCCTCTCTAATTAGTGCAAGGTGAACCGATTGAATTTCTTCGAAAATTCAACAAGTCGTGACCGGTAAGATTTTCGCGAGATGCGAAAATGAAGATTTATCGTTTGAAAGTTATTATTAGTATGAATAATTCAATACTCATATTTTGCTAATGCTGATTTACATATTCTCCACGAAGTTTAAAACAATATACAATTAGAAAAAAATGTTCGAAGGAAATCATTCCATTTAATAATAAAATAAATAATTTTTAAGATGAATCCATTTCCACACTACACTCAATATTTAGTCTGTTAAATAAAATATTCCTTTCAAATAATAGCGAAATTATACAGTAATTTGTTCCGATCGCAATTAACTACTGTTTTGTGCAAAAGTTTAAATGCATCTTCTTGCATTTTACATAGAAACCTGTGATAATAATTTGTCTCAAGATACTACCACCCCCTTTCCCCTTACCATACTTACGTGCAATGACCTACTTACCGCGTATGAATATTTTTCAAACTAATATTTGGAAAAACAGAGCAAATGATACATTACATATGCCCTTCAAATGTTTGTTGAATACCTAGTTACACATTCCACGACACTTTTCCTAAATAACAATGTATAATGATAAAATAATTATAGGATCTACTTTTTAGAACCATGTTTATTGAAAATCCGCGAATGCACTGCGCAAGCGCAAATAATAATCCTACGCCAGCCGCCAGCGAGTATCATCAACAAATTACCCACAATGCATTATGTCAAATCTGGTTTTCGAGAAACTGGACCTGTCTCAAATTGGTGGAAGGGGAGTCGGGTACAAATATTCATATTCTTGGAAAATCTATCAAATAGGAATGGTACGCGGTATACCTATTATTTTTTGAGACTGACAAAAGCCGAATTTATAATTTTTAAAAGTTATTTAAACGTATAAATTAATTAAAAATCCCTGTTATAGCGAAAATATACGATTAGTATCGAACATTAGTATATTAAACAAATAATGTAAATCGATAATGACGAAACATTATTTTCATTCTACATTTTCAAAAGAAAACGTACCTACCTATAGAACAAATAACTAATAAATATAACCCAATGCTAACTGATTTACTTATAACTTCTTTAGTTCGTTGAATATTTTTTTAAAATCAAAATGATCAGCCACCCGTACCAGCCACTACTAAACTTTTTTTACGAAAAGAAGTAAAAATTCATAAGTAAATACCTACATTCCGGTTTTAGCGACAATATACGAATAGATAATTATTATTTAATAACACCGTAATAACTAATAATCAAACATTAATTTAGTTTTGTCAATTTTGATAAGAAATATCGCAAAGTCAATATCCATCCATAAGGGACATATTGCATCAAATCTTGTTTCGACAAGATGGCGGCCTCTCTAATTAGTGCAAGGTGAACCGATTGAATTTCTTCGAAAATTCAACAAGTCGTGACCGGTAAGATTTTCGCGAGATGCGAAAATGAAAATTTATCGTTTGAAAGTTATTATTAGTATTATGTATACTTAATTCAAAACTCATATTTCGCTAATGCTGATTTACATATTCTCCACGAAGTTTAAAACATTTCACAATTAGAAAAAAATGTTCAAAGGAAATCATTCCATTTAACAATAAAATTGAGTCATTATCTTACCTTTTAATTTTTAAGATGAATCCATTTCCACACTACACTCAATATTTAGTCGGTTAAATAAAATATTCCTTTCAAATAATAGCGAAATTATTCAGTTATTTGTTCCGATCGCGATTAACTACTGATTTGTGCAAAAGTTTCAATGCATCTTCTTGCATTTTGCATAGAAACCTGTGATGATAATTTGTCTCAAGATACTACCACCCCCTTTCCCCTTACCATACTTGCAATGACCTACTTATCGCGTATGAATATTTTTCAAACTAATATTTGGAAAAACAGAGCAAATGATACATTACATATGCCCTTCAAATGTTTGTTGAATACCTAGTTACACATTCCACGACACTTTTCCTAAATAACAATGTATAATGATAAAATAATTATAGGATCTACTTTTCAGAACCATGTTTATTGAAAATCCGCGAATGCACTGCGCAAGCGCAAATAATAATCCTACGCCAGCCGCCAGCGAGTATCATCAACAAATTACCCACAATGCATTATGTCAAATCTGGTTTTCGAGAAACTGGACCTGTCTCAAATTGGTGGAAGGGGAGTCGGGTACAAATATTCATATTCTTGGAAAATCTATCAAATAGGAATGGTACGCGGTATACCTATTATTTTTTGAGACTGACAAAAGCCGAATTTATAATTTTGAAAAGTTATTTAAACGTATAAATTAATTAAAAATCCCTGTTATAGCGAAAATATACGATTAGTATCGAACATTAGTATATTAAACAAATAATGTAAATCGATAATGACGAAACATTATTTTCATTCTACATTTTTAAAAGAAAACGAACCTACCTATAGAACAAATAACTAATAAATATAACCCAATGCTAACTGATTTACTTATAACTTCTTCAGTTCGTTGAATATTTTTTTAAAATCAAAATTATCAGCCACCCGTACCAGCCACTACTAAACTTTTTTTACGAAAAGAAGTAAAAATTCATAAGTAAATACCTACATTCCGGTTTTAGCGACAATATACGAATAGATAATTATTATTTAATAACACCGTAATAACTAATAATCAAACATTAATTTAGTTTTGTCAATTTTGATAAGAAATATCGCAAAATCAATATCCATCCATAGGGGACATATTGCATCAAATCTTGTTTCGACAAGATGGCGGCCTCTCTAATTAGTGCAAGGTGAACCGATTGAATTTCTTCGAAAATTCAACAAGTCGTGACCGGTAAGATTTTCGCGAGATGCGAAAATGAAAATTTATCGTTTGAAAGTTATTATTAGTATTATGTATACTTAATTCAAAACTCATATTTCGCTAATGCTGATTTACATATTCTCCACGAAGTTTAAAACATTACACAATTAGAAAAAAATGTTCAAAGGAAATCATTCCATTTAACAATAAAATTGAGTCATTATCTTACCTTTTAATTTTTAAGATGAATCCATTTCCACACTACACTCAATATTTAGTCGGTTAAATAAAATATTCCTTTCAAATAATAGCGAAATTATTCAGTTATTTGTTCCGATCGCGATTTACTACTGATTTGTGCAAAAGTTTCAATGCATCTTCTTGCATTTTGCATAGAAACCTGTGATGATAATTTGTCTCAAGATACTACCACCCCCTTTCCCCTTACCATACTTGCAATGACCTACTTATCGCGTATGAATATTTTTCAAACTAATATTTGGAAAAACAGAGCAAATGATACATTACATATGCCCTTCAAATGTTTGTTGAATACCTAGTTACACATTCCACGACACTTTTCCTAAATAACAATGTATAATGATAAAATAATTATAGGATCTACTTTTTAGAACCATGTTTATTGAAAATCCGCGAATGCACTGCGCAAGCGCAAATAATAATCCTACGCCAGCCGCCAGCGAGTATCATCAACAAATTACCCACAATGCATTATGTCAAATCTGGTTTTCGAGAAACTGGACCTGTCTCAAATTGGTGGAAGGGGAGTCGGGTACAAATATTCATATTCTTGGAAAATCTATCAAATAAGAATGGTACGCGGTATACCTATTATTTTTTGAGACTGACAAAAGCCGAATTTATAATTTTGAAAAGTTATTTAAACGTATAAATTAATTAAAAATCCCTGTTATAGCGAAAATATACGATTAGTATCGAACATTAGTATATTAAACAAATAATGTAAATCGATAATGACGAAACATTATTTTCATTCTACATTTTTAAAAGAAAACGTACCTACCTATAGAACAAATAACTAATAAATATAACCCAATGCTAACTGATTTACTTATAACTTCTTTAGTTCGTTGAATATTTTTTTAAAATCAAAATTATTAGCCACCGGTACCAGCCACTACTAAACTTTTTTTACGAAAAGAAGTAAAAATTCATAAGTAAATACCTACATTCCGGTTTTAGCGACAATATACGAATAGATAATTATTATTTAATAACACCGTAATAACTAATAATCAAACATTAATTTAGTTTTGTCAATTTTGATAAGAAATATCGCAAAATCAATATCCATCCATAAGGGACATATTGCATCCAATCTTGTTTCGACAAGATGGCGGCCTCTCTAATTAGTGCAAGGTGAACCGATTGAATTTCTTCGAAAATTCAACAAGTCGTGACCGGTAAGATTTTCGCGAGATGCGAAAATGAAAATTTATCGTTTGAAAGTTATTATTAGTATTATGTATACTTAATTCAAAACTCATATTTCGCTAATGCTGATTTACATATTCTCCACGAAGTTTAAAACATTACACAATTAGAAAAAAATGTTCAAAGGAAATCATTCCATTTAACAATAAAATTGAGTCATTATCTTACCTTTTAATTTTTAAGATGAATCCATTTCCACACTACACTCAATATTTAGTCGGTTAAATAAAATATTCCTTTCAAATAATAGCGAAATTATTCAGTTATTTGTTCCGATCGCGATTTACTACTGATTTGTGCAAAAGTTTCAATGCATCTTCTTGCATTTTGCATAGAAACCTGTGATGATAATTTGTCTCAAGATACTACCACCCCCTTTCCCCTTACCATACTTGCAATGACCTACTTATCGCGTATGAATATTTTTCAAACTAATATTTGGAAAAACAGAGCAAATGATACATTACATATGCCCTTCAAATGTTTGTTGAATACCTAGTTACACATTCCACGACACTTTTCCTAAATAACAATGTATAATGATAAAATAATTATAGGATCTACTTTTTAGAACCATGTTTATTGAAAATCCGCGAATGCACTGCGCAAGCGCAAATAATAATCCTACGCCAGCCGCCAGCGAGTATCATCAACAAATTACCCACAATGCATTATGTCAAATCTGGTTTTCGAGAAACTGGACCTGTCTCAAATTGGTGGAAAGGGAGTCGGGTACAAATATTCATATTCTTGGAAAATCTATCAAATAAGAATGGTACGCGGTATACCTATTATTTTTTGAGACTGACAAAAGCCGAATTTATAATTTTGAAAAGTTATTTAAACGTATAAATTAATTAAAAATCCCTGTTATAGCGAAAATATACGATTAGTATCGAACATTAGTATATTAAACAAATAATGTAAATCGATAATGACGAAACATTATTTTCATTCTACATTTTTAAAAGAAAACGAACCTACCTATAGAACAAATAACTAATAAATATAACCCAATGCTAACTGATTTACTTATAACTTCTTCAGTTCGTTGAATATTTTTTTAAAATCAAAATTATCAGCCACCCGTACCAGCCACTACTAAACTTTTTTTACGAAAAGAAGTAAAAATTTATAAGTAAATACCTACATTCCGGTTTTAGCGACAATATACGAATAGATAATTATTATTTAATAACACCGTAATAACTAATAATCAAACATTAATTTAGTTTTGTCAATTTTGATAAGAAATATCGCAAAATCAATATCCATCCATAGGGGACATATTGCATCAAATCTTGTTTCGACAAGATGGCGGCCTCTAATTAGTGCAAGGTGAACAGATTGAATTTATTCGAAAATTCAACAAGTCGTGACCGGTA
The DNA here is from genome assembly GCA_958507055.1 of Crioceris asparagi. Lineage (NCBI taxonomy): Eukaryota > Metazoa > Arthropoda > Insecta > Coleoptera > Chrysomelidae > Crioceris > Crioceris asparagi. The sequence continues at coordinate 97,936,557 of OY293827.1, read as the reverse complement.
AGATTTTCGCGAGATGCGAAAATGAAAATTTATCGTTTGAAAGTTATTATTAGTATTATGTATACTTAATTCAAAACTCATATTTCGCTAATGCTGATTTACATATTCTCCACGAAGTTTAAAACATTACACAATTAGAAAAAAATGTTCAAAGGAAATCATTCCATTTAACAATAAAATTGAGTCATTATCTTACCTTTTAATTTTTAAGATGAATCCATTTTCACACTACACTCAATATTTAGTCGGTTAAATAAAATATTCCTTTCAAATAATAGCGAAATTATTCAGTTATTTGTTCCGATCGCGATTAACTACTGATTTGTGCAAAAGTTTCAATGCATCTTCTTGCATTTTGCATAGAAACCTGTGATGATAATTTGTCTCAAGATACTACCACCCCCTTTCCCCTTACCATACTTGCAATGACCTACTTATCGCGTATGAATATTTTTCAAACTAATATTTGGAAAAACAGAGCAAATGATACATTACATATGCCCTTCAAATGTTTGTTGAATACCTAGTTACACATTCCACGACACTTTTCCTAAATAACAATGTATAATGATAAAATAATTATAGGATCTACTTTTCAGAACCATGTTTATTGAAAATCCGCGAATGCACTGCGCAAGCGCAAATAATAATCCTACGCCAGCCGCCAGCGAGTATCATCAACAAATTACCCACAATGCATTATGTCAAATCTGGTTTTCGAGAAACTGGACCTGTCTCAAATTGGTGGAAGGGGAGTCGGGTACAAATATTCATATTCTTGGAAAATCTATCAAATAGGAATGGTACGTGGTATACCTATTATTTTTTGAGACTGACAAAAGCCGAATTTATAATTTTGAAAAGTTATTTAAACGTATAAATTAATTAAAAATCCCTGTTATAGCGAAAATATACGATTAGTATCGAACATTAGTATATTAAACAAATAATGTAAATCGATAATGACGAAACATTATTTTCATTCTACATTTTTAAAAGAAAACGAACCTACCTATAGAACAAATAACTAATAAATATAACCCAATGCTAACTGATTTACTTATAACTTCTTCAGTTCGTTGAATATTTTTTTAAAATCAAAATTATCAGCCACCCGTACCAGCCACTACTAAACTTTTTTTACGAAAAGAAGTAAAAATTCATAAGTAAATACCTACATTCCGGTTTTAGCGACAATATACGAATAGATAATTATTATTTAATAACACCGTAATAACTAATAATCAAACATTAATTTAGTTTTGTCAATTTTGATAAGAAATATCGCAAAATCAATATCCATCCATAAGGGACATATTGCATCCAATCTTGTTTCGACAAGATGGCGGCCTCTCTAATTAGTGCAAGGTGAACCGATTGAATTTCTTCGAAAATTCAACAAGTCGTGACCGGTAAGATTTTCGCGAGATGCGAAAATGAAAATTTATCGTTTGAAAGTTATTATTAGTATTATGTATACTTAATTCAAAACTCATATTTCGCTAATGCTGATTTACATATTCTCCACGAAGTTTAAAACATTACACAATTAGAAAAAAATGTTCAAAGGAAATCATTCCATTTAACAATAAAATTGAGTCATTATCTTACCTTTTAATTTTTAAGATGAATCTATTTCCACACTACACTCAATATTTAGTCGGTTAAATAAAATATTCCTTTCAAATAATAGCGAAATTATTCAGTTATTTGTTCCGATCGCGATTTACTACTGATTTGTGCAAAAGTTTCAATGCATCTTCTTGCATTTTGCATAGAAACCTGTGATGATAATTTGTCTCAAGATACTACCACCCCCTTTCCCCTTACCATACTTGCAATGACCTACTTATCGCGTATGAATATTTTTCAAACTAATATTTGGAAAAACAGAGCAAATGATACATTACATATGCCCTTCAAATGTTTGTTGAATACCTAGTTACACATTCCACGACACTTTTCCTAAATAACAATGTATAATGATAAAATAATTATAGGATCTACTTTTTAGAACCATGTTTATTGAAAATCCGCGAATGCACTGCGCAAGCGCAAATAATAATCCTACGCCAGCCGCCAGCGAGTATCATCAACAAATTACCCACAATGCATTATGTCAAATCTGGTTTTCGAGAAACTGGACCTGTCTCAAATTGGTGGAAGGGGAGTCGGGTACAAATATTCATATTCTTGGAAAATCTATCAAATAAGAATGGTACGCGGTATACCTATTATTTTTTGAGACTGACAAAAGCCGAATTTATAATTTTGAAAAGTTATTTAAACGTATAAATTAATTAAAAATCCCTGTTATAGCGAAAATATACGATTAGTATCGAACATTAGTATATTAAACAAATAATGTAAATCGATAATGACGAAACATTATTTTCATTCTACATTTTTAAAAGAAAACGTACCTACCTATAGAATAAATAACTAATAAATATAACCCAATGCTAACTGATTTACTTATAACACTTCTCTCTGAAACAACTGGCGAAAATGCAAAAGAATCCTAGGCCAGCAACCGGTAACTATGAATTTCTTGAAAAATGTATCAAGTAGACGTGGTATGATCTTGAATCTTGATCTTTTAAGAAAGAAGTGTCTGTTATTGTGTAGTTCATATCTTTGCAAAGTAATCGTCGCCTGTCGCGTATAATAATCGAGAAACTCTAGTTGCGTTCGGGATGCAGGATAAAGATAAATATTTTTACAAAAAATTGGACCGACGTTATTCGTTGATGCACTGAAAAATACAAAATAATATTAATTCTATTTGTTCTGGTTCTTTTAAAGTTGGTGCCAAAAGTTTTCAGTCTAACTACGACTACACAACTTCAAAGTTACGAGTACCAATTAATATTATTTTGTATATTTCAGTGCATCAACTAATGATGTTGATCAATTTTTATGTAAAAATTTATTTAGAATAATGAGTCATCCGTTACGTTCTAATGGTCAATTCAAAATCTAAAATTTCTTCGAAATTCACAAATTTCTAACAACTTTAATTAACATATTTTATAATAATTATATTTTGAATGCGTATTACCCAAACGGCATACCTAGCTCATCCTGACAATTGAAATCAAACAAAATAATTGATCATATTTTTTTTTCTATTTCAAATTATTTTCATGTCCATGAAGTAAGCAGAGCAAGGTAAGCAGATCACAGGTAACTTCAAAATTAAAGGCTAATTAGATGATAATTAAGTGCGCCAACCGCGATTTAAATGCTTTTCAACTTTTTCCGGAAATTGAAAATCTGCTCATAGCCGAAATCGTAGAAGACAGGTCAGAATCGTTGCAGAACCTATTTATTAATTAAGGGCCCATTAAATCCCTTACGGAAAAGGGCAAAATATTGAAGGAAAAGATTGAACTCAGAAGATCAAGACCGGAAATCTTAGTAAACAGATTGGGATCGTTGTAAAACCTAATTGGTAATTAAAAGCTCATTAAATGCTCTGAAAAAAGTCAAACATATTTAGAGATTTAAAAATATTCGGATAAAGTTTGACTAAAAGAGATCATGTTTGAAAATCGTAGCAAACAGAGCGGGACCGTTGTGAAAACTTATTAATGATTAAAAATCAATAAATGCTCAAAGAAAAGCACACATCAATAGAAACGTCCACAAATCAAAGAAAAAAATAAGATAAACTTTCTTGAATCCATGATTTTGCTGCTCAAATCACCCTAAATTAAAAAAAACGAAACTAGAAGCAATTTTATTCGAAAATGTACAAAAAAACAAAATACTACTTAGGTAGGTACTTGTTCTATTGGTATAGGAAATGAATTAATAATAATAGTAAATATTATTTTGCATTATCTGAATAGTTTTTGTAAAAAAATAATATTTACTTAAGTAAACTAAAACTGGATTATGAATAATTATTAGTATCAAGGGCATATGTACCGTAGGTGAGGAAATAAGATCAAGTAGTAATTATTTTCTAGAAGAATATCAACAAATATTGGAATGTTTCCATTCAAAACAAGACGCTCAGAACTGTTTATTAATTTTGGTTGAACATCTGTACTTTTTGACCACATTCCTTCATATGGTTGTACACTACAAAATTTGACTTTCGAGACTCGCAGATAGGTAGATAGATAGATTGATAGATACGCAAATTACAGAGAGACAATACAATATATAACATGGAAAAAATGTTTATTTTGCGCTAAATCAACACATTTCTTGTTACACAAATTTAATATCAATTCTGCATTCTATCCAATTAGCCTAAACAAAAGTACACGGAAAATAATGAAAATCAATTTTAACAATCACATAATAATATTGGGAAACAATATATAAAAGCACTTTTATTTCATATTAAGAAAAATAAAAAACATTTGAATATGAAAGTCTAAGTATGATTTATGTTTACAACAATTATACAATATGATTAAAAACGCTTAAAAAATTAACGACTCACTTTGTTGTTGTCTTTGCTATACATGATCATCTTATCCTGCCATCCAGTGGGAAAAGAAACTCTTGAATCGAAATACCTACACACATATTCACACTAAAACAATTACCATCCCGCACCTCCGAATTATTTGGTACAAGCTTTCGATTGATCGTACATCACATCACGGAGAGAAATAAATAATACCTAGAACTGTTCATTCTTAACGACTACTGACTACTATTACTACTATACTACTCTAGACTCGACAAATATAAACTGAGCTACTACGTACGGAGTACGGGCGTACGGCGCTACGGGCTACGATGTATAAGTAAGGGGGGCGGCAACTATTTTCTAGAGAAGTTGCCACGTTGCCAATTTGCCGGTCATGGGCGCACTACACCGTTCGCCTAATAAATAGATAAACAGTTTATTGTTCATTTTTATATTCAAGAAGTTGTCTTTATAAAAACTAACTTATAAATAAAATCGAAGTGCCTGTAATATCAAAACAACAAGTTCTAACTAATTGCATATGGAAGTTCAAAAGCTATTTTTATAATTTTTGTCTTCCTGCTGGTTCTGACGAATTTCCGTAACACCGAAGTGTCTTGTGTGATTTCATATTTCTAAAATATATTCAAACCATTTTTAAAGAGAGAATAAAAAAGATATTTTATAAGATTTATATTTTTTACATTTTCTATGAGTAGTCTGAAAATGCATTTTGTTAGATTCAGGCGATAAATCAATGGTCTAATTCTTCTGAAAAATTGATAATGTTTTTTACTTTCATCAAAATATTTGAAATCAATAAAAATAATATTAGGTACGAACTTGTAATTGATTTGACGGTTGAAATATAAAAAGGTTAGATAAACCAGTGAATATGAAACCTGATAAAAGACGACATACCATCAATAATGCATAAAATAGACTTTTTTATAAATTACATTGTCGCTTTCCTCATTTAAATCGACTTTAAATATTCGAGCTACAGAATTAAGAAACAAACTCTAATAAAATTCTTATCAAATTCAATTGATGGAAAAACAACTAAATTTTCTATAATTTTTACAGAGTTCGTTTCTTAAACGATAACAAATTTATTCTATGTAAGACTGCAACAGAAAGAAAATTTGTTCCACTTTAACACGGAAGTCTATGTTTTTTGCAAAATTTCAAATCCAAACTTTGCCAGATAATATGGTCTCTTTAATTTTTTTCTTATCAAATTTTCGATTTTCGAAAACTTACCCCTTTTTGGAGAAGTTTTTGAGGAGAAGGACATGTTGAATGTACTTTTTTTTAATGGAACCAACTCTCAAATTTATTCAAATAAAAATCGGAGCAAATTTACTTAAAAGGTGCGAACATCCATTAAAAAACACGCAAACAGCCGAATTGTTAACCTCCTCTGTTCGGGGTTCGTCGGTCAAAAATACAAAATAATATTAAATCTATTAGTGCTGGTACTTATGAAGTTGTGAAGGTGCGAAAAGTTATCAATCTGCAACTGCTCAACTTCAAGTTAGCATCACCACCCAAAAAAAATCTAAAAGTGCGACAAATTTTCAGTTTCCATAACAAATTTACGACAAATAAGCGACAATAATTAATCCACTACTCGCTGAATCGAAATTCGATAATGAAGGACATGCCCAGATTATACATATAGGTACAGATGATGATCTTGCTCAAATGAATTAATATGTCATGTAATTTTCAGAAATTACTGCCATTGTTATTTTCTTCATTACGAGTAGGTACGATCCTAATTTATAAGAAGTTGGTGATGCATTGAAATTGAAGCTGATTCAATTTGCGTAAAATCTATATTGATTTGAAAAATTTAAATTCTTTATTTGGCAGCCATTGAATTGAGGGAATCTCGGAAAAAAATTGGTGACCAAAATTAATTGATATAATTATTTTTTCAAAGAAGAAATTGAACAAAACAGACAAAAACGAATCCATTTGGAAGAATTTGACAATTTGACAATTTTACAATAGTAGGTAGGTGCTTAACTCACGATCTCACGATTAGGGTAGTTGATTTTGCTGATATTTCATTCATTTCAGAAAAACACTACTTTTCATAATTCTGTTTATCACTTTGAGAAAAAGTTCCGTATTTTTATAATAACAGCATTCACTAAAATATATATTTTTTCAATATTGCATCGCAGCGAAGAGATCTTCGAAGTAGCAGTAATCAAACACGACACCCGACCATATCGTTTGTCTAACATAACCGAAATAATGACTTCTACTTCTGAAAGTTCTAAAACTATTTGATCATGTCAACCAATCAGATGCAAGATGATGGGTCATGTGATTAATAATTTGGACTCGGCCAACCAATGTAGAAAACATGTTTGTCTACCACAACACTAAATTAAATTAGCGCGACATAACCATAGAGTAATATATACGACGATCTGCCAGAGAGTACCTATATACCAGAGAACAGAGACGTATATATACATTCCATGCTCGTGCGTAATGCCAGTGACGGATCTCATTGTCCGACATTGTCGTTCCATGTCGAAAATTTAGTTTTGATTTTACTTGAAAGAGATAATAAATCATTATTGGATCTCAATTGGAGTTTAACAGGCCGCGTATAGGGCCTGATAAATCACTGCGGAGTCCATCTATACAAGAACCAAAAGTAATAAAAACTATTTAAAAAATACGGAACTAGAAACAATTTTATTAGAAAATGCACTGAAAAATATATAGTACCACTTTTTCTATTGGTATAGGATATGAATTAATAATATTAAATATTATTTTGCATTCTTTGAATAATAGTCCATCCTAGATTTTGTAAAAAATAAATATATTCAACTAAAACTGAATTATGAATAATTATTCTTATCAAATGCAAATGTATGTAACTTAAGTGTGAAAATAAGATCAAGTAATTATTATTTTCTAAAACAATGTCAACAAATATTGGAATATGTTTTGAATGTTATTATTTATTTTGGGTGAACATCTGTACTTTCTGACCACATTCCTTTATATAGTTGTACACGACAAAACTTGACTTACGATTACGAGACTCGCAGATAGGTAGATAAAAATATTTGATAGATAGATACGCATATTAGAGAGAGAAACTACGATATATAACAGAAAACATGTTTATTTGGCGTTAAATCAACACCTTTTTTGTTAAACAAATTTAATTTAATATCAATTCTGCATTCAATCCAGTTAGCCTAAACAAAAGTACACGGAAAATAATGAAAATTAATTTCAACAATCACACAATGATGTTGGGAAACAATGAATAAAAGCACTTTTATTTCATATTAAGAAAAATAAATGAAAAACATGAGAATTTGATTTCGTTAAATTAATTGAAATAAGCATCATTATTTCTTGATAATAGATATATATATATAAAATGAACCAAAAAACGCTTAAAAAATTAACGACTCACTTTGTTGTTGTCTTTGCTATACATCACCATCTTATCCTGCCATCCAGTGGGAAAAGAATCTCTTGAATCGAAATACCTTCACACATCTTCACAATAAAAAAATTACCACCCTGCACCCCCGAATTATTTGTTACAAGCATTCGATCGCTTCGACATCACGGAGAGCAATAAATAATACCTCACGAATTCTTCACGACTACTCGATACTCGACGAATTTAAACTGAGCTACGGCGGCTACAAGCTACGATTGCATGTATGCAACTATATGGCAATTATTTTCTAGAGAAGTTGCCAATTTGCCGGTCATGGGAGCATTACACCGTTCGCCTTATTAAATAGATAAACAGTTTATTATTAATTTTCATATTATTTAAGAAGTTGTCTTTATAAGAACTATTTATTACACAATAAATATTATTACCAAATAATAATAATAATACCAAATAATAATAATAATACCAAATACTAATACTAATAGCAAAGAAGATAGTACTTATCCATTACCCATGTACATAGGCTTAAATTGTTTTTGTTATTTTTCAGTGATCTCAAAACATCGCAGCGCAGATATAGGTACCTATAGGTATTTAAGAACTCTTATGAAAAAATGTTCAATTTAAATGTTGCTATAGTCAAGTTCGTAGATTGTAGGCACTAAATTCGTGATAACGTTTCAGTGATCCTCTCTGACTTCGTGGCGTACGGAAAACGTTATATGAGGATGAAGCAAGGATATTGTTTATTGAAGAATTATATATCGAGCGATCAAAAACAATATTCTTCCTGAGTAGGCCTTTGAAAGTGAGGTGGCAATTTTCAATAAAAATAGACTTTCGATTCAATTCAAAATCCGGCTTACATCAAACACCTTCAAAAGTCGTTCGACTTGGCTTGACCGGATTTTTACCAGAAAAGACTATAACTTCCACGTCAATAGTAATAAATTATAATACATCGTTAAGTATAAATAATTGTTGAATCATTGAATAAATTAGACTTCAAATAATCTTTATGCTCACCTATAACTTCTGCAGCATAAAACTTCATTTCCGACTCGTTGATCACACCATGCTGATTGAGATGATAATGGAGATCATCAGAATTCATCAAATGAAATATGAAACAAGCTTGTCTAGTATATGGAAGGAATAAAGGGTCAATCTTGACCTGTACCAATGATAATTGCCCGTACTAACCAACGATAACATTATTCGCCCATTGGAGTAACACTGTTACTTACTCATTCACAATCCAACTCCTCCTCACCGAATCCACCTCGTCCGACGATCCGATCCTCAGGAATGTCGTTCATCGTTAACTGAAAAATTCGTTAGTTGGTTAGCCAGTTAGTGTAATAATTCTATGCTTATATCGTAGCCAGAGCCAGATTAGATATAATCTGTCTTTTATAAAATGCCTAGTCGTTTTATACAGAGCGGCCATTTTTCTAAATAAAATATTTTATAATGTGGCAATTTTCGAGAAATTTGGAGATGCTGATTTTTTCTTAAGGTGATATCATTTCTCAACTTACCTCCCTACTAAAAAAGAATCATTAAAATCTGTGCATATTCACTAGGAAGAACGCTTGTATCAAGTTATTTTGCAGAAAGGGTAGGTACAAGTTATCATTAAAATTGTTATGAAAAATGAATTACCAGTTAAGTAGAGATATAAAAATATATTTTACAAATATTGGACAGACTTTATTAGTTGGGGCACTGAAAAATACAAATTAATATTAATTCCACTGGTGCGGGTAATTTTGAGTTGAGCAGTTGTAATTAGATAGAAGAACTCTGGTACCACTCCATTTTAAATATATACATAGTAATATAAACCCGAAGATTCGATTCGGATTAATTACCTTAATTAGTGCGTATTTAAACAATTGACTGACAGAACTTATTAAAGCCAATAAAACATTATAAACCACAACAAACCATTTAGGTATTACTTCTAGCATACGATCTAGACTGGTAAACTCCATGATAAATATGCTTACCAAATCTCACCCCCTTGAAGCCCTTATTAATAAAAAAATTCAAGAATATGTGAGGGCGTTGAGGCCATATTTCTAAAAACAAAGGTTATAACATTACATTTTAAAACACACAAATTTAATGTAATTTTTGAATAAATCAACAATTTTGCATGTAATCAAGTAAGCCCAACTATATTAAAAAACTTCAAGGGAAAAATGTAGCATAGTATTAATATATTCGGGTTCATATTAATATAGCTTAAAAGTTATTCTGATTCAGTGGCGGCTCGTCAGAGGAGCTCTTTGATGGAATCAAAACTTTATTTTCATAACAACTTTACTGTCTTATTTCTAATACCTTCATAAATTATTTTTGATCAAAGTAGCTAGTCGAACATTAATATAATTTGGTCTTTTCCAATCCGCAAATTCATCGAAGAAATTCAGAATGCAGCAGCCGCTAGCTGCTACACAATAAGGCTGTTCGAGCAGTAGTTTGAGATTTTGTTGCTCGAACACCAAACTGCAGTTTGCAAACTACCCGTTCCACTTTCTTACATTTTCGTCGTCATAGACCAAATGACTGTAAATAGATATGTTTTATGACCAAAGATAAGAGAGAACATCAATGAAAGACTGATGGACAAAACACAAATTAGGGTTTAGTTTAGGACTGTGGTAGTGTTCTCTGAAAAAGATTTCTCCAACAACAGAGAACACTATACCCTAAGAAGAAGAAGACGCTTCAACTGCGCCTGTCTCAAACTGAGTCCGAACTAGTTTGGAAATCGTCAAACTACTGCTCGAACATCTTACTAGTAGTTGGGAATAAATTATTCATCGTAAATTAAAATGCGCAGGCGTCTGACGGTTTGGGACTGGTTTGAACCGCTGCTCGAACACCCTTAATATATAATAAATACATGGCTGCGTGTCAGTGTTGCCAGACGCTTGGTAATTACCAGAATCTATGGTATTTTTGAAACTTATTTGGTAATTGGTAATAGGCTCCTGGTAATTGGATAATCTACGGTAATTTAACCGTTTATAGATAATATATAAAAAATGACGACATGAAAGACGATTTTTGTAGGAGATGTCGAATGTGCAAGGTAAAAACGAGGATTATGATGATGATTCTGAAGTGAAAATTGATTAGACAATAATAATTTCAAATATTTATGAAAATATTTATTTGAATGCCTGTTTTAATTCATTGAAGTTATGCTTTTTTATTGTTGTTATTGATCATTATATTTTAATTGTTATCTCTGATAATTAGTTGTACAATATTTTAAGGGTATACGATTCTTTAGTTTTTTATCTTTTCTGTAACACAGATTAGGGGAAAGTTGCCCTATGCAGGTTTATATGCATTTTTTGCATATAAAAATAGATCTGGTAATTTTTCCTAAATTCTGGTAATTTCGGAGTAATATTCTGGTAATCACATATCTCGGATCTGGCAACACTGCTGCGTGTGCACGCTCTCGGCAGCTAGCTGCCTTTGGCTGTGTATTTTGCAGCACTGAATGAATTGCGGCCTTGTACTATTTGCATCGGCGTTTCTTATTCGCCATTCGCCCAAATCTAAATTTCTGCCCGCTATAGACAGCTCAAGGCAGCCAGCTGGAGGCAGGCAGAACACCGGCAATACAGCCATAGATAAAATATTTATATACTTACAAACAAGCTTGTAGTTTGAGAGACTGGAGAAATCGATCCATATTATCGATATAATATTAGTCCATAGTAGTCAACCTGATCGTGGTGGTAATCCTTTTTTATTATTAGTTCCGAATTAATAGTTGGTTATTATTTTAAACTTCTTAACAATGAGTAATACATCTGGCACAAAAAGTATCTATTAAATTGGTAGACCAACATTTCATCAATGCCATTATTAGTCATATAAGGGTTAGGTAGAAAACAAAATCGAGGATTTTCTGAAAATAATTATCAGAGGATAAAATGATTAACGGCTTCAATAACTAGAAATTTTTTTTGTTGGAATTGTCTGTTGTTTACAAATGAAACATCATCAGTTTGGGGTAAAATAGGTTTTGATTTTTTGATAACTCATTTGGCCTACAAAATATCGCAAATAGATTACATTCATATTCGGTGCATAAAAAAGAGATTGAAAATTATAATGTCCAAGTTTGTGAAAATCGTGCTATTTTAAAAAGATTAATTTATGCGATCATTTATTTAACAAGTCAGGAATGTGCTTTACAAGGACACGATGAGAAATTAGATTCTAAAAATAGAGGAAATTTTAAAGAATTAATTGATCTGTTAAAAACTTATGATTCAAAGTTAGAGTAGTTTTTAAACCAGGGTGTCGTATTTACTGGAATTATTTATGAATATTTTTTTTCTTAGAAGAATAGGGCTTCTGGCGAACACCAACGAAAATAAAAAGTAATGCGCCGCTGCAATACCGCAAGGTGGGGTGAAAATTGCACAGTATATAATTTTGTTAATATTTATAGGTATAAGATCAGCCTCCTCTAGTTCAAAATTCACGAACCTCCACTGATATGATTGTTTCTAAAACTAATCATCAAGTTATTTGGCCTAGAATTTGATTTCGTTAAATTAATTGCAATAAGCATCATTGTTCCTTGATAATAAATGCATATAAAATGAGCAAAAAAAAAATTAACAACTCACATTGTTGTTGTCTTTGCTATACATGATCTTCTTATCCTGCCATCTAGTGGGAAAAGAAACCATTACCCTGGCTAGGGTTGAATGGACGTCGAAGATTGACAGATACATATATATGGACCCGGCTAATGGTTTGTATTTAGGAACAGGCTAATTAAAACTAACAACCACCTGAATGTCTAGAATCGGGACCAAGACCCTAAAGGTCAGAGATTGTTGAGAGCTAAAATATCAATTAGTAAGTAAATCTATACTTTATATATTCAACACATTCAACCGAAACACTCAAAATAAAATGTTATCGGTTCCAAAATCGTAAGACTTCAAAAAGGCCATGTCAAATTTAATTTGGTATTGAAAGTAAATAATTACAATTAAATATGTCAAAGATAATTACACGCTGGCATGAGGTTATTCTTGGAGAAATCTCGGGATAAACTTGAATCAGATATCCAAACATGTCCATGTTCTTATATATTTGCTGGTTTTAAATATCTAAGCACAGTAGGTATGTTTTATACGCATAATATGTTCTTAACCTAAAAGGAGTAACAATAAGTAATAATTTGGAATTCATCATGGTATTGATATTGATTTAACCCTTAAAGGGCTAGGTGGCGTCTGGCGCAAAGATTTGTAAATTATTTGTAAACAAACCCGCCTACGGCCCTGTCTAGCCATGTAATCCTTAAGTGATTGAACAGCTTCCTCATTCCCCCCTTCGAATTTATAACGAAATTTAGACACAATAGAAATTAAAATCAGCGTACCCCGGTCTGTCAGACGCCACCTTTCTGTTGGTGTGAGTGTTTTTACATTATAAATAATGGCTGGACCGTCTAAAAGGGTGAGTTTTGGCGATAAAAGCTTTGAAGAAAATGGGATCAGTGGCTTGTTAAAGACGAAGATGACGCAAGTGATACAGACGAAATCCTAGAAGATGAGTATTTGCAATCCGAATATGACAGTGCCTCTGAAGTTTCGAAAAACAAGAAATAGGACACTGTTAGTGGAAACAGGGCCTCGGAAAATTTTGAAAGCGAACATGCGGAATGTCAGGAAGAGAACATTGTTAGCATAGTTTTGAAGAAAACTGCTCAAAATTTGCTTACAATGTTCAAAGCCGCAGTGAGAGTCATGCATTTCTAAAAGTGAAAATTAGTGGTGGTGGAAGTGGTCAACAGAATTTATTTGTACTACAAGACAATTTATTTGTATCTAGAGGCGGTATAAAAAATGTATGTGGATTTTCTGTTGAAATCAATTAAAATTCTTATTTTATATTGATTATGCTATTTAAAAAAGAAAAATTTTATATACTTGCCCTGCAATAAGATCAAAATGTCAGTTTCTATTAAAATTAGCATATTTTTCCAAAGAAATAGTTATTTTCCTAGCACTCAACAATAGTAGTATCTCAGACTGACCTTTCCGATAGTGTACTAAAAGTCCCAACTTTCCGGTTAAGGGTTAACTATTGTTGTTAAAGCACACAAGGAATATTTAGTTATAATAACGTTTACGATCAAGACATTTCAAACTATTCTAAAAATACAATTAGAGTTGCTAAAGAAAATTATACAAATATACGAATATAAAAACAGGCATGTTGTTAATCAACAGAATAAATTATTAATGTTGTACCTTTATATTACTATTACTACTATCTATATTATTATATTATTATTTTCCATAGTATAAAGCCGCTTGGCGTCTAAATATATAAATATACGTTCGAATAAAAATAGCTTCATTCCGGCTTACATCAAACACTATCAAAAGTCGTTCAACTTGGCTTGACCATGCCAGACTTTTACCTGAAATGACTACAAGTTCCATGTCAAAAAATGAAGTAATAACTTACAATACGTCGTTAAGTATAAATAGTTGTTGAAACAATAAATAAATTATATTTAAAATAATCATTATGCTCACCTATAATATAACTTATGCAGTATAAAACTGCATTTCGGGCTCAATGAGCACACCATGCTGACTGTGATTATACGTAGATCACCAACATTCATCAGATCCAATATGAAACACTCTTGTGTACTTTTGTGGCATATGGAAGGCATACGTCATGCATACATAAAAATGCACAATCTTGACATGTACTAACCAATGATATTATTCGCCCATTGAGTGCCAATATTATTATTCAGGCATTCCTCACCGAATCCACCACGTCCGACGATCCGATCCTCGGGAAAATCGTTCATGGTTAACTGAAAAAGAAATCGTTAGTTGGTTAGTCAGTGTATTAATTTAATACTTATGTCATATCAAGAGCCAGATTACATAATCCGTCTTTTTATAAAATGCCTAGTCATTGTAGACAGAACGACCATATTTTTAAATTATCTGTATTGTAATCTATCATTTTTTGAGAAATCTCTACAGGAAAAAGACATTAAAATCGGCACTTATGTACTGAGCAGAAGGCATGTTTCAAGATATTTTATAAAAAGTGTAGGTACACAATTTTTTTATTAAAATTGAATTACCTGTTGTGTAGACACAAAAAATCAGGATCTAGTGAGTATAAATAAAGTTGGTCCAATTTTTTGTGAAAATATTTTCGAATAAATCAACGATATTACATTTTAACCAAGTAAACCCAACTAAATTAAAAAAACTACAAGAGAACATATGTAGCAGAATATTAATATATTCGGCTACATATTAATATAGCTTAAAACTTATTCAACAATCAAAAATGATTTTGTTTGGTAACGAGGTTGGCTAAGAAGAACTTTTATTTCACATCACATATCAACAAATATTGGAATGTTTCCATTCAAAACAAGACGCTCAGAGTTGTTGATTTATTTTGGGTGAACATCTGTACTTTTCGAACACATTCCTTCATATGGTTGTACACGACAAAATTTGACTTTCGAGACTCGCAGATAGCTGGATAAAGATATATAGATTGATAGATACGCAAATTAGAGAGAGAGAGAAAATACAATATATAACATGGAAAAAATGTTTATTTTGCGCTAAATCAACACATTTTTTGTTACACTCATTTAATATCAATTCTGCATTCTATCCAATCAGCCTAAACAAAACTACACGGAAAATAATGAAAATTAATTTTAACAATCACACAATAATATTGGGAAACAATGTATAAAAGCACTTTTATTTCATATTAAGAAAAAAAAAACAATTGAATATAAAAATCTAAGTATGATTTATGTTTCCAACAATTATACAATATGATTGTTTCTAAAACTAATCTTTTGTTATTTGGCCGAGAATTTGATTTCGTTAAATTAATTGAAAAAAGCATAATTATTCCTTGATAACAGATGTACCTATACAAAAATGAATAAAAAAACTAATAACTCACGGTGTTGTTGTCTTTGCTATACATGATCATCTTATCCTGCCATCCAGTGGGAAAAGAAAATCTTGAATCGAAATACCTACACACATATTCACACTAAAACAATTACCAACCCGCACCTCCGAATTATTTGGTACAAGCTTTCGATCGATCGTACATCACATCACGGAGAGAAATAAATAATACCTAAAACTGTTCATTCTTAACGACTACTGACTACTACACCACTACTCGACTTAACTCGACATTAGACAAATTTAAACTGAGCAACTGAGCTACGTACGGTGTACGGTACATGCAACGATGTATAAGTAAGGGGGGGGCAACTATTTTCTAGAGATGTTGCCACGTTGCCAATTTGCTAAACAGTTATTATTAATTTTTATATTCAAGACGAGATTCAAGTTGTCTATATAAAAACCGTTACACAATAAATATTTTTACCAAATATTGTACCTACTGAATTTAATTAGGTAGTTGTTGCCCTGACAAAATAATATTAATTCTATTGGTCCAGCACCAATTACTTTTGAAGTTGGTGCCAAAAGTCTTCTCTTACTACAATTATTGCACTACTTCAAAAGTCCTTTATCAAATAAATGAAAAAAAAATGAAAATCGGAGCATTTCTACTATTTAGAAGGCGCGAACATAAAAAAAACAGATTCTCAATTTTCGAATCGCCCTTTCCACTTAGCAAAATTACATATATTTGCGAATTAAACATGCCTCTATCTCGAAAACTGTAACTCTTATGATTTTCGCCCCTTCGGAGGATATGGGACCATTTTTCAAGTCTCCTCTTTCAAATGAATCAAAAATCATCAAAATCGGAGCTGGTTTACTAAATAGAACCCGCGCACAAATCAAAAGAAAAAGCACACAGTAGAATTGTATACCTCCTCTGTTCAGGGTTCGTCGGTCAAAAATACAAAATAATATTAAATCTATTAGTGCTGGTACTTGTGAAGTTGGTGCCAAAAGTTATCAATCTAACTGCAAGTTGCAGTTAGGCAACTGCTCCACTTCAACTTAGCAGCACCACCCAAAAAAATTCTACAAGTGCGACAAATTTTTAGTTTACATAACAAATTTACGACAAATAAGCGACAATAATTAATCTACTACTCGCTGAATCGAAATTCGATAATGGACATGCCCAGATTATACATATAGGTATCAGCCAATACAATTATGAAATCTATATTGAATAGAAAAATTGAAATCATTTATATGGCAGCCATTGAATTGAAGGAATCTCGGAAAAAATTGTTGGCCAAAATTAATTGATATAATTATTTTTTCAAAGAAGCAATTGAACAAAACAGACAATAACTACTGCATTTGGAAGAATTTGACAACTTTACAATAGTAGGTAGGTAGGTATTTTACTCACGATTAGGTTGGTTGATTTTGCTTTCATTACTGCATCGCAGCGAAGCTTCGAAGTAGCAGTAGGTAGTCAAACACGACACCCGACCATATCGTTTGTCTTACATAACCAAAATAATGACTCTTCTTCTACTTCTGAAAATTCTAGAACAATTTGATCATGTCAACCAATCAG
Organism: Crioceris asparagi; assembly: GCA_958507055.1. NCBI lineage: Eukaryota > Metazoa > Arthropoda > Insecta > Coleoptera > Chrysomelidae > Crioceris > Crioceris asparagi. The sequence goes on along the minus strand of OY293827.1, from coordinate 97,919,083 downwards.
ATGCAAGATGATGGGTCTGATTAATAATTTGAACTCGGCGAACCAATGTAGAAAACGTATTGAAAAATAAATTCGAATATCGAGCATGTTTCAACTCGAAATTTGAAAAAAAACTCATTTTTATTTCGAAGAATGTATAATAAATCTCATTAATACTTTTCCAGCCGATAAAAGATGATTAAATTTCCGTAAACCGAAATTTAATAAAAATCTATACTAAGATCAAGAGGCGGCCAATGCGGAATTTTCAACTTTGGGTTCGCAGGGAATGTCGATAAAAATGGCGGACAATTCACTTAAATTATTCTTTTTCAACAAAATTGAAAAAAGTACTTAGGTATTTATCACATCATTTCAATGAATTTGAAGAAATCTTCACTCAATAAGATAATAGTCTTGCCAAAATCTCATCCATTCCAATTCCAAAGAAACAGAGCACTTCACTTTTCGGTTCAACACTTTGAGAAAATATCCAATATTTTTATTGTAAACGGCACATTTCACAAAAATACCGTAAATTTTTAAAACAATTATTTAATTTCCTTTATAGAAAAACTACCTAAGCCCGATTTGTTATTTTTCGAAATTTCGTGACATGAAAAGATTTTCAAAGCGGCGATAATCAAACACGACCGTGTCGTTTGATTTGATAATGACTTCTTCTATACTTCTAAAAGTTCTAGATAGAACAATTTGATCATGTCATCCAATAAGATGCAAGATGATGGGTCATGTGATTAAAAATTTGGACTCGTCCAACTAATGCTGAAAACAGGTTGAAAAATAAATTCGAATATCGAGAATGTTTTAATTCGAAATTTGAAAAAAAACTCATTTTGATTTCTAAGGATACATAATAAATCTCATAAATAATATACTAGCACACAAAAAATATAAAATTTCCATAAACTTTCAATAAAAATCTATAGGTAGATCATGAGGCGGCCATTGTTGAATTTTCAACTTGGGGTTCGCAGGGAATGTCGATAAAAATGGCGGACAAACAATTTACTTAAATTATTCTGTTTCAAATACAAAACTATGCAAAGTACCTACTTATCACATAATTTCAATGAATTTGAATAAATATTTACTCACAATAATGTAGTCTTTCCAAAATCTCCTCCATTCCAAAGAAACAGAGCACTTCACATTTCGGTTCAACACTTTGATAAAATGTCCAATATTTGTAATTGTAAACGACACATTTCACAAAAATACAGTAATTTTTTAAAACAATTATATAATTTCCTTTAAAGAAAAACTAAGTAAGCCCGATTTGTTATTTTTCTAAATTCCGTCGCAGGAATAGATTTTCAAAGCGGCCATAATCAGACATGGCCGTCTCGTTTGTCTTAGACAGCCGAATTAAAGACTCTTCTTCTTCTTCTCAAAGTTCTAGAACAATTTGATCAATAAGGTGCAAGATGATAAGTCCACCCCCTTGCCCCTTAACATACTTAGGTGCTATGACCTACTTATCGCGTATGAATATTTTTCAAACTAATATTTGGAAAAACAGAGCGAATGATACATTACATATAACCTTCAAATGTTTGTTGAATACCTAGTTACACATTCCACGACACTTTTCCTAAATAACAATGTATAATGATAAAATAATTATAGGATCTACTTTTTAGAACCATGTTTATTGAAAATCCGCGAATGCACTGCGCAAGCGCAAATAATAATCCTACGCCAGCCGCCAGCTAGTTTCATCAACAAATTACCCACAATGCATTATGTCAAATCTGGTTTTCGAGAAACTGGACCTGTCTCAAATTGGTGGAAGGGGAGTCGGGTGCAAATATTCAAATTCTAGGAAAATCTACCATATACCTAGGAATGGCACGGTTATATTATTTTGTGAGATTGACAAAAGCAGAATTTATAATTTTTAAAAGTTATTAAACGTAAAAATTAATTTAAAAATTCCTGTTATAGTGAAAATATACGGCCAGTATCGAAAAATATTAAATTAAACAAATAATGTAAATAACACTTCTCTTTGAAACAATTGGCAAAAATGCAAAAGAATCCTAGGCCAGCAACCGGCAACTATGAATCGTACATTATCGACATAGCTATACCTAGGTACATCAAATGTTTCAACAAGAAGAGAAGATGCAAGATGCGTCTCTTCTAATTATTAGCGGACAATTTCTTGAAAAATGTATCAAGAAGAAGCGGTATGATCTTGAACTTTGAAGAAATATGTGTTATTGTGTAGGTAGTTTATATCTTTGCATAGTAATCGTCGCCTGTAGCGTACAATAATCGCCGAATTATTTCGAAATATCTCAGAATACAGTGCAAATTGCATCTCCAATGTAACAAAACGCCACCGACTACATGAATGTAGCTGAGAGGTCAATAACCTCGCAACTGTAATATTTGATAGATTATCAACTAATAAAAACAATATATTTTACTCTTTGATTTTCCAATATCTGTCTGAATAGATGAATCCATTGTATAGACTTTCTTAGTTCGTTGAATATTTTTTTTAATATTGAAATTATCAGCCACCCGTACTAGACTTTTTTTACGAAAAGAAGTAAAAATTCATAAGTAAATACCTACATTCCGGTTTCAGCAACAATATATACCAATAGCTAATTATTGCATAGCACCGTTAAAACTAATAACCAAACATTAATTTAGTTTCGTCAATTTTGATAAGAGAATCGCAAAATCAATATCCATCCATAATGGACATATTGCATCAAATCTTGTTTCGACAAGATGGCGGCCTCTATCTAATTAGTGCAAGGTGAACCGATTGAATTTCCTCGAAAATTCAACAAGTGACCGGTAAAATTTTCGCGAGATGCGAAAATGAAAATTTATCGTTTGAAAATTATTATTAGTATGTATAATTCAAAACTCATATTTTGCTAATGCTGATTTACATAATCTCTACGAAGTTTAAAACATTACACAATTAGAAAAAAATGTTCGAAGGAAATCATTCCATTTTATAATAAAATAGAGTCATTATCTTACCTTTTAATTTTTAAGATGAATCCATTTCCACACTACACTCAATAATTAGTCTGTTAAATAAAATATTCCTTTCAAATAATAGCGAAATTATACGGTAATTTGTTCCGATCGCGATTAACTACTGATTTGTGCAAAAGTTTCAATGCATCTTCTTGCATTTTACATAGAAACCTGTGATGATAATTTGTCTCAAGATACTACCACCCCCTTTCCCCTTATACTTAGGTGCAATGACCTACTTATCGCGTATGAATATTTTTCAAACTAATATTTGGAAAAACAGAGCAAATGATACATTACATATGCCCTTCAAATGTTTGTTGAATACCTAGTTACACATTCCACGACACTTTTCCTAAATAACAATGTATAATGATAAAATAATTATAGGATCTACTTTTTAGAACCATGTTTATTGAAAATCCGCGAATGCACTGCGCAAGCGCAAATAATAATCCTACGCCAGCCGCCAGCTAGTATCATCAACAAATTACCCACAATGCATTATGTCAAATCTGGTTTTCGAGAAACTGGACCTGTCTCAAATTGGTGGAAGGGGAGTCGGGTGCAAATATTCAAATTCTAGGAAAATCTATCAAATAGGAATGGCAAGGTTATATTATTTTGTGAGATTGACAAAAGCAGAATTTATAATTTTTAAAAGTTATCTAAACGTAAAAGTTAATTTAAAAATCCCTGTTATAGTGAAAATATACGGCCAGTTTCGAAAAATATTAAATTAAACAAATAATGTAAATCGATAATGACCAAACATTATTCATTTTCATTCTACATTTTACTCACAATAAGATAGTCTTTCCAAAATCTCATCCATTCCAAAGAAACAGAGCACTTCACATTTCGGTTCAACACTTTGATAAAATGTCCAATATTTGTTATTGTGAACGGCACATTTCACAAAAATACCGTAAATTTTTAAAACAATTATATAATCTCCTTATATAGAAAAACTATGCCCGATTTGCATTTTTTGAAATTGCGTTGCAGGAATAGATTTTCAAAGCGGCCATAATCAGACACGGCCGTCTCGTTTGTCTTAGACAGCCGAATTAATGACTCTTCTTCTTCTTCTCAAAGTTCTAGAACAATTTGATCATGTCATCCAATAAGGTGCAAGATGATGGGTCATGTGATTAATAATTTGGACTCGGCCAACCAATGTAGAAAACAGGTTGAAAAATAAATTCGTATATCGAGCAAGTTTGAATTCGAAATTTGAAAAAAATTGCTATGATTTCGAAGAATGTATCTCATAAATACTTTTCTAGCACATAAAAGCTGATAAAATTTCCGTAAAACCGATATTCACTAAAAATCTATACCTAGATCATGTACGGCGGCCAATAATGAAATTTTAACTTCGGGTTGGCTGGGAACATCGGTAAAAATAGCGGAAAAAATAAATTAAGTTATTCTTTAAAGGGAAAATTACACAAAATACTCATTTCTAATTTAATATGAAAAAATTTCAATAGATCTTCACTTACGATTATGCAGTCTTGCTATAATCTAATCCAAGTAGGTAGGTATTCCAAAGAAACACAGTATTGCACATTGCAGTTCACCACTTTTGAGAAAATGTTCATTATATTTTTATTAAACGGCACATTTCACTGAAATACCTCACATTTTGTATGGTTATACTAGGTATTTCGATAAATGAAAAATTACCATGATAACTAAGTATTATTTTATAAATCTCAAAAACGAATTCATCTGGAAGAATTTGAATAGTAAGTGGTTACTAAAGATTATGTCATCTTGCTAATATGTACACTCGACTACTTCACACCAATTAACGCATCAAAAAGTTTTGTTCCTACGGGCTTAACACTTACAAATAATTTTTTAGGATTCCGTCACGCACGTAAAAGATTTTCAAAGCCGCCACACCAACCCGTCTTATCCTTTATTTTACATCCAAATTTAATAATAACGATACTTTTCAAAGTTGTATAACAATTTGATCATGTCTACCAATCAGGACCAAGATCGAGTAGCCTGTGGTGATTGGTAGTGCAGTCGGCCAACCATATGTTGGCTTCTCAGAGAAATACAATAATAATAATAAACACAAACGCATTAGTCCAGTGAAATGCGAATAAATATATTTTTTTTATATAGTGACATTCGTACACGAAATCTTATACAGAAATGTAATATAAGTATTTATATATCAATAAAAAACAAAAATTGAATATACATAATACCTATATAAATATATAACTAGAGGGTATATCTTGATTATTTCATTTTTTTAAATAAATCAAAAATATAATGTGGTTATATTTAATTACGTTTCGTCTGGAGAGCCCCATATTATCTTTTTGATTTATTACAAAAATGAACCAAATAGGTACTCAAGAAATAGGTACCCTCTAATACCTAATACAATAGAATGGTTCAAGAAGAATAAATTAAAATAGATAGGTATCTTACTGTTCGAGTAATAGTAGATATGAAATGCTTTGGAAATACGCAGAACAATCATAAGGAAAATCATTAATGAATTTTTTTGACTTCTTTACGAAACGTATTTTATTCAGCAACCATGCCAATAAAGTATCAAATAGCCAGAAATTACTCTTAGAACTTAGTAATCACTGAATACCTTAGTACCCTACTCTTTTTAATGTTTTTAGTCCACTACTGTACCTGTCGAGTAATAGATAAAACTATGATTAAATTAAAGTTTAAACTTTTTCATTAGACGGGGCATGGAAGGAGAGGTCAGGAATGGTCCCATCAATAAGAGGAAACTCAACATGTTTTTGTCACAAAAAGGATAGGGATGAGGGTCATTTTTTTTATCTAAAATTTGATACAAAAAATTGAAGAAAATACCAGTTCAAAGAACGTCTCAATGGAACAAATCTCGAAAACTTCAACAGTTTCAGAGATACCTAGAGAATGTAAAGTTTTCGATAAAATGTCAAATTCAATCAATCAAATATTTATTGATTTTCATTTTCATTACATTTTCTGGTGACATTAAGAAATGTGGAAATAACTTTTCAAAAAAAAACAGTAGATACCTACGACTTTATTAGTTGCTGCACTGAAAAATAAGGAATTCCTCGTATGAGTTCTATTGGTTTTAGTTACTGCAACCGAAAGTTAAACAAATGTAGATATTCAGAGCCAATCTACAGGAAATATTTACCAGACTATAATATGCATCCTGGCCAAGCGTTTTTATATTTATTTACATTTTTTAGAGGATCAAGTACCCAAGTTAGGATCAAACCTTCCACTTCTAAATAGCTGACAGGATGATTCCCGAGAACTTCTTCATCAGCAACTATTTCTTTATAAATATATGTAACACTGTAGAGAGACTTAGATTCTGATAGACATTAGACATTAGATGTTGTATTAGTTATCATTCTGTAACTCTGTATTTCACTTCCTCCAAATAAATATTGTTTTTAAAAACTAAAGTTCGGTTCATAGAAACGTAATTGGCGCAGTCAGTAGGATAGTGAAAGAAATCAATCGTGATCATCTTCGATTTTAATCGTTTATTCACTATCCTGAGTCTACGTGAGTGTTGTGAAAATCCAGAACCAGAATTCTTCCTACAGAAGAAGAAGTAGAAGCCAATACAACCCAGAAGCCAAACAGATATTGAAATGCATCGTGTCATCATCATTATCTTGTGAGTACTTCTTGTTTTTCTATGTTTAATTGTCAGATCTCCTCTGTTCCAAGTCCTTAAGTGATCCTAGTTCAGAGTAATTGTAGATATTTTTGATACCTTTCTTTTGTATGAAACAGTATTGAAAGATTGACTTGCAACGCAGGCGCAAATTAAAGGGCAAAAATTTAGTAAAATAATCAATTGACTTCCTATTAGATTAATTCTAGGGAAAACTTGATTAAATTAAGCAGAAATCCTATTAGAAAGTATTTCTAGGGATAATCTGTTTTCAATAATTGAGACCTCCTATTAGATAAAATTTCTAGGGAAAACTCAATATTTACTTATTAAAAAACATTGAATTTATTTTATTTTTATTTATAAGTTATCAATTTACAATATTTTGTAAATTATCCTTTTTTTATTATACTTACATATTTTTACCTGTATATATACATATATTTTATTGAAATAAAATGGCAGTCCCAGTATTTGACCTCAAAATTTTGAGTATTGTTCCTTCTTTTGATGGAAATCCAAATGATTTGCATTCATTTTTGAATATATCAGCAGAAATTTTAAATCACTATTTCGATATAAATCCAGAAAACGCTGCATGTCTTCAAAATAAATTGTTATTGTTTGGTATCGTTGGAAAATTGACTGGTAAAGCAAAAGAAGTCATATCAGTTTATGGTTGTCAAAATTGGAATACCATAAAAGATGTTTTGATTCAACACTTTGGAGATCAAAGAGACGAAAACGCGCTAACTCGAGATCTTGTTAATTTACGGCAATCACAGTTTGAAACACCGCTTCAATTTTATGAAAAATGTATCAAAATTTTAAGTACGATTTCAAATTATATTGAACTCCATAATGAAAACGAAGCCATTCGCAATAGCAAAAAGATGTTCTTTAGGCAACAAGCTTTAACAACATTCTTAGCCGGATTAAAAGAACCATTAGGATCTACCATACGCGCAATGAGACCCGACTCATTAGCCAAAGCTATTGAGTTTATTCAGGAGGAAAATAATATTAGATATTTACAAAAATCATTTACTCAAAATGTACAACCGAATAAAAAATTGCAACAAATTCCGCCACAATTTCAGAAAAATTTTTCCCAACCAGTATTTCAAAATCAATCATTTACACCTAATACATTCACTCAACAACCACAATGGAATGTAACACCTCATCGGTTTCCACCACCGCAACCAACATTCAGAAAATCAAATATTAATGTATGGGCACCGAAGAATACTCCCGGACCATCTAACCTACCTAAACCGACGCCAATGAGTATCTCTACGCGAAATACCCATAAACCAAATAGAAATTTCAATAGACTTCCAATTCCTCAACAACAATCTCAACAGCAAAAATATACTGTTGAAGAATTATTCAATATGGAAAGTGATCAATATAATCCATATGATCACAATGATGAGCAAGATTACGATTATTATCCCGATAATGATCAAGAAATTTATTCAGGTGAAGATCAACCATCTCTGGAACATGATTATGAACAAAATTTTCCGGAAGACACCCATCCACCACCCGAAAAATAGTCGAACTTAATACATTCTCGGATAAGAAAGAACTCCCTTATATCAAAATTTTAAACCCCCCGCTTAAACTTTTAATCGATACAGGATCAACAAAATCATTTTTAAATCCCGAAATTGCCTTTAAATTGTATAGGAAATATATAAATCATGAACCATTTGTTGTTAGTTCTATTTTTCAAAATTATTCCCAAGATTATAGTGCTGAAATTCCCAGTTTCGACGAATTTAACAGCCGCTCAAACTTAAAATTTTTTCTATTTCGTTTTCATAAAACATTCGATGGATTAATAGGATTAGATAATTTAAAATTAATGAGTGCACAGTTAGATTTTATTAATGCCAGATTAATTACAGCATTTGCAACTCTTCCTATTTTTTATTATGAAACAGACCAGAAACAATTTTATTCAATTCACCTTGAACCACATTCGGTCGCACGGGTAAGATTACCAGTAACAGAAGCAGACGGCACCATCTTGCTACCTCAGCAAAACGTGCAAGGCGCGAGATTACGCGAAACGTTAACAATAGCCTGTAACAATCTTGCGTGGGCAGAGTTAATAAACAATAGCGACACTGAGATGCAAATAGCATTGACTGACCCAGTTAAATCAGCTGTCCTAAATATGAATAATTACCACTTTTTTAACGCTGAAATCAAACCATCGGATAAAAGAAAATTCTCTAATATTAAAGAAAATATTCGAACGCAACATATGAATAATGAAGAACGTCATCAAATTTTAAAACTTTGTAAAACATTTTCGGACATTTTTTATATTCCCAATACCCCTTTAACATTTACAAATAAAATTAAACATCACATAAAAACAAAGGATGAGTATCCTGTCTTTACGAAATCATACAGATACCCCCACATACATAAACCTGAAGTTGAAAAACAGATAAAATCAATGCTCAATCAAGGTATAATTCGACCCAGTGAATCTCCATGGTCATCACCCATCTGGATAGTACCCAAGAAACCGGACGCATCTGGAAAGGTTAAATGGAGAATCGTTGTAGACTACCGGAAGGTAAATGACAAAACAATTGATGACAAATATCCTATACCAAACATCAATGATGTTTTGGACAAACTTGGACGATGTCAGTACTTTTCAACATTAGATTTGGCGAGTGGATTCCACCAGATCGAAATGGCTGAGGAAGACGTCCAAAAAACAGCTTTCTCCGTAGAGCAAGGGCACTATGAATATCTCAGAATGCCTTTTGGACTCAAAAATGCACCAGCAACATTTCAAAGAGTCATTGACAATGTACTAAGAGATTTACAAGGAAACATATGTCTCACATATATGGACGATATTATCGTATATTCGACCTCTCTTCAAGAACACCTCCAAAATTTGAAAAAAGTATTCGAGAGATTACGAGAGACAAATCTTAAAGTACAATTGGATAAGTCAGAATTCCTACGGAAAGAAGTAGCTTTCTTAGGACATGTCATCACCCCAACCGGAATAAAACCAAATCCGGACAAGATCAAAACTATTTTGAGATACCCGCTACCAAGAACGCGGAAAGAAATTAAAGCTTTCTTAGGACTTTTAGGTTACTATCGGAAATTTATCAAAGATTTTTCAAAAATCACGAAACCTTTCACTTCATGTTTGAAAAAAGATGCCAAAATTAAAATAACACCTGACTTTATAGAATGCTTTGAAATTTGTAAGAATTTGTTAACAAATGCACCAATTCTACAATATCCCGACTTTACTATGCCGTTTAATTTAACTACAGATGCTAGTGATTTCGCTATAGGAGCAATTTTATCCCAAGGCCCCGTTGGCACAGATAAGCCAATAGCATATGCGTCTCGTACTTTAAACGACAGCGAGAAAAATTATTCAACTATAGAAAAAGAAATGTTAGCTATCGTATGGGCTACTAAATACTTTAGACCGTATCTTTTTGGACGAAAATTTAAAATTTTATCCGACCACCGTCCATTACAATGGCTTTTCTCATTGAAAGACCCTAATTCAAAGTTAATTAGATGGAGATTAAAGCTAGAAGAATTTGATTATGAAGTTGTTTTCAAATCGGGTAAAGCAAATAAAAATGTTGACGCTCTATCACGCATAGAATTAAATACAAAGGAAACATTCAGTTTAAATGACTATATGGAAAATTTTTATAAAGAGCTTGAAAATGCATCTCTGTATAACAATGCCAGCTCTCATCATGAAAATCAGCAAGAACATGAATCTAGTTCAATGTCAACACAATCGGCTGATGAAATATATTATAATGTTAGCGACGATGATTCCGCAACTGACACAGCTGATGAAACAATGGAAAACTTACCAGAACAACAAGAAAATAGTAATAATACGATACATACGGCAGAAGAAGATCCAATCATGAATATACCTATTTCAGAAAAACCATTAAATTATTATAATAATCAAATCAGATTAGTTTTTGTTCATTATAACGCCGCATCTCCAAAAATTGAACACATATTTCAGAATAAAAAACGAATTCATGCGCAAATAAGCCTTACTACTATGGAAAAAGATATTGTAAATTTCTTTAAAGAATTCGTTCCACCAAAAACAAAATTCGCTATAAAATTTGAACCTGAATCACAATATGAGCCAACATCCGTTATAATTCAAAAAATGTTTAAAAATACTGCTTACGATCTTGTCAAATGTACTAACATTTTGGAAGACGTAAATTGCGAGGAAAGACAAAAAGAAATAATCCGTAATTACCATGAAGGAAAAACCAATCACCGCGGAATAAATGAAACGGAACAACAGATTAGAAGAAAGTACTATTGGCCCTCTTTAAAGAAAGATATAGAAGATTTTTTAAATAATTGTGAACTCTGTCAAACAACAAAATATGATAGGCATCCAGCTAAACCAAAATTCATGATAACGCCGACTCCAACAAAACCCCTTGAAATAATTCACATCGACACATTTCAAGCAAGTGGTCAAAAATTCTTAACAATAATAGATTCATTTTCGAAATATGGTCAAGCATACCCGATAGAAGGAGCTAATGGTATTAACATCGTACGAGCACTCCTTATGTTCATAACTCATCATGGTTTACCAGAAATGATAATCTCTGATAATGGACCTGAATTCAAAAATACATTACTTCAAGAATTTTTATATACCCATAAAGTTCTTATACATTATACAACACCAGAGAATCCTCAATCGAATGGAATGATCGAAAGATTTCATTCAACATTAATTGAACACTTACGAATCTTACGAGGACACAAAACCCACTTTAACGTCAAAGAACAAATGCCATATGCATTACTAGGGTACAATAATAGCATCCATTCCACCACAAAACAAAAACCAATTGAAGTATTAAACGGTCATTTTAATACCAGAGACCCATTTGATCTTGACATTCAACGAAATTTAATGAACAATTATATCCAACAACATAGGGATAAAACTAAAGTAATTTATAAGGAAATTAATGAACTTAGTAATCGCCTAAAAACTCAAGTAATTTCAAAAAGAAACGAGACTCGACAACAACCAGTACAATATAAACCCCAAGATATAATTTTTACCAAAGATACTGGTGTGAGAAACAAGTTACTCCCTCGCTTTTCAAAGAAAGAAGTAACAGACAACAAAGATGTAACAGTGACATTACCTAACACCTCTTGTCACAAGAAGAATATAAAACATAAATCCCAATCTGTATTACAGGTGGACCCTCATATCTGCAGAGAAAGTCCGCATACAAAACCTGAAAGACAATCCAGGGATTCTACCCCTCCGGCTGGGAGAAGCCAGAATTAGAATAAGCAATCATGATTTCATCCACTATTATAATCTCACGCCTATAGGTTTTGAAATAGATAATATACATAGTCATTATTATGATATCTATACAGTGTTAACATCAAACAGTAGTAACCCGTATTTGAAAGGCTTAACAAATTTTTTACAAGCATTTAAATACCAACTTCAAATTGTACGCAAAAAATTTAATACTATACATCCAAATTATAGAACAAAACGAGGACTTATAAATGGCATTGGCAGTATTATTAAAGCCATTTCAGGAAACTTAGATCAAGAAGACGCTGAAAAATATGATAAAGCCATAGAACAATTACGAAATAGTCGAGTAAATGTTATTCAAAGGTTGAACCAACATATCTCATTAACTACGGCTTTAATTGAAAATTATAATAAAACAATTTCATTAATTACTCACAATCAGGAAATTATTTCCAAGGAAATCAATACGGTAAAAATTAAATTGGACAAGACAATCTATAATTTTGAATATTTCTTCAAAATAAGGAACATTTTAGACCAATTGAGTTTATCCTTACAAATCTTATCAGAGCTTCTCACTGATTTCGATATTGCAATTACTTTTGCTAAATCAAATATTTTATATAACAACATTTTGCCACCTGAAAAATTGAAATTGTTGGTCAATTCTTTACAACGCTATCATACGAAAGAGCAACTTTTATATACTGATGATACTGAATTACTTAAATTTTACGAGATAATTACTGTAGATGCTTATTATTCAGATACAATGATAGTATTTATTTTGCATTTCCCATTACTTTCTCCCGAAAAATTTTCACATTATCATTTGTATTCAATACCTACAATAAATTTTACTACCCTTATCCCACCTGCACCTTATCTGACATTAAGCAGAGAATTTCATCAGTACTCCGAAGAGCCATGCAGAAAGATTAATCCTGGTTTTCTGTGTGAAAAAAAATCACTAGAAGAATTGATTCCGATACCTGTATTTTGCCAATTCTGAGGTTAACGCAAGAAGAAGCTCGATGCAACCCCGTTCCTGTTTCCTTGAATACTACCCTTATAGAGGAAATAACTAATGCTCATTATATAGTTATTTTTCCAAAGCCAACCAAAATTTCTACACAATGTACTACACCCACTATAGCCGTATTACATGGAACCTTCCTGATACAACTACCCCCAGGATGTGCTTTTCAGACAACCACTGGACGTTACATTAACTCACACGATGTAACATATGAGCAACCCTTACCACTTCCACAGGTTCGAATGGTTTTGAACTCGACAAAAATGAAAATCAAAACCAATCCAATTCATCTTGAACAAATTCCACTAGATGAATTACATAAAATTCACCAAGGTCCAATCCCACTCATGCCAATCGAAGAAATTTCAATGGACACCACCCATTTTTGGACAACACCCACCTTTATCCTAATTGCAGGAGCAATTACATTTTTGGGATACAAACTCCGACAGCATCTTCAAATACAACTACCCAGACCAACCTCATCAACCACACCTATACCAGAGGCTTCCGTTTTGTTCGTCCCTCACAAAACTTCCCTAGGGGATGGAGAAGTTAGGATCAAACCTTCCACTTCTAAATAGCTGACAGGATGATTCCCGAGAACTTCTTCATCAGCAACTATTTCTTTATAAATATATGTAACACTGTAGAGAGACTTAGATTCTGATAGACATTAGACATTAGATGTTGTATTAGTTATCATTCTGTAACTCTGTATTTCACTTCCTCCAAATAAATATTGTTTTTAAAAACTAAAGTTCGGTTCATAGAAACGTAATTCCCAGTGTAGAGCTCTGCTCTCACAGTATCTGCAGGGGGCGCGGCATAAAACCGGCTTAATCACAGACAGCTGAGACAGACCCAAATTGTTTCTATTTTTCTATTTTAAACAAAATATTATACCTATTGGAGGTAGGGAGGTAGTGTTCTCTGATATTATAGAAAGAAGCACTAAACAGTAAACAATGGTTCTGTTTTCTGTTTATTATTTGTATCATATTTAGGTATTTACTTTACGGCACTGGTTCCAGGAATTTCAGCGTACCTATGTCGCTTATGAATTTCAAACATTGATGTAATAAAATGACATATCTATTTTATCAATGCAAACTGTAGTTTGCAGAGGTGAGAGCGGCAACTCGCACTTCTGCCTACAGAAAAATGTTGGATTTTCAAGGTCACGTGATGGTTTCTCCCGATTTATTTAAAAATATAGCTTGTAATTAACGAGATATTGTGTGTAATACATTTCTACAATGATAAGTAATCATTTGTATATGTTTTCAACTCGTAAAAGGCTGTAATATTTATGATATCAATATATGTAAATCCAAATAGACTGATTTCACAATTTATTTTTCTAAGACTCTACGGACTACGGTGTTGCCGGTTTACCTGCTTGTAAATACCTAAGAGCATATAAATAGCAGTATAGGTAGTATAGTAGCAGTAGAACAGAGACTGCAATCCTTTTGAAAGCACGTGTTCCGATAAAATTGATAACATTTAATGCATCTTTTTACTAAGAGATGGCAGAGCGATCAGAAAGCAGACGCTTTCGTACGCTGTGGGTGGAGCCAGACTCAATTAAAGAATAAACCTAACAATTATTTTCGAAGATACCCGAAGCGAAGCTGTATATAGAAATTCCATAGGCGTAAGAATATAAACGATACACGAGACGCTCACTTTCATATAACATATAATATATATATATATATATATATATATATATATATATATATATATATATATATATATATATATATATATAAGGGTGCTCGAGCAGTAGTTTGGACCAGTTTCCAACTGTGTTCCGTGATTGTGGAGCATGCGCATATTAATTTCCGTCTTCTTAAAATTAAAATGCGCATGCCTCTGACGGTTTGAGTTTGGTTTGAAATCCTGCTCGAACACCCTTATAATATAACAAATAATAATGCCATGACACTGGTTTGAATTAACCGTCGAACGTGCTGCTTAACGGAATCGTGTTCTCTCGTGATTGCTCCCACTCTACCTATCAACAGGTCGTTCAATTCTTGTACGAAGTACGAACACGAATTCTACCAGAGAACAAAGAACAAAGACGTCTCTGTTCTCTGATACTCAGTGTAAATGCAACATCTCTTATCTAATCTATTAGATATTATCTATAATATCTATGTCTGATATTACAAGACTCCGTGTATAAATATTTTATCCATGCTGCTGGAGTTGACAAGGAGGAGTGGAAGGGATATGTCGCACCACATCTTTTCATAGTAACATCAAAATCAAAGATAAATAGGTACATTTCTAATCTCTGGAACATAGAGAAGCCAACTGGCGTATAGGCAACCCACGAAGTATGTATATCATAAGCGCGAATGCATGCTGCACTTTTCCTCATGGCAGAGAAAAATAGAGATGGTTTGCTTTCACCTTCCGCTGATTTAGTTAAAATCTGCTCTATACGTAATAAGTTCATACGTCAGGCCATGGTAAAAGTGGTGGAGAGCCTTAAGCAAGACAATATACGGCAGTGCATTTGTCCAATATGGATTTGCAAACTTTTCCAAATTCTACTATTTTTCAAACCCTCAATGACCACATTTTCGACCAACCTCCCTTAGATAATCATTTATTTTTGTGAATATAGACAATAGACGCAATATATGTAGGTATAAGATTTCATTTTATTGCAATAAATGTTATAGATATGTCTGAAACTAGGAGGCAGTTTTAAAATTTATTAGTTTTGTTTGAAGAACATTATTGTGTATTTTAAAGGAAATTAATGTGTTGTTTATGTTGTACAATCATTCGAATTTATTTTTTTGCGGATTTAGGTAGTAATTAATTTCATAATCATCGTATATAAAATTT
Organism: Crioceris asparagi; assembly: GCA_958507055.1. NCBI lineage: Eukaryota > Metazoa > Arthropoda > Insecta > Coleoptera > Chrysomelidae > Crioceris > Crioceris asparagi. The sequence continues at coordinate 97,903,126 of OY293827.1, read as the reverse complement.
ACATTATAAGATTGTAGTTACTCTAAACGATGATACAATAAACGCTGTGACTTTTTTGTGATTTCTCTTCCTTATAGCAAACAAAAAATCAGAACGTCAGTCAAACTGATAATTTTCTTGCAAATTCCCTTTGTAAACGTGCGCACCTATGTACATACTTCACGGGTTGGCTACATTCCACGCGGTTTCACTTTATAACATAAGTACTCCCTCCGTATCTTTATTCTCCTTGGTCTGTCGCATGTCAGCTGATGTCATGTCAAAGTGATATGCTATGAACATAAAATAAATTGTAATAAACATTGTAATTTCTCTAGATTGAATAAGAAATCTGAATGAGGGCCCTGTTATAAATTCATTATTTCTAAGAGACACTTATAAAGTAATGGAAAAAAATTAAGAGCAAGTGTTTGTCAGCATCTATGAGGCAATATACAAACTAAATGTCATTTGATTTTGTCAATATAGAAAGATTTATGTTTTATTGCCTCACATTTCACAGCTTCAACTATGAAAAAATAGATGACGCTACCAGCTTAAAATATAGAAAATCATAATAAATAATAATGTAAAATACCATATTTATTATGAATATTGTTCAATAATAGCTGGTCAACCCTCAGTTATTTGATTAGTTGTTTATTTGTTGTAATATATACCGACTTCTATCACGGCAGATCCATACTCAACCCGAAAACAACTAGCACAAATAATAGTGTAAATTCTTCATCAATAGTCTATTTAGTGTGACTTATTATATGCTAAAAGAATTAAATTTTCTTATCCCCCATTGACTTTACATTATTTAGACTAAATTGAACCTCTTTAATTGATATTCTGTTTCAGATTTTTTTCATATCACCGGTTCTGCGAAAAAATACTCACACTCCTAAAATGATGAGGCAAGCCCAATTTTATTCTTTGTTTTTTATTTTAAAATTACAGCTGATCTTTTAATTCGATAATCAAACTTGAAACTTTTTTGAATTCTCGCTTGATTTCAAAAACAATGGTAAATTAAAGTTGCTCAATTTTCATGGACTAATACCTTATGATTATTTTCGGCAAAAAAATTTTTCTTCTTCTATTGACTTTACCTTCTGTAATCTTACTAAAATAGACCTCCTTAATTGCTTTTCGATTTCAGATTTTTCCTAACTATCACTGATTTCGATATAAAAAAAAATCAGTCCTTAAATAATGACATGAGCACAATTTAATTTTTTTATTTTTATTTTAAAAGTATGGCAGATTTGTTAATTCAGTTTATGAAACATGTCACATTTTCTGAATTCCCGCTCAATTTCCGATATTGAATTAAAAAACAGGGGTAAATTATGATTATTTTTGGCCATTGTCTTCTGGTCATTATGCCAAATTGGACCTCCATAATTGATCTTTGGTCTTGGATTTTTCCTATTACAGGTTCTGAAATAGAATACACAAAGCACAGTCCTGGAATAAGACAAAAACAATTTTATTCTTTTTCTCTATATAAATTACACATGATCTATTAATACAATAATAAAACTTTTGAATCTACATTTGATTTCCGATATTGAGGTCAAGTTCATGTTATATCATTCAAGTAAGAAGATATTACACTTTAAATCGACACAAACTTAATATCTTAGCACTCATATAGGAATTTGTCACTCTCGTAGGATTTGGAATAGTATCTCCGTTTCTATCAAGTCTTTTCAAGTTTATTTTTGGATCATAATCAATTTCATAGCACTTGGATGATCTAAGGTATTCCAGATAGACTCATCTGCAAAGTAGACATATTGAAAATTAAAGACAATGCTGCTAGGGAAATTAATTGCATCGTAAATAGTGATATTTATTGAAAAAAGAAACTCACCTCTTGTGAACTTTCAATTCCAAGCTTGATATCCCGAAGAGAGCAATCCTCAGTGATAACATCGTCCGCCTTCCAGAATATCTTCATGTGGCCTTTCGAGATGAAAGGAATATTGCACACAAAATTCTGAAAATTAAAGAATTGGTCGGCTATCAAAATTGCGAAAAAGATATCTATATTATTTAAAATGTCATAGAATGTTTTGCATTACTATTGAAGGGTTAATTTTGATTCTTTAGAGGCTTGTGATTTGTGATAATATATATGATTACACCATGGCAGATACAGACCTTGCAAATAGTCCATTGCAACATAAACATTCATTGATACGATCTGCAATAGATTACGTGTTCTACTTCTTCGAATCTCGTAGCAACACACATTCTCCATCATTTATTATGTACCAATAATTTATTCAATTTTGGTGCTGCTTTTCAGCTTCTTTCTGGAGTAGATGTTGAGTTTGTCCTTGGACTTGTTCCAATTCCTATTACTATGCAATCAGTTCTGTCTCTATAAGGAGCAAAAAGAGAGAAATTTCAATATTAAGACTATTGAAAGCAAGAAATACATACCCTAGACTGCCGTATTTCTTTGAAGAGAAGAAGCATAGAGCTTTCTGTCCAAAGGAACTGTTGATGATGAAACTTGATGTTGCCACTCCGAACTCTGCAAAACACATAATGTTGCAATGTATAAGAAATAATAAATAATATAATCAAATATCTGAAACAGTTTTACCTTCCAGCTTTTATATGGTTAGGTACACCATGGTAGATGAAGATAATAAGTAAATTTATCCTCTATGTGCTAGGTTTTTTGATACTGCATCTTCGGAATGGCATCATTTATAAATGTATTCAATTAATATACCATTCCTTGAATACAGTGGCCAAGGATTTAATAAGTAATAGAGTAAATAAGTTTTGAATTTTCAAACTTCTAGAATTGAATTTGAACTGTCTGTTGCCTGTCATCTGTCACCTATCATGTCACCTCAATGGGGTGTCTTTAACCGTTCCGAAATGTAATGTCAGCTAGCGCTTAAGCACGTTTAGCTAAGAAAGCGCTGCAACAATTTTGACAGATTTTGGTATGAAACGCTTGCGCTTTTCAAGCTGCAGCTACAGTAACAAGGAAGATAGAAGGGTATGGAGGTAGCATTGGCTTAGAGTGTAAAGTGTGACAGAGAAGCCACCTGGCGTATAGGCAACCTGCGAAGTATGAACGTCATACGCCCGAATGCATGCTGCACTTTCCCTCATGGCAGTGAAAAATAGAGATGGTTTGCTTTCACCTTCCACTGATTTAGTTGAAATCTGCACTACACGTGATAAGTTCATACGTCAGGCCATGGTAAAAGTGCTGGAAAGCCTTAAGCAAGACAATATACGGCAGTGCATTTGTCCAATATTGATTTGCAATCTTTTTCAAATTCTACTATTTTTCAAACCCTCAATGACCATGTTTTTGAACATCCTCCCTTAGATAATCATTTATTTTTGTGAATATAGACAATAGACGCAATATATGTAGGTATAAGATTTCATTTTATTGCAATAAATGTTAGAGATATATCTGAAACTAGGAGGCAGTTTTAAAATAAGTTAGTTTTGTTTGAAGGACATTATTGTGTATTTTAAAGGAAATTAATGTGTTGTTTATGTTGTACAATCATTCGAATTTATTTTTTTGCGGATTTAGGTAGTAATTAATTTCATTATCATCGTATATAAAATTTATATTATAAGATTGTAGTTACTCTAAACGATGATACAATAAACGCTGTGACTTTTTTGTGATTTCTCTTCCTTATAGCAAACAAAAAAATCAGAACGTCAGCCAAACTGATAATTTTCTTGCAAATTCCCTTTGTTAACGTGCGCACCGATGTAAATACTTCACGGGTTGGCTACATTCCACGCGGTTTCACTTTATAACATAAGTACTCCCTCCTTATCTTTATTCTCCTTGGTCTGTAGCATGTCATCTGATGTCATGTCAAAGTGATATGCTATGGACATAAAATAAATTGTAATAAACATTGTAATTTCTTTAGATTGAATAAGAAATCTGAATGAGGGCCCTTATATAAATTCATTATTTCTAAGAGAAACTAATAAAGTAATGGAAAAAAATTAAGAGCAAGAGTTTGTCAGCATCTATGAGGCAAGTTACAAACTAAATGTCATTTGATTTTGTCAATATAGAAAGTTTTATGTTTTATTGCCTCACATTTCACAGCTTCAACTATGAAAAAATAGATGACGCTACCAGCTTAAAATATACAAAATCATAATAAATAATAATGTAAAATACCATATTTATTATGAATATTGTTCAATAATAGCTGGTCAACCCTCAGTTATTTGATTAGTTGTTTATTTGTTGTAATATATACCGACTTCTATCACGGCAGATCCATACTCAACCCGAAAACAACTAGCACAAATAATAGTGTAAATTCTTCATCAATAGTCTATTTAGTGTGACTTATTATATGCTAAAAGAATTAAATTTTCTTATCCCCCATTGACTTTACATTATTTGGACTAAATTGAACCTCTTTAATTGATATTCTGTTTCAGATTTTTTTCATATCACCGGTTCTGCGAAAAAATACTCACACTCCTAAAATGATGAGGCAAGCCCAATTTTATTCTTTGTTTTTTATTTTAAAATTACAGCTGATCTTTTAATTCGATAATCAAACTTGAAACTTTTTTGAATTCTCGCTTGATTTCAAAAACAATGGTAAATTAAAGTTGCTCAATTTTCATGGACTAATACCTTATGATTATTTTCGGCAAAAAAATTTTTCTTCTTCTATTGATTTTGCCTTCTGTAATCTTACTAAAATAGACCTCCTTAATTGCTTTTCGATTTCAGATTTTTCCTAACTATCACTGATTTCGATATAAAAAAAAAATCAGTCCTTAAATAATGACATGAGCACAATTTAATTTTTTTATTTTAAAAGTATGGCAGATTTGTTAATTCAGTTTATGAAACATGTCACATTTTCTGAATTCCCGCTCAATTTCCGATATTGAATTAAAAAACAGGGGTAAATTATGATTATTTTTGGCCTAATTTTTTTCTTCTATTGACATTGTCTTCTGGTCATCATGCCAAATTGGACCTCCATAATTGATCTTTGGTCTTGGATTTTTCCTATTACAGGTTCTGAAATAGAATACACAAAGCACAGTCCTGGAATAAGACAAAAACAATTTTATTCTTTTTCTCTATATAAATTACACATGATCTATTAATACAATAATAAAACTTTTGAATCTACATTTGATTTCCGATATTGAGGTCAAGTTCACGTTATATCATTCAAGTAAGAAGATATTACACTTTAAATCGACACAAACTTAATATCTTAGCACTCATATAGGAATTTGTCACTCTCGTAGGATTTGGAATAGTATATCCGTTTCTATCAAGTCTTTTCAAGTTTATTTTTGGATCATAATCAATTTCATAGCACTTGGATGATCTAAGGTATTCCAGATAGACTCATCTGCAAAGTAGACATATTGAAAATTAAAGACAATGCTGCTAGGGAAATTAATTGCATCGTAAATAGTGATATTTATTGAAAAAAGAAACTCACCTCTTGTGAACTTTCAATTCCAAGCTTGATATCCCGAAGAGAGCAATCCTTAGTGATGACATCGTCCTCCTTCCAGAATATCTTCATGTGGCCCTTCGAGATGAGAGGAATATTGCACACAAAATTCTGAAAATTAAAGAATTGGTCGGCTATCAAAATTGCGAAAAAGATATCTATATTATTTAAAATGTCATAGAATGTTTTGCATTATTATTGAAGGGTTAATTTTGATTCTTTAGAGGCTTGTGATTTGTGATAATATATATGATTACACCATGGCAGATACAGACCTTGCAAATAGTCCATTGCAACATAAACATTCATTGATACGATCTGCACTAGATTACGTGTTCTACTTCTTCGAATCTCGTAGCAACACACATTCTCCATCATTTATTATGTACTAATAATTTATTCAATTTTGGTGCTGCTTTTCAGCTTCTTTCTGGAGTAGATGTTGAGTTTGTCCTTGGACTTGTTCCAATTCCTAATACTATGCAATCAGTTCTGTCTCTCTAAGGAGCAAAAAGAGAGAAATTTCAATATTAAGACTATTGAAAGCAAGAAATACATACCCTAGACTGCCGTATTTCTTTGAAGAGAAGAAGCATAGAGCTTTCTGTCCAAAGGAACTGTTGATGATGAAACTTGATGTTGCCACTCCGAACTCTGCAAAACACATAATGTTGCAATGTATAAGAAATAATAAATAATATAATCAAATATCTGAAACAGTTTTACCTTCCAGCTTTTATATGGTTAGGTACACCATGGTAGATGAAGATAATAAGTAAATTTATCCTCTATGTGCTAGGTTTTTTGATACTGCATCTTCGGAATGGCATCATTTATAAATGTATTCAATTAATATACCATTCCTTGAATACAGTGACCAATGATTTAATAAGTAATAGAGTAAATAAGTTTTGAATTTTCAAACTTATAGAATTGAATTTGAACTGTCTGTTGCCTGTCATCTGTCACCTATCATGTCACCTCAATGGGGTGTCTTCAACCGTTCCGAAATGTAATGTCAGCTAGCGCTTAAGCACGTTTAGCTAAGAAAACGCTGCAACAATTTTGACAGATTTTGGTATGAAACGCTTGCGCTTTTCAAGCTGCAGCTACAGTAACAAGGAAGATAGAAGGGTATGGAGGTAGCATTGGTTTAGAGTGTAAAGTGTGGCAGAGAAGCAGCCTGGCGTATAGGCAACCTGCGAAGTATGAACGTCATACGCCCGAATGCATGCTGCACTTTCCCTCATGGCAGTGAAAAATAGAGATGGTTTGCTTTCACCTTCCACTGATTTAGTTAAAATCTGCTCTACACGTGATAAGTTCATACGTCAGGCCATGGTAAAAGTGCTGGAAAGCCTTAAGCAAGACAATATACGGCAGTGCATTTGTCCAATATGGATTTGCAATCTTTTTCAAATTCTACTATCTTTCAAACCCTCAATGACCATGTTTTTGAACATCCTCCCTTAGATAATCATTTATTTTTGTGAATATAGACAATAGACGCAATATATGTAGGTATAAGATTTCATTTTATTGCAATAAATGTTAGAGATATATCTGAAACTAGGAGGCAGTTTTAAAATAAGTTAGTTTTGTTTGAAGGACATTATTGTGTATTTTAAAGGAAATTAATGTTTATGTTGTACAATCATTCGAATTTATTTTTTTGCGGATTTAGGTAGTAATTAATTTCATTATCATCGTATATAAAATTTATATTATAAGATTGTAGTTACTCTAAACGATGATACAATAAACGCTGTGACTTTTTTGTGATTTCTCTTCCTTATAGCAAACAAAAAAATCAGAACGTCAGCCAAACTGATAATTTTCTTGCAAATTCCCTTTGTTAACGTGCGCACCGATGTAAATACTTCACGGGTTGGCTACATTCCACGCGGTTTCACTTTATAACATAAGTACTCCCTCCTTATCTTTATTCTCCTTGGTCTGTAGCATGTCATCTGATGTCATGTCAAAGTGATATGCTATGAACATAAAATAAATTGTAATAAATATTGTAATTTCTTTAGATTGAATAAGAAATCTGAATGAGGGCCCTTATATAGATTCATTATTTCTAAGAGAAACTAATAAAGTAATGGAAAAAAATTAAGAGCAAGTGTTTGTCAGCATCTATGAGGCAATATACAAACTAAATGTCATATGATTTTGTCAATATAGAAAGATTTATGTTTTATTGCCTCACATTTCACAGCTTCAACTATGAAAAAATAGATGACGCTACCAGCTTAAAATATACAAAATCATAATAAATAATAATGTAAAATACCATATTTATTATGAATATTGTTCAATAATAGCTGGTCAACCCTCAGTTATTTGATTAGTTGTTTATTTGTTGTAATATATACCGACTTCTATCACGGCAGATCCATACTCAACCCGAAAACAACTAGCACAAATAATAGTGTAAATTCTTCATCAATAGTCTATTTAGTGTGACTTATTATATGCTAAAAGAATTAAATTTTCTTATCCCCCATTGACTTTACATTATTTGGACTAAATTGAACCTCTTTAATTGATATTCTGTTTCAGATTTTTTTCATATCACCGGTTCTGCGAAAAAATACTCACACTCCTAAAATGATGAGGCAAGCCCAATTTTATTCTTTGTTTTTTATTTTAAAATTACAGCTGATCTTTTAATTCGATAATCAAACTTGAAACTTTTTTGAATTCTCGCTTGATTTCAAAAACAATGGTAAATTAAAGTTGCTCAATTTTCACGAAATTTTCATGGACTAATACCTTATGATTATTTTCGGCAAAAAAATTTTTCTTCTTCTATTGATTTTGCCTTCTGTAATCTTACTAAAATAGACCTCCTTAATTGCTTTTCGATTTCAGATTTTTCCTATCACTGATTTCGATATAAAAAAAAATCAGTCCTTAAATAATGACATGGGCACAATTTAATTTTTTTATTTTTATTTTAAAAGTATGGCAGATTTGTTAATTCAGTTTATGAAACATGTCACATTTTCTTAATTCCCGCTCAATTTCCGATATTGAATTAAAAAACAGGGGTAAATTATGATTATTTTTGGCCTAATTTTTTTCTTCTATTGACATTGTCTTCTGGTAATTATGCCAAATTGGACCTCCTTAATTGATCTTTGGTCTTGGATTTTTCCTATTACAGGTTCTGAAATAGAATACACAAAGCACAGTCCTGGAATAAGACAAAAACAATTTTATTCCTTTTCTCCATATAAATTACACATGATCTATTAATACAATAATAAAACTTTTAAATCTACATTTGATTTCCGATATTGAGGTCAAGTTCTCGTTATATCATTCAAGTAAGAAGATATTACCCTTTAAATCGACTCAAACTTAATATCTTAGTACTCATATAGGAATTTGTCACTCTCGTAGGATTTGGAATAGTATCTCCGTTTCTATCAAGTCTTTTCAAGTTTATTTTTGGATCATAATCAATTTCATAGCACTTGGATGATCTAAGGTATTCCAGATAGACTCATCTGCAAAGTAGACATATTGAAAATTAAAGACAATGCTGCTAGGGAAATTAATTGCATCGTAAATAGTGATATTTATTGAAAAAAGAAACTCACCTCTTGTGAACTTTCAATTCCAAGCTTGATATCCCGAAGAGAGCAATCCTTAGTGATGACATCGTCCTCCTTCCAGAATATCTTCATGTGGCCTTTCGAGATGAGAGGAATATTGCACACAAAATTCTGAAAATTAAAGAATTGGTCGGCTATCAAAATTGCGAAAAATATATCTATATTATTTAAAATGTCATAGAATGTTTTGCATTATTATTGAAGGGTTAATTTTGATTCTTTAGAGGCTTGTGATTTGTGATAATATATATGATTACACCATGGCAGATACAGACCTTGCAAATAGTCCATTGCAACATAAACATTCATTGATACGATCTGCACTAGATTACGTGTTCTACTTCTTCGAATCTCGTAGCAACACACATTCTCCATCATTTATTATGTACTAATAATTTATTCAATTTTGGTGCTGCTTTTCAGCTTCTTTCTGGAGTAGATGTTGAGTTTGTCCTTGGACTTGTTCCAATTCCTAATACTATGCAATCAGTTCTGTCTCTATAAGGAGCAAAAAGAGAGAAATTTCAATATTAAGACTATTGAAAGCAAGAAATACATACCCTAGACTGCCGTATTTCTTTGAAGAGAAGAAGCATAGAGCTTTCTGTCCAAAGGAACTGTTGATGATGAAACTTGATGTTGCCACTCCGAACTCTGCAAAACACATAATGTTGCAATGTATAAGAAATAATAAATAATATAATCAAATATCTGAAACAGTTTTACCTTCCAGCTTTTATATGGTTAGGTACACCATGGTAGATGAAGATAATAAGTAAATTTATCCTCTATGTGCTAGGTTTTTTGATACTGCATCTTCGGAATGGCATCATTTATAAATGTATTCAATTAATATACCATTCCTTGAATACAGTGACCAAGGATTTAATAAGTAATAGAGTAAATAAGTTTTGAATTTTCAAACTTATAGAATTGAATTTGAACTGTCTGTTGCCTGTCATCTGTCACCTATCATGTCACCTCAATGGGGTGTCTTCAACCGTTCCGAAATGTAATGTCAGCTAGCGCTTAAGCACGTTTAGCTAAGAAAACGCTGCAACATTTTTGACAGATTTTGGTATGAAACGCTTGCGCTTTTCAAGCTGCAGCTACAGTAACAAGAAAGATAGAAGGGTATGGAGGTAGCATTGGTTTAGAGTGTAAAGTGTGGCAGAGAAGCCACCTGGCGTATAGGCAACCTGCGAAGTATGAACGTCATACGCCCGAATGCATGCTGCACTTTCCCTCATGGCAGTGAAAAATAGAGATGGTTTGCTTTCACCTTCCACTGATTTAGTTAAAATCTGCTCTACACGTGATAAGTTCATACGTCAGGCCATGGTAAAAGTGCTGGAAAGCCTTAAGCAAGACAATATACGGCAGTGCATTTGCCCAATATGGATTTGCAATCTTTTTCAAATTCTACTATTTTTCAAACCCTCAATGACCATGTTTTTGAACATCCTTCCTTAGATAATCATTTATTTTTGTGAATATAGACAATAGACGCAATATATGTAGGTATAAGATTTCATTTTATTGCAATAAATGTTAGAGATATATCTGAAACTAGGAGGCAGTTTTAAAATAAGTTAGTTTTGTTTGAAGGACATTATTGTGTATTTTAAAGGAAATTAATGTGTTGTTTATGCTGTACAATCATTCGAATTTATTTTTTTGCGGATTTAGGTAGTAATTAATTTCATTATCATCGTATATAAAATTTATATTATAAGATTGTAGTTACTCTAAACGATGATACAATAAACGCTGTGACTTTTTTGTGATTTCTCTTCCTTATAGCAAACAAAAAAATCAGAACGTCAGCCAAACTGATAATTTTCTTGCAAATTCCCTCTGTTAACGTGCGCACCGATGTAAATACTTCACGGGTTAGCTACATTCCACGCGGTTTCACTTTATAACATAGGTACTCCCTCCTTATCTTTATTCTCCTTGGTCTGTAGCATGTCATCTGATGTCATGTCAAAGTGATATGCTATGAACATAAAATAAATTGTAATAAACATGGTAATTTCTTTAGATTGAATAAGAAATCTGAATGAGGGCCCTTATATAAATTCATTATTTCTAAGAGAAACTAATAAAGTAATGGAAAAAAATTAAGAGCAAGTGTTTGTCAGCATCTATGAGGCAATATACAAACTAAATGTCATTTGATTTTGTCAATATAGAAAGATTTATGTTTTATTGCCTCACATTTCACAGCTTCAACTATGAAAAAATAGATGACGCTACCAGCTTAAAATATAGAAAATCATAATAAATAATAATGTAAAATACCATATTTATTATGAATATTGTTCAATAATAGCTGGTCAACCCTCAGTTATTTGATTAGTTGTTTATTTGTTGTAATATATACCGACTTCTATCACGGCAGATCCATACTCAACCCGAAAACAACTAGCACAAATAATAGTGTAAATTCTTCATCAATAGTCTATTTAGTGTGACTTATTATATGCTAAAAGAATTAAATTTTCTTATCCCCCATTGACTTTACATTATTTGGACTAAATTGAACCTCTTTAATTGATATTCTGTTTCAGATTTTTTTCATATCACCGGTTCTGCGAAAAAATACTCACACTCCTAAAATGATGAGGCAAGCCCAATTTTATTCTTTGTTTTTTATTTTAAAATTACAGCTGATCTTTTAATTCGATAATCAAACTTGAAACTTTTTTGAATTCTCGCTTGATTTCAAAAACAATGGTAAATTAAAGTTGCTCAATTTTCACGAAATTTTCATGGACTAATACCTTATGATTATTTTCGGCAAAAAAATTTTTCTTCTTCTATTGATTTTGCCTTCTGTAATCTTACTAAAATAGACCTCCTTAATTGCTTTTCGATTTCAGATTTTTCCTAACTATCACTGATTTCGATATAAAAAAAAAATCAGTCCTTAAATAATGACATGAGCACAATTTAATTTTTTTATTTTAAAAGTATGGCAGATTTGTTAATTCAGTTTATGAAACATGTCACATTTTCTGAATTCCCGCTCAATTTCCGATATTGAATTAAAAAACAGGGGTAAATTATGATTATTTTTGGCCTAATTTTTTTCTTCTATTGACATTGTCTTCTGGTCATCATGCCAAATTGGACCTCCATAATTGATCTTTGGTCTTGGATTTTTCCTATTACAGGTTCTGAAATAGAATACACAAAGCACAGTCCTGGAATAAGACAAAAACAATTTTATTCTTTTTCTCTATATAAATTACACATGATCTATTAATACAATAATAAAACTTTTGAATCTACATTTGATTTCCGATATTGAGGTCAAGTTCACGTTATATCATTCAAGTAAGAAGATATTACACTTTAAATCGACACAAACTTAATATCTTAGCACTCATATAGGAATTTGTCACTCTCGTAGGATTTGGAATAGTATATCCGTTTCTATCAAGTCTTTTCAAGTTTATTTTTGGATCATAATCAATTTCATAGCACTTGGATGATCTAAGGTATTCCAGATAGACTCATCTGCAAAGTAGACATATTGAAAATTAAAGACAATGCTGCTAGGGAAATTAATTGCATCGTAAATAGTGATATTTATTGAAAAAAGAAACTCACCTCTTGTGAACTTTCAATTCCAAGCTTGATATCCCGAAGAGAGCAATCCTTAGTGATGACATCGTCCTCCTTCCAGAATATCTTCATGTGGCCCTTCGAGATGAGAGGAATATTGCACACAAAATTCTGAAAATTAAAGAATTGGTCGGCTATCAAAATTGCGAAAAAGATATCTATATTATTTAAAATGTCATAGAATGTTTTGCATTATTATTGAAGGGTTAATTTTGATTCTTTAGAGGCTTGTGATTTGTGATAATATATATGATTACACCATGGCAGATACAGACCTTGCAAATAGTCCATTGCAACATAAACATTCATTGATACGATCTGCACTAGATTACGTGTTCTACTTCTTCGAATCTCGTAGCAACACACATTCTCCATCATTTATTATGTACTAATAATTTATTCAATTTTGGTGCTGCTTTTCAGCTTCTTTCTGGAGTAGATGTTGAGTTTGTCCTTGGACTTGTTCCAATTCCTAATACTATGCAATCAGTTCTGTCTCTCTAAGGAGCAAAAAGAGAGAAATTTCAATATTAAGACTATTGAAAGCAAGAAATACATACCCTAGACTGCCGTATTTCTTTGAAGAGAAGAAGCATAGAGCTTTCTGTCCAAAGGAACTGTTGATGATGAAACTTGATGTTGCCACTCCGAACTCTGAAAAACACATAATGTTGCAATGTATAAGAAATAATAAATAATATAATCAAATATCTGAAACAGTTTTACCTTCCAGCTTTTATATGGTTAGGTACACCATGGTAGATGAAGATAATAAGTAAATTTATCCTCTATGTGCTAGGTTTTTTGATACTGCATCTTCGGAATGGCATCATTTATAAATGTATTCAATTAATATACCATTCCTTGAATACAGTGACCAATGATTTAATAAGTAATAGAGTAAATAAGTTTTGAATTTTCAAACTTATAGAATTGAATTTGAACTGTCTGTTGCCTGTCATCTGTCACCTATCATGTCACCTCAATGGGGTGTCTTCAACCGTTCCGAAATGTAATGTCAGCTAGCGCTTAAGCACGTTTAGCTAAGAAAACGCTGCAACAATTTTGACAGATTTTGGTATGAAACGCTTGCGCTTTTCAAGCTGCAGCTACAGTAACAAGGAAGATAGAAGGGTATGGAGGTAGCATTGGTTTAGAGTGTAAAGTGTGGCAGAGAAGCAGCCTGGCGTATAGGCAACCTGCGAAGTATGAACGTCATACGCCCGAACGCATGCTGCACTTTCCCTCATGGCAGTGAAAAATAGAGATGGTTTGCTTTCACCTTCCACTGATTTAGTTAAAATCTGCTCTACACGTGATAAGTTCATACGTCAGGCCATGGTAAAAGTGCTGGAAAGCCTTAAGCAAGACAATATACGGCAGTGCATTTGTCCAATATGGATTTGCAATCTTTTTCGAATTCTACTATCTTTCAAACCCTCAATGACCATGTTTTTGAACATCCTCCCTTAGATAATCATTTATTTTTGTGAATATAGACAATAGACGCAATATATGTAGGTATAAGATTTCATTTTATTGCAATAAATGTTAGAGATATATCTGAAACTAGGAGGCAGTTTTAAAATAAGTTAGTTTTGTTTGAAGGACATTATTGTGTATTTTAAAGGAAATTAATGTGTTGTTTATGTTGTACAATCATTCGAATTTATTTTTTTGCGGATTTAGGTAGTAATTAATTTCATTATCATCGTATATAAAATTTATATTATAAGATTGTAGTTACTCTAAACGATGATACAATAAACGCTGTGACTTTTTTGTGATTTCTCTTCCTTATAGCAAACAAAAAAATCAGAACGTCAGCCAAACTGATAATTTTCTTGCAAATTCCCTTTGTTAACGTGCGCACCGATGTAAATACTTCACGGGTTGGCTACATTCCACGCGGTTTCACTTTATAACATAAGTACTCCCTCCTTATCTTTATTCTCCTTGGTCTGTAGCATGTCATCTGATGTCATGTCAAAGTGATATGCTATGAACATAAAATAAATTGTAATAAACATTGTAATTTCTTTAGATTGAATAAGAAATCTGAATGAGGGCCCTTATATAAATTCATTATTTCTAAGAGAAACTAATAAAGTAATGGAAAAAAATTAAGAGCAAGAGTTTGTCAGCATCTATGAGGCAAGTTACAAACTAAATGTCATTTGATTTTGTCAATATAGAAAGTTTTATGTTTTATTGCCTCACATTTCACAGCTTCAACTATGAAAAAATAGATGACGCTACCAGCTTAAAATATACAAAATCATAATAAATAATAATGTAAAATACCATATTTATTATGAATATTGTTCAATAATAGCTGGTCAACCCTCAGTTATTTGATTAGTTGTTTATTTGTTGTAATATATACCGACTTCTATCACGGCAGATCCATACTCAACCCGAAAACAACTAGCACAAATAATAGTGTAAATTCTTCATCAATAGTCTATTTAGTGTGACTTATTATATGCTAAAAGAATTAAATTTTCTTATCCCCCATTGACTTTACATTATTTGGACTAAATTGAACCTCTTTAATTGATATTCTGTTTCAGATTTTTTTCATATCACCGGTTCTGCGAAAAAATACTCACACTCCTAAAATGATGAGGCAAGCCCAATTTTATTCTTTGTTTTTTATTTTAAAATTACAGCTGATCTTTTAATTCGATAATCAAACTTGAAACTTTTTTGAATTCTCGCTTGATTTCAAAAACAATGGTAAATTAAAGTTGCTCAATTTTCATGGACTAATACCTTATGATTATTTTCGGCAAAAAAATTTTTCTTCTTCTATTGATTTTGCCTTCTGTAATCTTACTAAAATAGACCTCCTTAATTGCTTTTCGATTTCAGATTTTTCCTAACTATCACTGATTTCGATATAAAAAAAAAATCAGTCCTTAAATAATGACATGAGCACAATTTAATTTTTTTATTTTAAAAGTATGGCAGATTTGTTAATTCAGTTTATGAAACATGTCACATTTTCTGAATTCCCGCTCAATTTCCGATATTGAATTAAAAAACAGGGGTAAATTATGATTATTTTTGGCCTAATTTTTTTCTTCTATTGACATTGTCTTCTGGTCATCATGCCAAATTGGACCTCCATAATTGATCTTTGGTCTTGGATTTTTCCTATTACAGGTTCTGAAATAGAATACACAAAGCACAGTCCTGGAATAAGACAAAAACAATTTTATTCTTTTTCTCTATATAAATTACACATGATCTATTAATACAATAATAAAACTTTTGAATCTACATTTGATTTCCGATATTGAGGTCAAGTTCACGTTATATCATTCAAGTAAGAAGATATTACACTTTAAATCGACACAAACTTAATATCTTAGCACTCATATAGGAATTTGTCACTCTCGTAGGATTTGGAATAGTATATCCGTTTCTATCAAGTCTTTTCAAGTTTATTTTTGGATCATAATCAATTTCATAGCACTTGGATGATCTAAGGTATTCCAGATAGACTCATCTGCAAAGTAGACATATTGAAAATTAAAGACAATGCTGCTAGGGAAATTAATTGCATCGTAAATAGTGATATTTATTGAAAAAAGAAACTCACCTCTTGTGAACTTTCAATTCCAAGCTTGATATCCCGAAGAGAGCAATCCTTAGTGATGACATCGTCCTCCTTCCAGAATATCTTCATGTGGCCCTTCGAGATGAGAGGAATATTGCACACAAAATTCTGAAAATTAAAGAATTGGTCGGCTATCAAAATTGCGAAAAAGATATCTATATTATTTAAAATGTCATAGAATGTTTTGCATTATTATTGAAGGGTTAATTTTGATTCTTTAGAGGCTTGTGATTTGTGATAATATATATGATTACACCATGGCAGATACAGACCTTGCAAATAGTCCATTGCAACATAAACATTCATTGATACGATCTGCACTAGATTACGTGTTCTACTTCTTCGAATCTCGTAGCAACACACATTCTCCATCATTTATTATGTACTAATAATTTATTCAATTTTGGTGCTGCTTTTCAGCTTCTTTCTGGAGTAGATGTTGAGTTTGTCCTTGGACTTGTTCCAATTCCTAATACTATGCAATCAGTTCTGTCTCTCTAAGGAGCAAAAAGAGAGAAATTTCAATATTAAGACTATTGAAAGCAAGAAATACATACCCTAGACTGCCGTATTTCTTTGAAGAGAAGAAGCATAGAGCTTTCTGTCCAAAGGAACTGTTGATGATGAAACTTGATGTTGCCACTCCGAACTCTGCAAAACACATAATGTTGCAATGTATAAGAAATAATAAATAATATAATCAAATATCTGAAACAGTTTTACCTTCCAGCTTTTATATGGTTAGGTACACCATGGTAGATGAAGATAATAAGTAAATTTATCCTCTATGTGCTAGGTTTTTTGATACTGCATCTTCGGAATGGCATCATTTATAAATGTATTCAATTAATATACCATTCCTTGAATACAGTGACCAATGATTTAATAAGTAATAGAGTAAATAAGTTTTGAATTTTCAAACTTATAGAATTGAATTTGAACTGTCTGTTGCCTGTCATCTGTCACCTATCATGTCACCTCAATGGGGTGTCTTCAACCGTTCCGAAATGTAATGTCAGCTAGCGCTTAAGCACGTTTAGCTAAGAAAACGCTGCAACAATTTTGACAGATTTTGGTATGAAACGCTTGCGCTTTTCAAGCTGCAGCTACAGTAACAAGGAAGATAGAAGGGTATGGAGGTAGCATTGGTTTAGAGTGTAAAGTGTGGCAGAGAAGCAGCCTGGCGTATAGGCAACCTGCGAAGTATGAACGTCATACGCCCGAATGCATGCTGCACTTTCCCTCATGGCAGTGAAAAATAGAGATGGTTTGCTTTCACCTTCCACTGATTTAGTTAAAATCTGCTCTACACGTGATAAGTTCATACGTCAGGCCATGGTAAAAGTGCTGGAAAGCCTTAAGCAAGACAATATACGGCAGTGCATTTGTCCAATATGGATTTGCAATCTTTTTCAAATTCTACTATCTTTCAAACCCTCAATGACCATGTTTTTGAACATCCTCCCTTAGATAATCATTTATTTTTGTGAATATAGACAATAGACGCAATATATGTAGGTATAAGATTTCATTTTATTGCAATAAATGTTAGAGATATATCTGAAACTAGGAGGCAGTTTTAAAATAAGTTAGTTTTGTTTGAAGGACATTATTGTGTATTTTAAAGGAAATTAATGTTTATGTTGTACAATCATTCGAATTTATTTTTTTGCGGATTTAGGTAGTAATTAATTTCATTATCATCGTATATAAAATTTATATTATAAGATTGTAGTTACTCTAAACGATGATACAATAAACGCTGTGACTTTTTTGTGATTTCTCTTCCTTATAGCAAACAAAAAAATCAGAACGTCAGCCAAACTGATAATTTTCTTGCAAATTCCCTTTGTTAACGTGCGCACCGATGTAAATACTTCACGGGTTGGCTACATTCCACGCGGTTTCACTTTATAACATAAGTACTCCCTCCTTATCTTTATTCTCCTTGGTCTGTAGCATGTCATCTGATGTCATGTCAAAGTGATATGCTATGAACATAAAATAAATTGTAATAAATATTGTAATTTCTTTAGATTGAATAAGAAATCTGAATGAGGGCCCTTATATAGATTCATTATTTCTAAGAGAAACTAATAAAGTAATGGAAAAAAATTAAGAGCAAGTGTTTGTCAGCATCTATGAGGCAATATACAAACTAAATGTCATATGATTTTGTCAATATAGAAAGATTTATGTTTTATTGCCTCACATTTCACAGCTTCAACTATGAAAAAATAGATGACGCTACCAGCTTAAAATATACAAAATCATAATAAATAATAATGTAAAATACCATATTTATTATGAATATTGTTCAATAATAGCTGGTCAACCCTCAGTTATTTGATTAGTTGTTTATTTGTTGTAATATATACCGACTTCTATCACGGCAGATCCATACTCAACCCGAAAACAACTAGCACAAATAATAGTGTAAATTCTTCATCAATAGTCTATTTAGTGTGACTTATTATATGCTAAAAGAATTAAATTTTCTTATCCCCCATTGACTTTACATTATTTGGACTAAATTGAACCTCTTTAATTGATATTCTGTTTCAGATTTTTTTCATATCACCGGTTCTGCGAAAAAATACTCACACTCCTAAAATGATGAGGCAAGCCCAATTTTATTCTTTGTTTTTTATTTTAAAATTACAGCTGATCTTTTAATTCGATAATCAAACTTGAAACTTTTTTGAATTCTCGCTTGATTTCAAAAACAATGGTAAATTAAAGTTGCTCAATTTTCACGAAATTTTCATGGACTAATACCTTATGATTATTTTCGGCAAAAAAATTTTTCTTCTTCTATTGATTTTGCCTTCTGTAATCTTACTAAAATAGACCTCCTTAATTGCTTTTCGATTTCAGATTTTTCCTATCACTGATTTCGATATAAAAAAAAATCAGTCCTTAAATAATGACATGGGCACAATTTAATTTTTTTATTTTTATTTTAAAAGTATGGCAGATTTGTTAATTCAGTTTATGAAACATGTCACATTTTCTTAATTCCCGCTCAATTTCCGATATTGAATTAAAAAACAGGGGTAAATTATGATTATTTTTGGCCTAATTTTTTTCTTCTATTGACATTGTCTTCTGGTAATTATGCCAAATTGGACCTCCTTAATTGATCTTTGGTCTTGGATTTTTCCTATTACAGGTTCTGAAATAGAATACACAAAGCACAGTCCTGGAATAAGACAAAAACAATTTTATTCCTTTTCTCCATATAAATTACACATGATCTATTAATACAATAATAAAACTTTTAAATCTACATTTGATTTCCGATATTGAGGTCAAGTTCTCGTTATATCATTCAAGTAAGAAGATATTACCCTTTAAATCGACTCAAACTTAATATCTTAGTACTCATATAGGAATTTGTCACTCTCGTAGGATTTGGAATAGTATCTCCGTTTCTATCAAGTCTTTTCAAGTTTATTTTTGGATCATAATCAATTTCATAGCACTTGGATGATCTAAGGTATTCCAGATAGACTCATCTGCAAAGTAGACATATTGAAAATTAAAGACAATGCTGCTAGGGAAATTAATTGCATCGTAAATAGTGATATTTATTGAAAAAAGAAACTCACCTCTTGTGAACTTTCAATTCCAAGCTTGATATCCCGAAGAGAGCAATCCTTAGTGATGACATCGTCCTCCTTCCAGAATATCTTCATGTGGCCTTTCGAGATGAGAGGAATATTGCACACAAAATTCTGAAAATTAAAGAATTGGTCGGCTATCAAAATTGCGAAAAATATATCTATATTATTTAAAATGTCATAGAATGTTTTGCATTATTATTGAAGGGTTAATTTTGATTCTTTAGAGGCTTGTGATTTGTGATAATATATATGATTACACCATGGCAGATACAGACCTTGCAAATAGTCCATTGCAACATAAACATTCATTGATACGATCTGCACTAGATTACGTGTTCTACTTCTTCGAATCTCGTAGCAACACACATTCTCCATCATTTATTATGTACTAATAATTTATTCAATTTTGGTGCTGCTTTTCAGCTTCTTTCTGGAGTAGATGTTGAGTTTGTCCTTGGACTTGTTCCAATTCCTAATACTATGCAATCAGTTCTGTCTCTATAAGGAGCAAAAAGAGAGAAATTTCAATATTAAGACTATTGAAAGCAAGAAATACATACCCTAGACTGCCGTATTTCTTTGAAGAGAAGAAGCATAGAGCTTTCTGTCCAAAGGAACTGTTGATGATGAAACTTGATGTTGCCACTCCGAACTCTGCAAAACACATAATGTTGCAATGTATAAGAAATAATAAATAATATAATCAAATATCTGAAACAGTTTTACCTTCCAGCTTTTATATGGTTAGGTACACCATGGTAGATGAAGATAATAAGTAAATTTATCCTCTATGTGCTAGGTTTTTTGATACTGCATCTTCGGAATGGCATCATTTATAAATGTATTCAATTAATATACCATTCCTTGAATACAGTGACCAAGGATTTAATAAGTAATAGAGTAAATAAGTTTTGAATTTTCAAACTTATAGAATTGAATTTGAACTGTCTGTTGCCTGTCATCTGTCACCTATCATGTCACCTCAATGGGGTGTCTTCAACCGTTCCGAAATGTAATGTCAGCTAGCGCTTAAGCACGTTTAGCTAAGAAAACGCTGCAACATTTTTGACAGATTTTGGTATGAAACGCTTGCGCTTTTCAAGCTGCAGCTACAGTAACAAGAAAGATAGAAGGGTATGGAGGTAGCATTGGTTTAGAGTGTAAAGTGTGGCAGAGAAGCCACCTGGCGTATAGGCAACCTGCGAAGTATGAACGTCATACGCCCGAATGCATGCTGCACTTTCCCTCATGGCAGTGAAAAATAGAGATGGTTTGCTTTCACCTTCCACTGATTTAGTTAAAATCTGCTCTACACGTGATAAGTTCATACGTCAGGCCATGGTAAAAGTGCTGGAAAGCCTTAAGCAAGACAATATACGGCAGTGCATTTGCCCAATATGGATTTGCAATCTTTTTCAAATTCTACTATTTTTCAAACCCTCAATGACCATGTTTTTGAACATCCTTCCTTAGATAATCATTTATTTTTGTGAATATAGACAATAGACGCAATATATGTAGGTATAAGATTTCATTTTATTGCAATAAATGTTAGAGATATATCTGAAACTAGGAGGCAGTTTTAAAATAAGTTAGTTTTGTTTGAAGGACATTATTGTGTATTTTAAAGGAAATTAATGTGTTGTTTATGCTGTACAATCATTCGAATTTATTTTTTTGCGGATTTAGGTAGTAATTAATTTCATTATCATCGTATATAAAATTTATATTATAAGATTGTAGTTACTCTAAACGATGATACAATAAACGCTGTGACTTTTTTGTGATTTCTCTTCCTTATAGCAAACAAAAAAATCAGAACGTCAGCCAAACTGATAATTTTCTTGCAAATTCCCTCTGTTAACGTGCGCACCGATGTAAATACTTCACGGGTTAGCTACATTCCACGCGGTTTCACTTTATAACATAGGTACTCCCTCCTTATCTTTATTCTCCTTGGTCTGTAGCATGTCATCTGATGTCATGTCAAAGTGATATGCTATGAACATAAAATAAATTGTAATAAACATGGTAATTTCTTTAGATTGAATAAGAAATCTGAATGAGGGCCCTTATATAAATTCATTATTTCTAAGAGAAACTAATAAAGTAATGGAAAAAAATTAAGAGCAAGTGTTTGTCAGCATCTATGAGGCAATATACAAACTAAATGTCATTTGATTTTGTCAATATAGAAAGATTTATGTTTTATTGCCTCACATTTCACAGCTTCAACTATGAAAAAATAGATGACGCTACCAGCTTAAAATATAGAAAATCATAATAAATAATAATGTAAAATACCATATTTATTATGAATATTGTTCAATAATAGCTGGTCAACCCTCAGTTATTTGATTAGTTGTTTATTTGTTGTAATATATACCGACTTCTATCACGGCAGATCCATACTCAACCCGAAAACAACTAGCACAAATAATAGTGTAAATTCTTCATCAATAGTCTATTTAGTGTGACTTATTATATGCTAAAAGAATTAAATTTTCTTATCCCCCATTGACTTTACATTATTTGGACTAAATTGAACCTCTTTAATTGATATTCTGTTTCAGATTTTTTTCATATCACCGGTTCTGCGAAAAAATACTCACACTCCTAAAATGATGAGGCAAGCCCAATTTTATTCTTTGTTTTTTATTTTAAAATTACAGCTGATCTTTTAATTCGATAATCAAACTTGAAACTTTTTTGAATTCTCGCTTGATTTCAAAAACAATGGTAAATTAAAGTTGCTCAATTTTCACGAAATTTTCATGGACTAATACCTTATGATTATTTTCGGCAAAAAAATTTTTCTTCTTCTATTGATTTTGCCTTCTGTAATCTTACTAAAATAGACCTCCTTAATTGCTTTTCGATTTCAGATTTTTCCTAACTATCACTGATTTCGATATAAAAAAAAAATCAGTCCTTAAATAATGACATGAGCACAATTTAATTTTTTTATTTTAAAAGTATGGCAGATTTGTTAATTCAGTTTATGAAACATGTCACATTTTCTGAATTCCCGCTCAATTTCCGATATTGAATTAAAAAACAGGGGTAAATTATGATTATTTTTGGCCTAATTTTTTTCTTCTATTGACATTGTCTTCTGGTCATCATGCCAAATTGGACCTCCATAATTGATCTTTGGTCTTGGATTTTTCCTATTACAGGTTCTGAAATAGAATACACAAAGCACAGTCCTGGAATAAGACAAAAACAATTTTATTCTTTTTCTCTATATAAATTACACATGATCTATTAATACAATAATAAAACTTTTGAATCTACATTTGATTTCCGATATTGAGGTCAAGTTCACGTTATATCATTCAAGTAAGAAGATATTACACTTTAAATCGACACAAACTTAATATCTTAGCACTCATATAGGAATTTGTCACTCTCGTAGGATTTGGAATAGTATATCCGTTTCTATCAAGTCTTTTCAAGTTTATTTTTGGATCATAATCAATTTCATAGCACTTGGATGATCTAAGGTATTCCAGATAGACTCATCTGCAAAGTAGACATATTGAAAATTAAAGACAATGCTGCTAGGGAAATTAATTGCATCGTAAATAGTGATATTTATTGAAAAAAGAAACTCACCTCTTGTGAACTTTCAATTCCAAGCTTGATATCCCGAAGAGAGCAATCCTTAGTGATGACATCGTCCTCCTTCCAGAATATCTTCATGTGGCCCTTCGAGATGAGAGGAATATTGCACACAAAATTCTGAAAATTAAAGAATTGGTCGGCTATCAAAATTGCGAAAAAGATATCTATATTATTTAAAATGTCATAGAATGTTTTGCATTATTATTGAAGGGTTAATTTTGATTCTTTAGAGGCTTGTGATTTGTGATAATATATATGATTACACCATGGCAGATACAGACCTTGCAAATAGTCCATTGCAACATAAACATTCATTGATACGATCTGCACTAGATTACGTGTTCTACTTCTTCGAATCTCGTAGCAACACACATTCTCCATCATTTATTATGTACTAATAATTTATTCAATTTTGGTGCTGCTTTTCAGCTTCTTTCTGGAGTAGATGTTGAGTTTGTCCTTGGACTTGTTCCAATTCCTAATACTATGCAATCAGTTCTGTCTCTCTAAGGAGCAAAAAGAGAGAAATTTCAATATTAAGACTATTGAAAGCAAGAAATACATACCCTAGACTGCCGTATTTCTTTGAAGAGAAGAAGCATAGAGCTTTCTGTCCAAAGGAACTGTTGATGATGAAACTTGATGTTGCCACTCCGAACTCTGAAAAACACATAATGTTGCAATGTATAAGAAATAATAAATAATATAATCAAATATCTGAAACAGTTTTACCTTCCAGCTTTTATATGGTTAGGTACACCATGGTAGATGAAGATAATAAGTAAATTTATCCTCTATGTGCTAGGTTTTTTGATACTGCATCTTCGGAATGGCATCATTTATAAA
This sequence comes from Crioceris asparagi, assembly GCA_958507055.1. NCBI lineage: Eukaryota > Metazoa > Arthropoda > Insecta > Coleoptera > Chrysomelidae > Crioceris > Crioceris asparagi. The sequence continues at coordinate 97,878,639 of OY293827.1, read as the reverse complement.
TGTATTCAATTAATATACCATTCCTTGAATACAGTGACCAATGATTTAATAAGTAATAGAGTAAATAAGTTTTGAATTTTCAAACTTATAGAATTGAATTTGAACTGTCTGTTGCCTGTCATCTGTCACCTATCATGTCACCTCAATGGGGTGTCTTCAACCGTTCCGAAATGTAATGTCAGCTAGCGCTTAAGCACGTTTAGCTAAGAAAACGCTGCAACAATTTTGACAGATTTTGGTATGAAACGCTTGCGCTTTTCAAGCTGCAGCTACAGTAACAAGGAAGATAGAAGGGTATGGAGGTAGCATTGGTTTAGAGTGTAAAGTGTGGCAGAGAAGCAGCCTGGCGTATAGGCAACCTGCGAAGTATGAACGTCATACGCCCGAACGCATGCTGCACTTTCCCTCATGGCAGTGAAAAATAGAGATGGTTTGCTTTCACCTTCCACTGATTTAGTTAAAATCTGCTCTACACGTGATAAGTTCATACGTCAGGCCATGGTAAAAGTGCTGGAAAGCCTTAAGCAAGACAATATACGGCAGTGCATTTGTCCAATATGGATTTGCAATCTTTTTCGAATTCTACTATCTTTCAAACCCTCAATGACCATGTTTTTGAACATCCTCCCTTAGATAATCATTTATTTTTGTGAATATAGACAATAGACGCAATATATGTAGGTATAAGATTTCATTTTATTGCAATAAATGTTAGAGATATATCTGAAACTAGGAGGCAGTTTTAAAATAAGTTAGTTTTGTTTGAAGGACATTATTGTGTATTTTAAAGGAAATTAATGTGTTGTTTATGTTGTACAATCATTCGAATTTATTTTTTTGCGGATTTAGGTAGTAATTAATTTCATTATCATCGTATATAAAATTTATATTATAAGATTGTAGTTACTCTAAACGATGATACAATAAACGCTGTGACTTTTTTGTGATTTCTCTTCCTTATAGCAAACAAAAAAATCAGAACGTCAGCCAAACTGATAATTTTCTTGCAAATTCCCTTTGTTAACGTGCGCACCGATGTAAATACTTCACGGGTTGGCTACATTCCACGCGGTTTCACTTTATAACATAAGTACTCCCTCCTTATCTTTATTCTCCTTGGTCTGTAGCATGTCATCTGATGTCATGTCAAAGTGATATGCTATGAACATAAAATAAATTGTAATAAACATTGTAATTTCTTTAGATTGAATAAGAAATCTGAATGAGGGCCCTTATATAGATTCATTATTTCTAAGAGAAACTAATAAAGTAATGGAAAAAAATTAATAGCAAGTGTTTGTCAGCATCTATGAGGCAATATACAAACTAAATGTCATTTGATTTTGTCAATATAGAAAGATTTATGTTTTATTGCCTCACATTTCACAGCTTCAACTATGAAAAAATAGATGACGCTACCAGCTTAAAATATAGAAAATCATAATAAATAATAATGTAAAATACCATATTTATTATGAATATTGTTCAATAATAGCTGGTCAACCCTCAGTTATTTGATTAGTTGTTTATTTGTTGTAATATATACCGACTTCTATCACGGCAGATCCATACTCAACCCGAAAACAACTAGCACAAATAATAGTGTAAATTCTTCATCAATAGTCTATTTAGTGTGACTTATTATATGCTAAAAGAATTAAATTTTCTTATCCCCCATTGACTTTACATTATTTGGACTAAATTGAACCTCTTTAATTGATATTCTGTTTCAGATTTTTTTCATATCACCGGTTCTGCGAAAAAATACTCACACTCCTAAAATGATGAGGCAAGCCCAATTTTATTCTTTGTTTTTTATTTTAAAATTACAGCTGATCTTTTAATTCGATAATCAAACTTGAAACTTTTTTGAATTCTCGCTTGATTTCAAAAACAATGGTAAATTAAAGTTGCTCAATTTTCACGAAATTTTCATGGACTAATACCTTATGATTATTTTCGGCAAAAAAATTTTTCTTCTTCTATTGATTTTGCCTTCTGTAATCTTACTAAAATAGACCTCCTTAATTGCTTTTCGATTTCAGATTTTTCCTAACTATCACTGATTTCGATATAAAAAAAAATCAGTCCTTAAATAATGACATGGGCACAATTTAATTTTTTTATTTTTATTTTAAAAGTATGGCAGATTTGTTAATTCAGTTTATGAAACATGTCACATTTTCTGAATTCCCGCTCAATTTCCGATATTGAATTAAAAAACAGGGGTAAATTATGATTATTTTTGGCCTAATTTTTTTCTTCTATTGACATTGTCTTCTGGTAATTATGCCAAATTGGACCTCCTTAATTGATCTTTGGTCTTGGATTTTTCCTATTACAGGTTCTGAAATAGAATACACAAAGCACAGTCCTGGAATAAGACAAAAACAATTTTATTCCTTTTCTCCATATAAATTACACATGATCTATTAATACAATAATAAAACTTTTAAATCTACATTTGATTTCCGATATTGAGGTCAAGTTCTCGTTATATCATTCAAGTAAGAAGATATTACCCTTTAAATCGACTCAAACTTAATATCTTAGTACTCATATAGGAATTTGTCACTCTCGTAGGATTTGGAATAGTATCTCCGTTTCTATCAAGTCTTTTCAAGTTTATTTTTGGATCATAATCAATTTCATAGCACTTGGATGATCTAAGGTATTCCAGATAGACTCATCTGCAAAGTAGACATATTGAAAATTAAAGACAATGCTGCTAGGGAAATTAATTGCATCGTAAATAGTGATATTTATTGAAAAAAGAAACTCACCTCTTGTGAACTTTCAATTCCAAGCTTGATATCCCGAAGAGAGCAATCCTTAGTGATGACATCGTCCTCCTTCCAGAATATCTTCATGTGGCCTTTCGAGATGAGAGGAATATTGCACACAAAATTCTGAAAATTAAAGAATTGGTCGGCTATCAAAATTGCGAAAAATATATCTATATTATTTAAAATGTCATAGAATGTTTTGCATTATTATTGAAGGGTTAATTTTGATTCTTTAGAGGCTTGTGATTTGTGATAATATATATGATTACACCATGGCAGATACAGACCTTGCAAATAGTCCATTGCAACATAAACATTCATTGATACGATCTGCACTAGATTACGTGTTCTACTTCTTCGAATCTCGTAGCAACACACATTCTCCATCATTTATTATGTACTAATAATTTATTCAATTTTGGTGCTGCTTTTCAGCTTCTTTCTGGAGTAGATGTTGAGTTTGTCCTTGGACTTGTTCCAATTCCTAATACTATGCAATCAGTTCTGTCTCTATAAGGAGCAAAAAGAGAGAAATTTCAATATTAAGACTATTGAAAGCAAGAAATACATACCCTAGACTGCCGTATTTCTTTGAAGAGAAGAAGCATAGAGCTTTCTGTCCAAAGGAACTGTTGATGATGAAACTTGATGTTGCCACTCCGAACTCTGCAAAACACATAATGTTGCAATGTATAAGAAATAATAAATAATATAATCAAATATCTGAAACAGTTTTACCTTCCAGCTTTTATATGGTTAGGTACACCATGGTAGATGAAGATAATAAGTAAATTTATCCTCTATGTGCTAGGTTTTTTGATACTGCATCTTCGGAATGGCATCATTTATAAATGTATTCAATTAATATACCATTCCTTGAATACAGTGACCAAGGATTTAATAAGTAATAGAGTAAATAAGTTTTGAATTTTCAAACTTATAGAATTGAATTTGAACTGTCTGTTGCCTGTCATCTGTCACCTATCATGTCACCTCAATGGGGTGTCTTCAACCGTTCCGAAATGTAATGTCAGCTAGCGCTTAAGCACGTTTAGCTAAGAAAGCGCTGCAACATTTTTGACAGATTTTGGTATGAAACGCTTGCGCTTTTCAAGCTGCAGCTACAGTAACAAGAAAGATAGAAGGGTATGGAGGTAGCATTGGTTTAGAGTGTAAAGTGTGGCAGAGAAGCCACCTGGCGTATAGGCAACCTGCGAAGTATGAACGTCATACGCCCGAATGCATGCTGCACTTTCCCTCATGGCAGTGAAAAATAGAGATGGTTTGCTTTCACCTTCCACTGATTTAGTTAAAATCTGCTCTACACGTGATAAGTTCATACGTCAGGCCATGGTAAAAGTGCTGAACAGCCTTAAGCAAGACAATATACGGCAGTGCATTTGTCCAATATGGATTTGCAATCTTTTTCAAATTCTACTATTTTTCAAACCCTCAATGACCATGTTTTTGAACATCCTCCCTTAGATAATCATTTATTTTTGTGAATATAGACAATAGACGCAATATATGTAGGTATAAGATTTCATTTTATTGCAATAAATGTTAGAGATATATCTGAAACTAGGAGGCAGTTTTAAAATAAGTTAGTTTTGTTTGAAGGACATTATTGTGTATTTTAAAGGAAATTAATGTAATGTTTATGTTGTACAATCATTCGAATTTATTTTTTTGCGGATTTAGGTAGTAATTAATTTCATTATCATCGTATATAAAATTTATATTATAAGATTGTAGTTACTCTAAACGATGATACAATAAACGCTGTGACTTTTTTGTGATTTCTCTTCCTTATAGCAAACAAAAAAATCAGAACGTCAGCCAAACTGATAATTTTCTTGCAAATTCCCTTTGTTAACGTGCGCACCGATGTAAATACTTCACGGGTTCGCTACATTCCACGCGGTTTCACTTTATAACATAAGTACTCCCTCCTTATCTTTATTCTCCTTGGTCTGTAGCATGTCATCTGATGTCATGTCAAAGTGATATGCTATGAACATAAAATAAATTGTAATAAACATTGTAATTTCTTTAGATTGAATAAGAAATCTGAATGAGGGCCCTTATATAGATTCATTATTTCTAAGAGAAACTAATAAAGTAATGGAAAAAAATTAAGAGCAAGTGTTTGTCAGCATCTATGAGGCAATATACAAACTAAATGTCATTTGATTTTGTCAATATAGAAAGATTTATCTTTTATTGCCTCACATTTCACAGCTTCAACTATGAAAAAATAGATGACGCTACCAGCTTAAAATATAGAAAATCATAATAAATAATAATGTAAAATACCATATTTATTATGAATATTGTTCAATAATAGCTGGTCAACCCTCAGTTATTTGATTAGTTGTTTATTTGTTGTAATATATACCGACTTCTATCACGGCAGATCCATACTCAACCCGAAAACAACTAGCACAAATAATAGTGTAAATTCTTCATCAATAGTCTATTTAGTGTGACTTATTATATGCTAAAAGAATTAAATTTTCTTATCCCCCATTGACTTTACATTATTTGGACTAAATTGAACCTCTTTAATTGATATTCTGTTTCAGATTTTTTTCATATCACCGGTTCTGCGAAAAAATACTCACACTCCTAAAATGATGAGGCAAGCCCAATTTTATTCTTTGTTTTTTATTTTAAAATTACAGCTGATCTTTTAATTCGATAATCAAACTTGAAACTTTTTTGAATTCTCGCTTGATTTCAAAAACAATGGTAAATTAAAGTTGCTCAATTTTCACGAAATTTTCATGGACTAATACCTTATGATTATTTTCGGCAAAAAAATTTTTCTTCTTCTATTGACTTTGCCTTCTGTAATCTTACTAAAATAGACCTCCTTAATTGCTTTTCGATTTCAGATTTTTCCTAACTATCACTGATTTCGATATAAAAAAAAATCAGTCCTTAAATAATGACATGAGCACAATTTAATTTTTTTATTTTTATTTTTAAAGTATGGCAGATTTGTTAATTCAGTTTATGAAACATGTCACATTTTCTGAATTCCCGCTCAATTTCCGATATTGAATTAAAAAACAGGGGTAAATTATGATTATTTTTGGCCTAATTTTTTTCTTCTATTGACATTGTCTTCTGGTCATCATGCCAAATTGGACCTCCATAATTGATCTTTGGTCTTGGATTTTTCCTATTACAGGTTCTGAAATAGAATACACAAAGCACAGTCCTGGAATAAGACAAAAACAATTTTATTCTTTTTCTCTATATAAATTACACATGATCTATTAATACAATAATAAAACTTTTGAATCTACATTTGATTTCCGATATTGAGGTCAAGTTCACGTTATATCATTCAAGTAAGAAGATATTACACTTTAAATCGACACAAACTTAATATCTTAGCACTCATATAGGAATTTGTCACTCTCGTAGGATTTGGAATAGTATATCCGTTTCTATCAAGTCTTTTCAAGTTTATTTTTGGATCATAATCAATTTCATAGCACTTGGATGATCTAAGGTATTCCAGATAGACTCATCTGCAAAGTAGACATATTGAAAATTAAAGACAATGCTGCTAGGGAAATTAATTGCATCGTAAATAGTGATATTTATTGAAAAAAGAAACTCACCTCTTGTGAACTTTCAATTCCAAGCTTGATATCCCGAAGAGAGCAATCCTTAGTGATGACATCGTCCTCCTTCCAGAATATCTTCATGTGGCCCTTCGAGATGAGAGGAATATTGCACACAAAATTCTGAAAATTAAAGAATTGGTCAGCTATCAAAATTGCGAAAAAGATATCTATATTATTTAAAATGTCATAGAATGTTTTGCATTACTATTGAAGGGTTAATTTTGATTCTTTAGAGGCTTGTGATTTGTGATAATATATATGATTACACCATGGCAGATACAGACCTTGCAAATAGTCCATTGCAACATAAACATTCATTGATACGATCTGCACTAGATTACGAGTTCTACTTCTTCGAATCTCGTAGCAACACACATTCTCCATCATTTATTATGTACTAATAATTTATTCAATTTTGGTGCTGCTTTTCAGCTTCTTTCTGGAGTAGATGTTGAGTTTGTCCTTGGACTTGTTCCAATTCCTAATACTATGCAATCAGTTCTTTCTCTATAAGGAGCAAAAAGAGAGAAATTTCAATATTAAGACTATTGAAAGCAAGAAGTACATACCCTAGACTGCCGTATTTCATTGAAGAGAAGAAGCATAGAGTTTTCTGTCCAAAGGAACTGTTGATGATGAAACTTGATGATGCCACTCCGAACTCTGCAAAACACATAATGTTGCAATGTATAAGAAATAATAAATAATATAATCAAATGTCTGAAACAGTTTTACCTTCCATCTTTTATATGGTTAGGTACACCATGGTAGATGAAGATAATAAGTAAATTTATCCTCTATGTGCTAGGTTTTTTGATACTGCATCTTCGGAATGGCATCATTTATAAATATATTCAATTAATATACCATTCCTTGAATACAGTGACCAAGGATTTAATAAGTAATAGAGTAAATAAGTTTTGAATTTTCAAACTTATAGAATTGGATTTGAACTGTCTGTTGCCTGTCATCTGTCACCTATCATGTCATCTCAATGGGGTGTCTTCAACCGTTCCGAAATGTAATGTCAGCTAGCGCTTAAGCACGTTTAGCTAAGAAAGCGCTACAACATTTTTGACAGATTTTGGTATGAAACGCTTGCGCTTTTCAAGCTGCAGCTACAGTAACAAGGAAGATAGAAGGGTATGGAGGTAGCATTGTTTTAGAGTGTACAGTGTGGCAGAGAAGCCACCTGGCGTATAGGCAACCTGCGAAGTATGAACATCATACGCCCGAATGCATGCTGCACTTTCCCTCATGGCAGTGAAAAATAGAGATGGTTTGCTTTCACCTTCCACTGATTTAGTTAAAATCTGCACTACACGTGATAAGTTCATACGTCAGGCTATGGTAAAATAGCTGGAAAGCCTTAAACAAGACAATATACGGCAGTGCATTTGTCCAATATGGATTTGCAATCTTTTTCAAATTCTACTATTTTTCAAACCCTCAATGACCATGTTTTTGAACAACCTCCCTTAGATAATCATTTATTTTTGTGAATATAGACAATAGACGCAATATATGTAGGTATAAGATTTCATTTTATTGCAATAAATGTTAGAGATATATCTGAAACTAGGAGGCAGTTTTAAAATAAGTTAGCTTTGTTTGATGGACATTATTGTGTATTTTAAAGGAAATTAATGTGTTGTTTATGTTGTACAATCATTCGAATTTATGTTTTTGCGGATTTATGTAGTAATTAATTTCATAATCATCGTATATAAAATTTATATTATAAGATTGTAGTTACTCTCAACGATGATAAAATAAACGCTGTGACTTTTTTGTGATTTCTCTTCCTTATAGCAAACAAAAAAATCAGAACGTCAGCTAAACTGATAATTTTCTTACAAATTCCCTTTGTTAACGTGTGCACCGATGTTCATACTTCACGGGTTGGCTACATTCCACGCGGTTTCACTTTATATCATAAGTACTCCCTCCTTATCTTTATTCTCCTTGGTCTGTCGCATGTCATCTGATGTCATGTCAATGTGATATGCTATGAACATAGAATAAATTGTAATAAACATTGTAATTTCTTTAGATTGAATAAGAAATCTGAATGAGGGCCCTGTTATAAATTCATTATTTCTAAGAGAAACTAATAAAGTAATGGAAAAAATAGAGAGCAAGTGTTTGTCAGCATCTATGAGGCAATATACAAACTAAATGTCATTTGATTTTGTCAATATAGAAAGATTTATGTTTTATTGCCTCACATTTCACAGCTTCAACTATGAAAAAATAGATGACGCTACCAGCTTAAAATATACAAAATCATAATAAATAATAATGTAAAATACCATATTTATTATGAATATTGTTCAATAATAGCTGGTCAACCCTCAGTTATTTGATTAGTTGTTTATTTGTTGTAATATATACAGACTTCTATCACGGCAGATCCATACTCAACCCGAAAACAACTAGCACAAATAATAGTGTAAATTCTTCATCAATAGTCTATTTAGTGTGACTTATTATATGCTAAAAGAATTAAATTTTCTTATCCCCCATTGACTTTACATTATTTGGACTAAATTGAACCTCTTTAATTGATATTCTGTTTCAGATTTTTTTCATATCACCGGTTCTGCGAAAAAATACTCACACTCCTAAAATGATGAGGCAAGCCCAATTTTATTCTTTGTTTTTTATTTTAAAATTACAGCTGATCTTTTAATTCGATAATCAAACTTGAAACTTTTTTGAATTCTCGCTTGATTTCAAAAACAATGGTAAATTAAAGTTGCTCAATTTTCACGAAATTTTTATGGACTAATACCTTATGATTATTTTCGGCAAAAAAATTATTCTTCTTCTATTGACTTTGCCTTCTGTAATCTTACTAAAATGGACCTCCTTAATTGTTATTCGCTTTCAGATTTTTCCTAACTATCACTGATTTCGAGATAAAGAAACTCAGTCCTTAAATAATGAGATGAGCACAATTTAATTTTTTTATTTTCATTTTAAAAGTATGGCTGATTTGTTAATATAATAATGAAACTTGTCACATTTTCTGAATTTACGCTTAATTTCCAATATTGAATTCAAAAACAATGGTAAATTAGAGTTGCTCAATTTTCACAAAATTTTTATGGACTAATACCTTATGATTATTTTCGGCAAAAATAATGTTCTTCTTCTATTGACTTTGCCTTCTGTAATCTTACTAAAATAGACCTCCTTAATTGTTTTTCGATTTCAGATTTTTCCTAACTATCACTGATTTCGATATAAAAAAAAATCAGTCCTTAAATAATGACATGAGCACAATTTAATTTTTTTATTTTTATTTTAAAAGTATGGCAGATTTGTTAATTCAGTTTATGAAACATGTCACATTTTCTGAATTCACGCTCAATTTCCGATATTGAATTAAAAAACGGGTAAATTATGATTATTTTTGGCCTAATTTTTTTCTTCTATTGACATTGTCTTCTGGTAATTATGCCAAATTGGACCTCCTTAATTGATCTTTGGTCTTGGATTTTTCCTATTACAGGTTCTGAAATAGAATACACAAAGCACAGTCCTGGAATAAGACAAAAACAATTTTATTCTTTTTCTCTAATAAATTACACATGATCTATTAATACAATAATAAAACTTTTAAATCTACATTTGATTTCCGATATTGAGGTCAAGTTCACGTTATATCATTCAAGTAAGAAGATATTACACTTTAAATCGACACAAACTTAATATCTTAGCACTCATATAGGAATTTGTCACTCTCGTAGGATTTGGAATAGTATCTCCGTTTCTATCAAGTCTTTTCAAGTTTATTTTTGGATCATAATCAATTTCATAGCACTTGGATGATCTAAGGTATTCCAGATAGACCAATCTGCAAAGTAGATATATTGAAAATTAAAGACAATGCTGCTAGGGAAATTGTTGCATCGTAAATAGTGATATTTATTGAAAAAAGAAACTCACCTCTTGTGAACTTTCAATTCCAAGCTTGATATCCCGAAGAGAGCAATCCTCAGTGATAACATCGTCCGCCTTCCAGAATATCTTCATGTGGCCTTTCGAGATGAGAGGAATATTGCACACAAAATTCTGAAAATTAAAGAATTGGTCGGCTATCAAAATTGCGAAAAAAATATCTATATTATTTAAAATGTCATAAAATGTTCTGCATTATTATTGAAGGGTTAATTTTGATTCTTTAGAGGCTTGTGATTTGTGATAATATATATGATTACACCATGGCAGATACAGACCTTGCAAATAGTCCATTGCAACATAAACATTCATTGATACGATCTGCAATAGATTACGTGTTCTACTTCTTCGAATCTCGTAGCAACACACATTCTCCATCATTTATTATGTACCAATAATTTATTCAATTTTGGTGCTGCTTTTCAGCTTCTTTCTGGAGTAGATGTTGAGTTTGTCCTTGGACTTGTTCCAATTCCTATTACTATGCAATCAGTTCTGTCTCTATAAGGAGGAAAAAGAGACAAATTTCAATATTAAGACTATTGAAAGCAAAAAATACATACCCTAGACTGCCGTATTTCTTTGAAGAGAAGAAGCATAGAGCTTTCTGTCCAAAGGAACTGTTGATGATGAAACTTGATGTTGCCACTCCGAACTCTGCAAAACACATAATAATGCAATATATAAGAAATAATAAATAATATAATCAAATATCTGAAACAGTTTTACCTTCCAGCTTTTATATGGTTAGGTACACCATGGTAGATGAAGATAATAAGTAAATTTATCCTCTATGTGCTAGGTTTTTTGATACTGCATCTTCGGAATGGCATCATTTATAAATGTATTCAATTAATATACCATTCCTTGAATACAGTGACCAAGGATTTAATAAGTAATAGAGTAAATAAGTTTTGAATTTTCAAACTTATAGAATTGAATTTGAACTGTCTGTTGCCTGTCATCTGTCACCTATCATGTCACCTCAATGGGGTGTCTTTAACCGTTCCGAAATGTAATGTCAGCTAGCGCTTAAGCACGTTTAGCAAAGAAATCGCTGCAACAATTTTGACAGATTTTGGTATGAAACGCTTGCGCTTTTCAAGCTGCAGCTACAGTAACAAGGAAGATAGAAGGGTATGGAGGTAGCATTGGTTTAGAGTGTAAAGTGTGGCAGAGAAGCCACCTGGCGTATAGGCAACCTGCGAAGTATGAACGTCATACGCCCGAATGCATGCTGCACTTTCCCTCATGGCAATGAAAAATAGAGATGGTTTGCTTTCACCTTCCACTGATTTAGTTAAAATCTGCTCTACACGTGATAAGTTCATACGTCAGGCCATGGTAAAAGTGCTGGAAAGCCTTAAGCAAGACAATATACGGCAGTGCATTTGTCCAATATTGATGTGCAATCTTTTTCAAATTCTACTATTTTTCAAACCCTCAATGACCATGTTTTTGAACATCCTCCCTTAGATAATCATTTATTTTTGTGAATATAGACAATAGACGCAATATATGTAGGTATAAGATTTCATTTTATTGCAATAAATGTTAGAGATATATCTGAAACTAGGAGGCAGTTTTAAAATAAGTTAGTTTTGTTTGAAGGACATTATTGTGTATTTTAAAGGAAATTAATGCGTTGTTTATGTTGTACAATCATTCGAATTTATTTTTTAGCGGATTTAGGTAGTAATTAATTTCATTATCATCGTATATAAAATATTTATTATAAGATTGTAGTTACTCTAAACGATGATACAATAAACGCTGTGACTTTTTTGTGATTTCTCTTCCTTATAGCAAACAAAAAAATCAGAACGTCAGCCAAACTGATAATTTTCTTGCAAATTCCCTTTGTTAACGTGCGCACCGATGTAAATACTTCACGGGTTGGCTATATTCCACGCGGTTTCACTTTATAACATAAGTACTCCCTCCTTATCTTTATTCTCCTTGGTCTGTAGCATGTCATCTGATGTCATGTCAAAGTGATATGCTATGAACATAAAATAAATTGTAATAAACATTGTAATTTCTTTAGATTGAATAAGAAATCTGAATGAGGGCCCTTATATAAATTCATTATTTCTAAGAGAAACTAATAAAGTAATGGAAAAAAATTAAGAGCAAGTGTTTGTCAGCATCTATGAGGCAATATACAAACTAAATGTCATTTGATTTTGTCAATATAGAAAGATTTATGTTTTATTGCCTCACATTTCACAGCTTCAACTATGAAAAAATAGATGACGCTACCAGCTTAAAATATAGAAAATCATAATAAATAATAATGTAAAATACCATATTTATTATGAATATTGTTCAATAATAGCTGGTCAACCCTCAGTTATTTGATTAGTTGTTTATTTGTTGTAATATATACCGACTTCTATCACGGCAGATCCATACTCAACCCGAAAACAACTAGCACAAATAATAGTGTAAATTCTTCATCAATAGTCTATTTAGTGTGACTTATTATATGCTAAAAGAATTAAATTTTCTTATCCCCCATTGACTTTACATTATTTGGACTAAATTGAACCTCTTTAATTGATATTCTGTTTCAGATTTTTTTCATATCACCGGTTCTGCGAAAAAATACTCACACTCCTAAAATGATGAGGCAAGCCCAATTTTATTCTTTGTTTTTTATTTTAAAATTACAGCTGATCTTTTAATTCGATAATCAAACTTGAAACTTTTTTGAATTCTCGCTTGATTGCAAAAACAATGGTAAATTAAAGTTGCTCAATTTTCACGAAATTTTCATGGACTAATACCTTATGATTATTTTCGGCAAAAAAATTTTTCTTCTTCTATTGATTTTGCCTTCTGTAATCTTACTAAAATAGACCTCCTTAATTGCTTTTCGATTTCAGATTTTTCCTAACTATCACTGATTCCGATATAAAAAAAAATCAGTCCTTAAATAATGACATGAGCACAATTTAATTTTTTTATTTTCATTTTAAAAGTATGGCTGATTTGTTAATATAATAATGAAACTTGTCACATTTTCTGAATTCCCGCTCAATTTCCGATATTGAATTAAAAAACAGGGGTAAATTATGATTATTTTTGGCCTAATTTTTTTCTTCTATTGACATTGTCTTCTGGTCATCATGCCAAATTGGACCTCCATAATTGATCTTTGGTCTTGGATTTTTCCTATTACAGGTTCTGAAATAGAATACACAAAGCACAGTCCTGGAATAAGACAAAAACAATTTTATTCTTTTTCTCTATATAAATTACACATGATCTATTAATACAATAATAAAACTTTTGAATCTACATTTGATTTCCGCTATTGAGGTCAAGTTCACGTTATATCATTCAAGTAAGAAGATATTACACTTTAAATCGACACAAACTTAATATCTTAGCACTCATATAGGAATTTGTCACTCTCGTAGGATTTGGAATAGTATATCCGTTTCTATCAAGTCTTTTCAAGTTTATTTTTGGATCATAATCAATTTCATAGCACTTGGATGATCTAAGGTATTCCAGATAGACTCATCTGCAAAGTAGATATATTGAAAATTAAAGACAATGCTGCTAGGGAAATTGTTGCATCGTAAATAGTGATATTTATTGAAAAAAGAAACTCACCTCTTGTGAACTTTCAATTCCAAGCTTGATATCCCGAAGAGAGCAATCCTCAGTGATAACATCGTCCGCCTTCCAGAATATCTTCATGTGGCCTTTCGAGATGAGAGGAATATTGCACACAAAATTCTGAAAATTAAAGAATTGGTCGGCTATCAAAATTGCGAAAAAAATATCTATATTATTTAAAATGTCATAAAATGTTCTGCATTATTATTGAAGGGTTAATTTTGATTCTTTAGAGGCTTGTGATTTGTGATAATATATATGATTACACCATGGCAGATACAGACCTTGCAAATAGTCCATTGCAACATAAACATTCATTGATACGATCTGCAATAGATTACGTGTTCTACTTCTTCGAATCTCGTAGCAACACACATTCTCCATCATTTATTATGTACCAATAATTTATTCAATTTTGGTGCTGCTTTTCAGCTTCTTTCTGGAGTAGATGTTGAGTTTGTCCTTGGACTTGTTCCAATTCCTAATACTATGCAATCAGTTCTGTCTCTATAAGGAGCAAAAAGAGAGAAATTTCAATATTAAGACTATTGAAAGCAAGAAATACATACCCTAGACTGCCGTATTTCTTTGAAGAGAAGAAGCATAGAGCTTTCTGTCCAAAGGAACTGTTGATGATGAAACTTGATGTTGCCACTCCGAACTCTGCAAAACACATAATGTTGCAATGTATAAAAAATAATAAATAATATAATCAAATATCTGAAACAGTTTTACCTTCCAGCTTTTATATGGTTAGGTACACCATGGTAGATGAAGATAATAAGTAAATTTATCCTCTATGTGCTAGGTTTTTTGATACTGCATCTTCGGAATGGCATCATTTATAAATGTATTCAATTAATATACCATTCCTTGAATACAGTGACCAAGGATTTAATAAGTAATAGAGTAAATAAGTTTTGAATTTTCAAACTTATAGAATTGAATTTGAACTGTCTGTTGCCTGTCATCTGTCACCTATCATGTCACCTCAATGGGGTGTCTTTAACCGTTCCGAAATGTAATGTCAGCTAGCGCTTAAGCACGTTTAGCAAAGAAAGCGCTGCAACAATTTTGACAGATTTTGGTATGAAACGCTTGCGCTTTTCAAGCTGCAGCTACAGTAACAAGGAAGATAGAAGGGTATGGAGGTAGCATTGGTTTAGAGTGTAAAGTGTGGCAGAGAAGCCACCTGGCGTATAGGCAACCTGCGAAGTATGAACGTCATACGCCCGAATGCATGCTGCACTTTCCCTCATGGCAATGAAAAATAGAGATGGTTTGCTTTCACCTTCCACTGATTTAGTTAAAATCTGCTCTACACGTGATAAGTTCATACGTCAGGCCATGGTAAAAGTGCTGGAAAGCCTTAAGCAAGACAATATACGGCAGTGCATTTGTCCAATATTGATGTGCAATCTTTTTCAAATTCTACTATTTTTCAAACCCTCAATGACCATGTTTTTGAACATCCTCCCTTAGATAATCATTTATTTTTGTGAATATAGACAATAGACGCAATATATGTAGGTATAAGATTTCATTTTATTGCAATAAATGTTAGAGATATATCTGAAACTAGGAGGCAGTTTTAAAATAAGTTAGTTTTGTTTGAAGGACATTATTGTGTATTTTAAAGGAAATTAATGTGTTGTTTATGTTGTACAATCATTCGAATTTATATTTTAGCGGATTTAGGTAGTAATTAATTTCATTATCATCGTATATAAAATATTTATTATAAGATTGTAGTTACTCTAAACGATGATACAATAAACGCTGTGACTTTTTTGTGATTTCTCTTCCTTATAGCAAACAAAAAAATCAGAACGTCAGCCAAACTGATAATTTTCTTGCAAATTCCCTTTGTTAACGTGCGCACCGATGTAAATACTTCACGGGTTGGCTACATTCCACGCGGTTTCACTTTATAACATAAGTACTCCCTCCTTATCTTTATTCTCCTTGGTCTGTAGCATGTCATCTGATGTCATGTCAAAGTGATATGCTATGAACATAAAATAAATTGTAATAAACATTGTAATTTCTTTAGATTGAATAAGAAAACTGAATGAGGGCCCTTACATAAATTCATTATTTCTCATAGAAACTAATAAAGTAATGGAAAAAAATTAAGAGCAAGTGTTTGTCAGCATCTATGAGGCAATATACAAACTAAATGTCATTTGATTTTGTCAATATAGAAAGATTTATGTTTTATTGCCTCACATTTCACAGCTTCAACTATGAAAAAATAGATGACGCTACCAGCTTAAAATATAGAAAATCATAATAAATAATAATGTAAAATACCATATTTATTATGAATATTGTTCAATAATAGCTGGTCAACCCTCAGTTATTTGATTAGTTGTTTATTTGTTGTAATATATACCGACTTCTATCACGGCAGATCCATACTCAACCCGAAAACAACTAGCACAAATAATAGTGTAAATTCTTCATCAATAGTCTATTTAGTGTGACTTATTATATGCTAAAAGAATTAAATTTTCTTATCCCCCATTGACTTTACATTATTTGGACTAAATTGAACCTCTTTAATTGATATTCTGTTTCAGATTTTTTTCATATCACCGGTTCTGCGAAAAAATACTCACACTCCTAAAATGATGAGGCAAGCCCAATTTTATTCTTTGTTTTTTATTTTAAAATTACAGCTGATCTTTTAATTCGATAATCAAACTTGAAACTTTTTTGAATTCTCGCTTGATTTCAAAAACAATGGTAAATTAAAGTTGCTCAATTTTCACGAAATTTTCATGGACTAATACCTTATGATTATTTTCGGCAAAAAAAAAGTTCTTCTTCTATTGACTTTGCCTTCTGTAATCTTACTAAAATAGACCTCCTTAATTGCTTTTCGATTTCAGATTTTTCCTAACTATCACTGATTTCGATATAAAAAAAATCAGTCCTTAAATAATGACATGAGCACAGTTTAATTTTTTTATTTTTATTTTAAAAGTATGGCAGATTTGTTAATTCAGTTTATGAAACATGTCACATTTTCTGAATTCCCGCTCAATTTCCGATATTGAATTAAAAAACAGGGGTAAATTATGATTATTTTTGGCCTAATTTTTTTCTTCTATTGACATTGTCTTCTGGTAATTATGCCAAATTGGACCTCCTTAATTGATCTTTGGTCTTGGATTTTTCCTATTACAGGTTCTGAAATAGAATACACAAAGCACAGTCCTGGAATAAGACAAAAACAATTTTATTCTTTTTCTCTATATAAATTACACATGATCTATTAATACAATAATAAAACTTTTAAATCTACATTTGATTTCCGCTATTGAGGTCAAGTTCACGTTATATCATTCAAGTAAGAAGATATTACACTTTAAATCGACACAAACTTAATATCTTAGCACTCATATAGGAATTTGTCACTCTCGTAGGATTTGGAATAGTATCTCCGTTTCTATCAAGTCTTTTCAAGTTTATTTTTGGATCATAATCAATTTCATAGCACTTGGATGATCTAAGGTATTCCAGATAGACTCATCTGCAAAGTAGACATATTGAAAATTAAAGACAATGCTGCTAGGGAAATTAATTGCATCGTAAATATTGATATTTATTGAAAAAAGAAACTCACCTCTTGTGAACTTTCAATTCCAAGCTTGATATCCCGAAGAGAGCAATCCTTAGTGATGACATCGTCCTCCTTCCAGAATATCTTCATGTGGCCTTTCGAGATGAGAGGAATATTGCACACAAAATTCTGAAAATTAAAGAATTGGTCGGCTATCAAAATTGCGAAAAATATATCTATATTATTTAAAATGTCATAGAATGTTTTGCATTATTATTGAAGGGTTAATTTTGATTCTTTAGAGGCTTGTGATTTGTGATAATATATATGATTACACCATGGCAGATACAGACCTTGCAAATAGTCCATTGCAACATAAACATTCATTGATACGACCTGCACTAGATTACGTGTTCTACTTCTTCGAATCTCGTAGCAACACACATTCTCCATCATTTATTATGTACTAATAATTTATTCAATTTTGGTGCTGCTTTTCAGCTTCTTTCTGGAGTAGATGTTGAGTTTTTCCTTGGACTTGTTCCAATTCCTAATACTATGCAATCAGTTCTGTCTCTATAAGGAGCAAAAAGAGAGAAATTTCAATATTAAGACTATTGAAAGCAAGAAATACATACCCTAGACTGCCGTATTTCTTTGAAGAGAAGAAGCATAGAGCTTTCTGTCCAAAGGAACTGTTGATGATGAAACTTGATGTTGCCACTCCGAACTCTGCAAAACACATAATAATGCAATGTATAAGAAATAATAAATAATATAATCAAATATCTGAAACAGTTTTACCTTCCAGCTTTTATATGGTTAGGTACACCATGGTAGATGAAGATAATAAGTAAATTTATCCTCTAGCGCTAGGTTTTTTGATACTGCATCTTCGGAATGGCATCATTTATAAATGTATTCAATTAATATACCATTCCTTGAATACAGTGACCAAGGATTTAATAAGTAATAGAGTAAATAAGTTTTGAATTTTCAAACTTATAGAATTGAATTTGAACTGTCTGTTGCCTGTCATCTGTCACCTATCATGTCACCTCAATGGGGTGTCTTTAACCGTTCCGAAATGTAATGTCAGCTAGCGCTTAAGCACGTTTAGCAAAGAAAGCGCTGCAACAATTTTGACAGATTTTGGTATGAAACGCTTGCGCTTTTCAAGCTGCAGCTACAGTAACAAGGAAGATATAAGGGTATGGAGGTAGCATTGGTTTAGAGTGTAAAGTGTGGCAGAGAAGCCACCTGGCGTATAGGCAACCTGCGAAGTATGAACGTCATACGCCCGAATGCATGCTGCACTTTCCCTCATGGCAATGAAAAATAGAGATGGTTTGCTTTCACCTTCCACTGATTTAGTTAAAATCTGCTCTACACGTGATAAGTTCATACGTCAGGCCATGGTAAAAGTGCTGGAAAGCCTTAAGCAAGACAATATACGGCAGTGCATTTGTCCAATATTGATGTGCAATCTTTTTCAAATTCTACTATTTTTCAAACCCTCAATGACCATGTTTTTGAACATCCTCCCTTAGATAATCATTTATTTTTGTGAATATAGACAATAGACGCAATATATGTAGGTATAAGATTTCATTTTATTGCAATAAATGTTAGAGATATATCTGAAACTAGGAGGCAGTTTTAAAATAAGTTAGTTTTGTTTGAAGGACATTATTGTGTATTTTAAAGGAAATTAATGTGTTGTTTATGTTGTACAATCATTCGAATTTATTTTTTAGCGGATTTAGGTAGTAATTAATTTCATTATCATCGTATATAAAATATTTATTATAAGATTGTAGTTACTCTAAACGATGATACAATAAACGCTGTGACTTTTTTGTGATTTCTCTTCCTTATAGCAAACAAAAAAATCAGAACGTCAGCCAAACTGATAATTTTCTTGCAAATTCCCTTTGTTAACGTGCGCACCGATGTAAATACTTCACGGGTTGGCTACATTCCACGCGGTTTCACTTTATAACATAAGTACTCCCTCCTTATCTTTATTCTCCTTGGTCTGTAGCATGTCATCTGATGTCATGTCAAAGTGATATGCTATGAACATAAAATAAATTGTAATAAACATTGTAATTTCTTTAGATTGAATAAGAAATCTGAATGAGGGCCCTTATATAAATTCATTATTTCTAAGAGAAACTAATAAAGTAATGGAAAAAAATTAAGAGCTAGTGTTTGTCAGCATCTATGAGGCAATATACAAACTAAATGTCATTTGATTTTGTCAATATAGAAAGATTTATGTTTTATTGCCTCACATTTCACAGCTTCAACTATGAAAAAATAGATGACGCTACCAGCTTAAAATATAGAAAATCATAATAAATAATAATGTAAAATACCATATTTATTATGAATATTGTTCAATAATAGCTGGTCAACCCTCAGTTATTTGATTAGTTGTTTATTTGTTGTAATATATACCAACTTCTATCACGGCAGATCCATACTCAACCCGAAAACAACTAGCACAAATAATAGTGTAAATTCTTCATCAATAGTCTATTTAGTGTGACTTATTATATGCTAAAAGAATTAAATTTTCTTATCCCCCATTGACTTTACATTATTTGGACTAAATTGAACCTCTTTAATTGATATTCTGTTTCAGATTTTTTTCATATCACCGGTTCTGCGAAAAAATACTCACACTCCTAAAATGATGAGGCAAGCCCAATTTTATTCTTTGTTTTTTATTTTAAAATTACATCTGATCTTTTAATTCGATAATCAAACTTGAAACTTTTTTGAATTCTCGCTTGATTGCAAAAACAATGGTAAATTAAAGTTGCTCAATTTTCACGAAATTTTCATGGACTAATACCTTATGATTATTTTCGGCAAAAAAATTTTTCTTCTTCTATTGATTTTGCCTTCTGTAATCTTACTAAAATAGACCTCCTTAATTGCTTTTCGATTTCAGATTTTTCCTAACTATCACTGATTTCGATATAAAAAAAAATCAGTCCTTAAATAATGACATGAGCACAATTTAATTTTTTTATTTTTATTTTAAAAGTATGGCAGATTTGTTAATTCAGTTTATGAAACATGTTACATTTTCTGAATTCCCGCTCAATTTCCGATATTGAATTAAAAAACAGGGGTAAATTATGATTATTTTTGGCCTAATTTTTTTCTTCTATTGACATTGTCTTCTGGTAATTATGCCAAATTGGACCTCCTTAATTGATCTTTGGTCTTGGATTTTTCCTATTACAGGTTCTGAAATAGAATACACAAAGCACAGTCCTGGAATAAGACAAAAACAATTTTATTCTTTTTCTCTATATAAATTACACATGATCTATTAATACAATAATAAAACTTTTAAATCTACATTTGATTTCCGATATTGAGGTCAAGTTCACGTTATATCATTCAAGTAAGAAGATATTACCCTTTAAATCGACTCAAACTTAATATCTTAGCACTCATATAGGAATTTGTCACTCTCGTAGGATTTGGAATAGTATCTCCGTTTCTATCAAGTCTTTTCAAGTTTATTTTTGGATCATAATCAATTTCATAGCACTTGGATGATCTAAGGTATTTCAGATAGACTCATCTGCAAAGTAGACATATTGAAAATTAAAGACAATGCTGCTAGGGAAATTAATTGCATCGTAAATAGTGATATTTATTGAAAAAAGAAACTCACCTCTTGTGAACTTTCAATTCCAAGCTTGATATCCCGAAGAGAGCAATCCTTAGTGATGACATCGTCCTCCTTCCAGAATATCTTCATTTGGCCTTTCGAGATGAGAGGAATATTGCACACAAAATTCTGAAAATTAAAGAATTGGTCGGCTATCAAAATTGCGAAAAAGATATCTATATTATTTAAAATGTCATAGAATGTTTTGCATTATTATTGAAGGGTTAATTTTGATTCTTTAGAGGCTTGTGATTTGTGATAATATATATGATTACACCATGGCAGATACAGACCTTGCAAATAGTCCATTGCAACATAAACATTCATTGATACGATCTGCACTAGATTACGTGTTCTACTTCTTCGAATCTCGTAGCAACACACATTCTCCATCATTTATTATGTACTAATAATTTATTCAATTTTGGTGCTGCTTTTCAGCTTCTTTCTGGAGTAGATGTTGAGTTTGTCCTTGGACTTGTTCCAATTCCTAATACTATGCAATCAGTTCTGTCTCTATAAGGAGCAAAAAGAGAGAAATTTCAATATTAAGACTATTGAAAGCAAGAAATACATACCCTAGACTGCCGTATTTCTTTGAAGAGAAGAAGCATAGAGCTTTCTGTCCAAAGGAACTGTTGATGATGAAACTTGATGTTGTCACTCCGAACTCTGCAAAACACATAATGTTGCAATGTATAAAAAATAATAAATAATATAATCAAATATCTGAAACAGTTTTACCTTCCAGCTTTTATATGGTTAGGTACACCATGGTAGATGAAGATAATAAGTAAATTTATCCTCTATGTGCTAGGTTTTTTGATACTGCATCTTCGGAATGGCATCATTTATAAATGTATTCAATTAATATACCATTCCTTGAATACAGTGACCAAGGATTTAATAAGTAATAGAGTAAATAAGTTTTGAATTTTCAAACTTATAGAATTGAATTTGAACTGTCTGTTGCCTGTCATCTGTCACCTATCATGTCACCTCAATGGGGTGTCTTTAACCGTTCCGAAATGTAATGTCAGCTAGCGCTTAAGCACGTTTAGCAAAGAAAGCGCTGCAACAATTTTGACAGATTTTGGTATGAAACGCTTGCGCTTTTCAAGCTGCAGCTACAGTAACAAGGAAGATAGAAGGGTATGGAGGTAGCATTGGTTTAGAGTGTAAAGTGTGGCAGAGAAGCCACCTGGCGTATAGGCAACCTGCGAAGTATGAACGTCATACGCCCGAATGCATGCTGCACTTTCCCTCATGGCAATGAAAAATAGAGATGGTTTGCTTTCACCTTCCACTGATTTAGTTAAAATCTGCTCTACACGTGATAAGTTCATACGTCAGGCCATGGTAAAAGTGCTGGAAAGCCTTAAGCAAGACAATATACGGCAGTGCATTTGTCCAATATTGATGTGCAATCTTTTTCAAATTCTACTATTTTTCAAACCCTCAATGACCATGTTTTTGAACATCCTCCCTTAGATAATCATTTATTTTTGTGAATATAGACAATAGACGCAATATATGTAGGTATAAGATTTCATTTTATTGCAATAAATGTTAGAGATATATCTGAAACTAGGAGGCAGTTTTAAAATAAGTTAGTTTTGTTTGAAGGACATTATTGTGTATTTTAAAGGAAATTAATGTGTTGTTTATGTTGTACAATCATTCGAATTTATTTTTTAGCGGATTTAGGTAGTAATTAATTTCATTATCATCGTATATAAAATATTTATTATAAGATTGTAGTTACTCTAAACGATGATACAATAAACGCTGTGACTTTTTTGTGATTTCTCTTCCTTATAGCAAACAAAAAAATCAGAACGTCAGCCAAACTGATAATTTTCTTGCAAATTCCCTTTGTTAACGTGCGCACCGATGTAAATACTTCACGGGTTGGCTACATTCCACGCGGTTTCACTTTATAACATAAGTACTCCCTCCTTATCTTTATTCTCCTTGGTCTGTAGCATGTCATCTGATGTCATGTCAAAGTGATATGCTATGAACATAAAATAAATTGTAATAAACATTGTAATTTCTTTAGATTGAATAAGAAATCTGAATGAGGGCCCTTATATAAATTCATTATTTCTAAGAGAAACTAATAAAGTAATGGAAAAAAATTAAGAGCAAGTGTTTGTCAGCATCTATGAGGCAATATACAAACTAAATGTCATTTGATTTTGTCAATATAGAAAGATTTATGTTTTATTGCCTCACATTTCACAGCTTCAACTATGAAAAAATAGATGACGCTACCAGCTTAAAATATAGAAAATCATAATAAATAATAATGTAAAATACCATATTTATTATGAATATTGTTCAATAATAGCTGGTCAACCCTCAGTTATTTGATTAGTTGTTTATTTGTTGTAATATATACCAACTTCTATCACGGCAGATCCATACTCAACCCGAAAACAACTAGCACAAATAATAGTGTAAATTCTTCATCAATAGTCTATTTAGTGTGACTTATTATATGCTAAAAGAATTAAATTTTCTTATCCCCCATTGACTTTACATTATTTGGACTAAATTGAACCTCTTTAATTGATATTCTGTTTCAGATTTTTTTCATATCACCGGTTCTGCGAAAAAATACTCACACTCCTAAAATGATGAGGCAAGCCCAATTTTATTCTTTGTTTTTTATTTTAAAATTACATCTGATCTTTTAATTCGATAATCAAACTTGAAACTTTTTTGAATTCTCGCTTGATTGCAAAAACAATGGTAAATTAAAGTTGCTCAATTTTCACGAAATTTTCATGGACTAATACCTTATGATTATTTTCGGCAAAAAAATTTTTCTTCTTCTATTGATTTTGCCTTCTGTAATCTTACTAAAATAGACCTCCTTAATTGCTTTTCGATTTCAGATTTTTCCTAACTATCACTGATTTCGATATAAAAAAAAATCAGTCCTTAAATAATGACATGAGCACAATTTAATTTTTTTATTTTTATTTTAAAAGTATGGCAGATTTGTTAATTCAGTTTATGAAACATGTTACATTTTCTGAATTCCCGCTCAATTTCCGATATTGAATTAAAAAACAGGGGTAAATTATGATTATTTTTGGCCTAATTTTTTTCTTCTATTGACATTGTCTTCTGGTAATTATGCCAAATTGGACCTCCTTAATTGATCTTTGGTCTTGGATTTTTCCTATTACAGGTTCTGAAATAGAATACACAAAGCACAGTCCTGGAATAAGACAAAAACAATTTTATTCTTTTTCTCTATATAAATTACACATGATCTATTAATACAATAATAAAACTTTTAAATCTACATTTGATTTCCGATATTGAGGTCAAGTTCACGTTATATCATTCAAGTAAGAAGATATTACCCTTTAAATCGACTCAAACTTAATATCTTAGCACTCATATAGGAATTTGTCACTCTCGTAGGATTTGGAATAGTATCTCCGTTTCTATCAAGTCTTTTCAAGTTTATTTTTGGATCATAATCAATTTCATAGCACTTGGATGATCTAAGGTATTTCAGATAGACTCATCTTCAAAGTAGACATATTGAAAATTAAAGACAATGCTGCTAGGGAAATTAATTGCATCGTAAATAGTGATATTTATTGAAAAAAGAAACTCACCTCTTGTGAACTTTCAATTCCAAGCTTGATATCCCGAAGAGAGCAATCCTTAGTGATGACATCGTCCTCCTTCCAGAATATCTTCATTTGGCCTTTCGAGATGAGAGGAATATTGCACACAAAATTCTGAAAATTAAAGAATTGGTCGGCTATCAAAATTGCGAAAAAGATATCTATATTATTTAAAATGTCATAGAATGTTTTGCATTATTATTGAAGGGTTAATTTTGATTCTTTAGAGGCTTGTGATTTGTGATAATATATATGATTACACCATGGCAGATACAGACCTTGCAAATAGTCCATTGCAACATAAACATTCATTGATACGATCTGCACTAGATTACGTGTTCTACTTCTTCGAATCTCGTAGCAACACACATTCTCCATCATTTATTATGTACTAATAATTTATTCAATTTTGGTGCTGCTTTTCAGCTTCTTTCTGGAGTAGATGTTGATTTTGTCCTTGGACTTGTTCCAATTCCTAATACTATGCAATCAGTTCTGTCTCTATAAGGAGCAAAAAGAGAGAAATTTCAATATTAAGACTATTGAAAGCAAGAAATACATACCCTAGACTGCCGTATTTCTTTGAAGAGAAGAAGCATAGAGCTTTCTGTCCAAAGGAACTGTTGATGATGAAACTTGATGTTGCCACTCCGAACTCTGCAAAACACATAATGTTGCAATGTATAAAAAATAATAAATAATATAATCAAATATCTGAAACAGTTTTACCTTCCAGCTTTTATATGGTTAGGTACACCATGGTAGATGAAGATAATAAGTAAATTTATCCTCTATGTGCTAGGTTTTTTGATACTGCATCTTCGGAATGGCATCATTTATAAATGTATTCAATTAATATACCATTCCTTGAATACAGTGACCAAGGATTTAATAAGTAATAGAGTAAATAAGTTTTGAATTTTCAAACTTATAGAATTGAATTTGAACTGTCTGTTGCCTGTCATCTGTCACCTATCATGTCACCTCAATGGGGTGTCTTCAACCGTTCCGAAATGTAATGTCAGCTAGCGCTTAAGCACGTTTAGCTAAGAAAGCGCTGCAACAATTTTGACAGATTTTGGTATGAAACGCTTGCGCTTTTCAAGCTGCAGCTACAGTAACAAGGAAGATAGAAGGGTATGGAGGTAGCATTGGTTTAGAGTGTAAAGTGTGGCAGAGAAGCCACCTGGCGTATAGGCAACCTGCGAAGTATGAAAGTCATACGCCCGAATGCATGTTGCACTTTCCCTCATGGCAGTGAAAAATAGAGATGGTTTGCTTTCACCTTCCACTGATTTAGTCTAAATCTGCTCTACACGTGATAAGTTCATACGTCAGGCCATGGTAAAAGTGCTGGAAAGCCTTAAGCAAGACAATATACGGCAGTGCATTTGTCCAATATTGATTTGCAATCTTTTTCAAATTCTACTATTTTTCAAACCCTCAATGACCATGTTTTTGAACATCCTCCCTTAGATAATCATTTATTTTTGTGAATATAGACAATAGACGCAATATATGTAGGTATAAGATTTCATTTTATTGCAATAAATGTTAGAGATATATCTGAAACTAGGAGGCAGTTTTAAAATAAGTTAGTTTTGTTTGAAGGACATTATTGTGTATTTTAAAGGAAATTAATGTGTTGTTTATGTTGTACAATCATTCGAATTTATTTTTTTGCCGATTTAGGTAGTAATTAATTTCATTATCATCGTATATAAAATTTATATTATAAGATTGTTGTTACTCTAAACGATGATACAATAAACGCTGTGACTTTTTTGTGATTTCTCTTCCTTATAGCAAACAAAAAAATCAGAACGTCAGCCAAACTGATAATTTTCTTGCAAATTCCCTTTGTTAACGTGCGCACCGATGTAAATACTTCACGGGTTGGCTACATTCCACGCGGTTTCACTTTATAACATAAGTACTCCCTCCTTATCTTTATTCTCCTTGGTCTGTAGCATGTCATCTGATGTCATGTCAAAGTGATATGCTATGGACATAAAATAAATTGTAATAAACATTGTAATTTCTTTAGATTGAATAAGAAATCTGAATGAGGGCCCTTATATAAATTCATTATTTCTAAGAGAAACTAATAAAGTAATGGAAAAAAATTAAGAGCAAGTGTTTGTCAGCATCTATGAGGCAAGTTACAAACTAAATGTCATTTGATTTTGTCAATATAGAAAGTTTTATGTTTTATTGCCTCACATTTCACAGCTTCAACTATGAAAAAATAGATGACGCTACCAGCTTAAAATATAGAAAATCATAATAAATAATAATGTAAAATACCATATTTATTATGAATATTGTTCAATAATAGCTGGTCAACCCTCAGTTATTTGATTAGTTGTTTATTTGTTGTAATATATACCGACTTCCATCACGGCAGATCCATACTCAACCCGAAAACAACTAGCACAAATAATAGTGTAAATTCTTCATCAATAGTCTATTTAGTGTGACTTATTATATGCTAAAAGAATTAAATTTTCTTATCCCCCATTGACTTTACATTATTTGGACTAAATTGAACCTCTTTAATTGATATTCTGTTTCAGATTTTTTTCATATCACCGGTTCTGCGAAAAAATACTCACACTCCTAAAATGATGAGGCAAGCCCAATTTTATTCTTTGTTTTTTATTTTAAAATTACAGCTGATCTTTTAATTCGATAATCAAACTTGAAACTTTTTTGAATTCTCGCTTGATTTCAAAAACAATGGTAAATTAAAGTTGCTCAATTTTCACGAAATTTTCATGGACTAATACCTTATGATTATTTTCGGCAAAAAAAATTTTCTTCTTCTATTGACTTTGCCTTCTGTAATCTTACTAAAATAGACCTCCTTAATTGCTTTTCGATTTCAGATTTTTCCTAACTATCACTGATTTCGATATAAAAAAAATCAGTCTTTAAATAATGACAAGAGCACAATTTAATTTTTTTATTTTTATTTTTAAAGTATGGCAGATTTGTTATTTCAGTTTATGAAACATGTCACATTTTCTGAATTCCCGCTCAATTTCCGATATTGAATTAAAAAACAGGGGTAAATTATGATTATTTTTGGCCTAATTTTTTTCTTCTATTGACATTGTCTTCTGGTAATTATGCCAAATTGGACCTCCTTAATTGATCTTTGGTCTTGGATTTTTCCTATTACAGGTTCTGAAATAGAATACACAAAGCACAGTCCTGGAATAAGACAAAAACAATTTTATTCTTTTTCTCTATATAAATTACACATGATCTATTAATACAATAATAAAACTTTTAAATCTACATCTGATTTCCGATATTGAGGTCAAGTTCACGTTATATCATTCAAGTTAGAAGATATTACACTTTAAATCGACACAAACTTAATATCTTAGCACTCATATAGGAATTTGTCACTCTCGTAGGATTTGGAATAGTATCTCCGTTTCTATCAAGTCTTTTCAAGTTTATTTTTGGATCATAATCAATTTCATAGCACTTGGATGATCTAAGGTATTCCAGATAGACTCATCTGCAAAGTAGACATATTGAAAATTAAAGACAATGCTGCTAGGGAAATTAATTGCATCGTAAATAGTGATATTTATTGAAAAAAGAAACTCACCTCTTGTGAACTTTCAATTCCAAGCTTGATATCCCGAAGAGAGCAATCCTTAGTGATGACATCGTCCTCCTTCCAGAATATCTTCATGTGGCCCTTCGAGATGAGAGGAATATTGCACACAAAATTCTGAAAATTAAAGAATTGGTCGGCTATCAAAATTGCGAAAAAGATATCTATATTATTTAAAATGTCATAGAATGTTTTGCATTATTATTGAAGGGTTAATTTTGATTCTTTAGAGGCTTGTGATTTGTGATAATATATATGATTACACCATGGCAGATACAGACCTTGCAAATAGTCCATTGCAACATAAACATTCATTGATACGATCTGCACTAGATTACGTGTTCTACTTCTTCGAATCTCGTAGCAACACACATTCTCCATCATTTATTATGTACTAATAATTTATTCAATTTTGGTGCTGCTTTTCAGCTTCTTTCTGGAGTAGATGTTGAGTTTGTCCTTGGACTTGTTCCAATTCCTAATACTATGCAATCAGTTCTGTCTCTATAAGGAGCAAAAAGAGAGAAATTTCAATATTAAGACTATTGAAAGCAAGAAATACATACCCTAGACTGCCGTATTTCTTTGAAGAGAAGAAGCATAGAGCTTTCTGTCCAAAGGAACTGTTGATGATGAAACTTGATGTTGCCACTCCGAACTCTGCAAAACACATAATGTTGCAATGTATAAGAAATAATAAATAATATAATCAAATATCTGAAACAGTTTTACCTTCCAGCTTTTATATGGTTAGGTACACCATGGTAGATGAAGATAATAAGTAAATTTATCCTCTATGTGCTAGGTTTTTTGATACTGCATCTTCGGAATGGCATCATTTATAAATGTATTCAATTAATATACCATTCCTTGAATACAGTGACCAAGGATTTAATAAGTAATAGAGTAAATAAGTTTTGAATTTTCAAACTTATAGAATTGAATTTGAACTGTCTGTTGCCTGTCATCTGTCACCTATCATGTCACCTCAATGGGGTGTCTTCAACCGTTCCGAAATGTAATGTCAGCTAGCGCTTAAGCACGTTTAGCTAAGAAAGCGCTGCAACAATTTTGACAGATTTTGGTATGAAACGCTTGCGCTTTTCAAGCTGCAGCTACAGTAACAAGGAAGATAGAAGGGTATGGAGGTAGCATTGGTTTAGAGTGTAAAGTGTGGCAGAGAAGCCACCTGGCGTATAGGCAACCTGCGAAGTATGAACGTCATACGCCCGAATGCATGCTGCACTTTCCCTCATGGCAGTGAAAAATAGAGATGGTTTGCTTTCACCTTCCACTGATTTAGTTAAAATCTGCTCTACACGTGATAAGTTCATACGTCAGGCCATGGTAAAAGTGCTGGAAAGCCTTAAGCAAGACAATATACGGCAGTGCATTTGTCCAATATTGATTTGCAATCTTTTTCAAATTCTACTATTTTTCAAACCCTCAATGACCATGTTTTTGAACATCCTCCCTTAGATAATCATTTATTTTTGTGAATATAGACAATAGACGCAATATATGTAGGTATAAGATTTCATTTTATTGCAATAAATGTTAGAGATATATCTGAAACTAGGAGGCAGTTTTAAAATAAGTTAGTTTTGTTTGAAGGACATTATTGTGTATTTTAAAGGAAATTAATGTGTTGTTTATGTTGTACAATCATTCGAATTTATTTTTTTGCGGATTGAGGTAGTAATTAATTTCATTATCATCGTATATAAAATTTATATTATAAGATTGTAGTTACTCTAAACGATGATACAATAAACGCTGTGACTTTTTTGTGATTTCTCTTCCTTATAGCAAACAAAAAAATCAGAACGTCAGCCAAACTGATAATTTTCTTGCAAATTCCCTTTGTTAACGTGCGCACCGATGTAAATACTTCACGGGTTGGCTACATTCCACGCGGTTTCACTTTATAACATAAGTACTCCCTCCTTATCTTTATTCTCCTTGGTCTGTAGCATGTCATCTGATGTCATGTCAAAGTGATATGCTATGGACATAAAATAAATTGTAATAAACATTGTAATTTCTTTAGATTGAATAAGAAATCTGAATGAGGGCCCTTATATAAATTCATTATTTCTAAGAGAAACCAATAAAGTAATGGAAAAAAATTAAGAGCAAGTGTTTGTCAGCATCTATGAGGCAATATACAAACTAAATGTCATTTGATTTTGTCAAATAGAAAGATTTATGTTTTATTGCCTCACATTTCACAGCTTCAACTATGAAAAAATAGATGACGCTACCAGCTTAAAATATAGAAAATCATAATAAATAATAATGTAAAATACCATATTTATTATGAATATTGTTCAATAATAGCTGGTCAACCCTCAGTTATTTGATTAGTTGTTTATTTGTTGTAATATATACCGACTTCTATCACGGCAGATCCATACTCAACCCGAAAACAACTAGCACAAATAATAGTGTAAATTCTTCATCAATAGTCTATTTAGTGTGACTTATTATATGCTAAAAGAATTAAATTTTCTTATCCCCCATTGACTTTACATTATTTGGACTAAATTGAACCTCTTTAATTGATATTCTGTTTCAGATTTTTTTCATATCACCGGTTCTGCGAAAAAATACTCACACTCCTAAAATGATGAGGCAAGCCCAATTTAATCTTTGTTTTTTATTTTAAAATTACAGCTGATCTTTTAATTCGATAATCAAACTTGAAACTTTTTTGAATTCTCGCTTGATTTCAAAAACAATGGTAAATTAAAGTTGCTCAATTTTCACGAAATTTTCGTGGACTAATACCTTATGATTATTTTCGGCAAAAAAATTTTTCTTCTTCTATTGATTTTGCCTTCTGTAATCTTACTAAAATAGACCTCCTTAATTGCTTTTCGATTTCAGATTTTTCCTAACTATCACTGATTTCGATATAAAAAAAAATCAGTCCTTAAATAATGACATGAGCACAATTTAATTTTTTTATTTTTATTTTAAAAGTATGGCAGATTTGTTAATTCAGTTTATGAAACATGTCACATTTTCTGAATTCCCGCTCAATTTCCGATATTGAATTAAAAAACAGGGGTAAATTATGATTATTTTTGGCCTAATTTTTTTCTTCTATTGACATTGTCTTCTGGTAATTATGCCAAATTGGACCTCCTTAATTGATCTTTGGTCTTGGATTTTTCCTATTACAGGTTCTGAAATAGAATACACAAAGCACAGTCCTGGAATAAGACAAAAACAATTTTATTCTTTTTCTCTATATAAATTACACATGATCTATTAATACAATAATAAAACTTTTAAATCTACATTTGATTTCCGCTATTGAGGTCAAGTTCACGTTATATCATTCAAGTAAGAAGATATTACACTTTAAATCGACACAAACTTAATATCTTAGCACTCATATAGGAATTTGTCACTCTCGTAGGATTTGGAATAGTATCTACGTTTCTATCAAGTCTTTTCAAGTTTATTTTTGGATCATAATCATTTTCATAGCACTTGGATGATCTAAGGTATTCCAGATAGACCAATCTGCAAAGTAGACATATTGAAAATTAAAGACAATGCTGCTAGGGAAATTAATTGCGTCGTAAATAGTGATATTTATTGAAAAAAGAAACTCACCTCTTGTGAACTTTCAATTCCAAGCTTGATATCCCGAAGAGAGCAATCCTTAGTGATGACATCGTCCTCCTTCCAGAATATCTTCATGTGGCCCTTCGAGATGAGAGGAATATTGCACACAAAATTCTGAAAATTAAAGAATTGGTCGGCTATCAAAATTGCGAAAAAGATATCTATATTATTTAAAATGTCATAGAATGTTTTGCATTATTATTGAAGGGTTAATTTTGATTCTTTAGAGGCTTGTGATTTGTGATAATATATATGATTACACCATGGCAGATACAGACCTTGCAAATAGTCCATTGCAACATAAACATTCATTGATACGATCTGCACTAGATTACGTGTTCTACTTCTTCGAATCTCGTAGCAACACACATTCTCCATCATTTATTATGTACTAATAATTTATTCAATTTTGGTGCTGCTTTTCAGCTTCTTTCTGGAGTAGATGTTGAGTTTGTCCTTGGACTTGTTCCAATTCCTAATACTATGCAATCAGTTCTGTCTCTATAAGGAGCAAAAAGAGAGAAATTTCAATATTAAGACTATTGAAAGCAAGAAATACATACCCTAGACTGCCGTATTTCTTTGAAGAGAAGAAGCATAGAGCTTTCTGTCCAAAGGAACTGTTGATGATGAAACTTGATGCTGCCACTCCGAACTCTGCAAAACACATAATGTTGCAATGTATAAAAAATAATAAATAATATAATCAAATATCTGAAACAGTTTTACCTTCCAGCTTTTATATGGTTAGGTACACCATGGTAGATGAAGATAATAAGTAAATTTATCCTCTATGTGCTAGGTTTTTTGATACTGCATCTTCGGAATGGCATCATTTATAAATGTATTCAATTAATATACCATTCCTTGAATACAGTGACCAAGGATTTAATAAGTAATAGAGTAAATAAGTTTTGAATTTTCAAACTTATAGAATTGAATTTGAACTGTCTGTTGCCTGTCATCTGTCACCTATCATGTCACCTCAATGGGGTGTCGTCAACCGTTCCGAAATGTAATGTCAGCTAGCGCTTAAGCACGTTTAGCTAAGAAAACGCTGCAACATTTTTGACAGATTTTGGTATGAAACGCTTGCGCTTTTCAAGCTGCAGCTACAGTTACAAGAAAGATAGAACGGTATGGAGGTAGCATTGGTTTAGAGTGTAAAGTGTGGCAGAGAAGCCACCTGGCGTATAGGCAACCTGCGAAGTATGAACGTCATACGCCCGAATGCATGCTGCACTTTCCCTCATGGCAGTGAAAAATAGAGATGGTTTGCTTTCACCTTCCACTGATTTAGTTAAAATCTGCTCTACACGTGATAAGTTCATACGTCAGGCCATGGTAAAAGTGCTGGAAAGCCTTAAGCAAGACAATATACGGCAGTGCATTTGTCCAATATGGATTTGCAATCTTTTTCAAATTCTACTATTTTTCAAACCCTCAATGACCATGTTTTTGAACATCCTTCCTTAGATAATCATTTATTTTTGTGAATATAGACAATAGACGCAATTAATGTAGGTATAAGATTTCATTTTATTGCAATAAATGTTAGAGATATATCTGAAACTAGGAGGCAGTTTTAAAATAAGTTAGTTTTGTTTGAAGGACATTATTGTGTATTTTAAAGGAAATTAATGTGTTGTTTATGCTGTACAATCATTCGAATTTATTTTTTTGCGGATTTAGGTAGTAATTAATTTCATTATCATCGTATATAAAATTTATATTATAAGATTGTAGTTACTCTAAACGATGATACAATAAACGCTGTGACTTTTTTGTGATTTCTCTTCCTTATAGCAAACAAAAAAATCAGAACGTCAGCCAAACTGATAATTTTCTTGCAAATTCCCTTTGTTAACGTGCGCACCGATGTAAATACTTCACGGGTTGGCTACATTCCACGCGGTTTCACTTTATAACATAAGTACTCCCTCCTTATCTTTATTCTTCTTGGTCTGTAGCATGTCATCTGATGTCATGTCAAAGTGATATGCTACGAGCATAAAATAAATTGTAATAAACATTGTAATTTCTTTAGATTGAATAAGAAATCTGAATGAGGGCCCTTATATAAATTCATTATTTCTAAGAGAAACTAATAAAGTAATGGAAAAAAATTAAGAGCAAGTGTTTGTCAGCATCTATGAGGCAATATACAAACTAAATGTCATTTGATTTTGTCAATATAGAAAGATTTATGTTTTATTGCCTCACATTTCACAGCTTCAACTATGAAAAAATAGATGACGCTACCAGCTTAAAATATAGAAAATCATAATAAATAATAATGTAAAATACCATATTTATTATGAATATTGTTCAATAATAGCTGGTCAACCCTCAGTTATTTGATTAGTTGTTTATTTGTTGTAATATATACCGACTTCTATCACGGCAGATCCATACTCAACCCGAAAACAACTAGCACAAATAATAGTGTAAATTCTTCATCAATAGTCTATTTAGTGTGACTTATTATATGCTAAAAGAATTAAATTTTCTTATCCCCCATTGACTTTACATTATTTGGACTAAATTGAACCTCTTTAATTGATATTCTGTTTCAGATTTTTTTCATATCACCGGTTCTGCGAAAAAATACTCACACTCCTAAAATGATGAGGCAAGCCCAATTTTATTCTTTGTTTTTTATTTTAAAATTACAGCTGATCTTTTAATTCGATAATCAAACTTGAAACTTTTTTGAATTCTCGCTTGATTTCAAAAACAATGGTAAATTAAAGTTGCTCAATTTTCACGAAATTTTCATGGACTAATACCTTATGATTATTTTCGGCAAAAAAATTTTTCTTCTTCTATTGATTTTGCCTTCTGTAATCTTACTAAAATAGACCTCCTTAATTGCTTTTCGATTTCAGATTTTTCCTAACTATCACTGATTTCGATATAAAAAAAAAATCAGTCCTTAAATAATGACATGAGCACAATTTAATTTTTTTATTTTAAAAGTATGGCAGATTTGTTAATTCAGTTTATGAAACATGTCACATTTTCTGAATTCCCGCTCAATTTCCGATATTGAATTAAAAAACAGGGGTAAATTATGATTATTTTTGGCCTAATTTTTTTCTTCTATTGACATTGTCTTCTGGTCATCATGCCAAATTGGACCTCCATAATTGATCTTTGGTCTTGGATTTTTCCTATTACAGGTTCTGAAATAGAATACACAAAGCACAGTCCTGGAATAAGACAAAAACAATTTTATTCTTTTTCTCTATATAAATTACACATGATCTATTAATACAATAATAAAACTTTTGAATCTACATTTGATTTCCGATATTGAGGTCAAGTTCACGTTATATCATTCAAGTAAGAAGATATTACACTTTAAATCGACACAAACTTAATATCTTAGCACTCATATAGGAATTTGTCACTCTCGTAGGATTTGGAATAGTATATCCGTTTCTATCAAGTCTTTTCAAGTTTATTTTTGGATCATAATCAATTTCATAGCACTTGGATGATCTAAGGTATTCCAGATAGACTCATCTGCAAAGTAGACATATTGAAAATTAAAGACAATGCTGCTAGGGAAATTAATTGCATCGTAAATAGTGATATTTATTGAAAAAAGAAACTCACCTCTTGTGAACTTTCAATTCCAAGCTTGATATCCCGAAGAGAGCAATCCTTAGTGATGACATCGTCCTCCTTCCAGAATATCTTCATGTGGCCCTTCGAGATGAGAGGAATATTGCACACAAAATTCTGAAAATTAAAGAATTGGTCGGCTATCAAAATTGCGAAAAAGATATCTATATTATTTAAAATGTCATAGAATGTTTTGCATTACTATTGAAGGGTTAATTTTGATTCTTTAGAGGCTTGTGATTTGTGATAATATATATGATTACACCATGGCAGATACAGACCTTGCAAATAGTCCATTGCAACATAAACATTCATTGATACGATCTGCACTAGATTACGTGTTCTACTTCTTCGAATCTCGTAGCAACACACATTCTCCATCATTTATTATGTACTAATAATTTATTCAATTTTGGTGCTGCTTTTCAGCTTCTTTCTGGAGTAGATGTTGAGTTTGTCCTTGGACTTGTTCCAATTCCTAATACTATGCAATCAGTTCTTTCTCTATAAGGAGCAAAAAGAGAGAAATTTCAATATTAAGACTATTGAAAGCAAGAAGTACATACCCTAGACTGCCGTATTTCTTTGAAGAGAAGAAGCATAGAGTTTTCTGTCCAAAGGAACTGTTGATGATGAAACTTGATGATGCCACTCCGAACTCTGCAAAACACATAATGTTGCAATGTATAAGAAATAATAAATAATATAATCAAATGTCTGAAACAGTTTTACCTTCCATCTTTTATATGGTTAGGTACACCATGGTAGATGAAGATAATAAGTAAATTTATCCTCTATGTGCTAGGTTTTTTGATACTGCATCTTCGGAATGGCATCATTTATAAATATATTCAATTAATATACCATTCCTTGAATACAGTGACCAAGGATTTAATAAGTAATAGAGTAAATAAGTTTTGAATTTTCAAACTTATAGAATTGGATTTGAACTGTCTGTTGCCTGTCATCTGTCACCTATCATGTCACCTCAATGGGGTGTCTTCAACCGTTCCGAAATGTAATGTCAGCTAGCGCTTAAGCACGTTTAGCTAAGAAAGCGCTGCAACATTTTTGACAGATTTTGGTATGAAACGCTTGCGCTTTTCAAGCTGCAGCTACAGTAACAAGGAAGATGGAAGGGTATGGAGGTAGCATTGGTTTAGAGTGTAAAGTGTGGCAGAGAAGCCACCTGGCGTATAGGCAACCTGCGAAGTATGAACATCATACGCCCGAATGCATGCTGCACTTTCCCTCATGGCAGTGAAAAATAGAGATGGTTTGCTTTCACCTTCCACTGATTTAGTTAAAATCTGCACTACACGTGATAAGTTCATACGTCAGGCTATGGTAAAATAGCTGGAAAGCCTTAAGCAAGACAATATACGGCAGTGCATTTGTCCAATATGGATTTGCAATCTTTTTCAAATTCTACTATTTTTCAAACCCTCAATGACCATGTTTTTGAACATCCTCCCTTAGATAATCATTTATTTTTGTGAATATAGACAATAGACGCAATATATGTAGGTATAAGATTTCATTTTATTGCAATAAATGTTAGAGATATATCTGAAACTAGGAGGCAGTTTTAAAATAAGTTAGTTTTGTTTGAAGGACATTATTGTGTATTTTAAAGGAAATTAATTTGTTGTTTATGTTGTACAATCATTCGAATTTATTTTTTGCGGATTTAGGTAGTAATTAATTTCATTATCATCGTATATAAAATTTATATTATAAGATTGTAGTTACTCTAAACGATGATACAATAAACTCTGTGACTTTTTTGTGATTTCTCTTCCTTATAGCAAACAAAAAAATCAGAACGTCAGCCAAACTGATAATTTTCTTGCAAATTCCCTTTGTTAACGTGCACACCGATGTAAATACTTCACGGGTTGGCTACATTCCACGCGGTTTCATTTTATAACATAAGTACTCCCTCCTTATCTTTATTCTCCTTGGTCTGTAGCATGTCATCTGATGTCATGTCAAAGTGATATGCTATGAACATAAAATAAATTGTAATAAACATTGTAATTTCTTTAGATTGAATAAGAAATCTGAATGAGGGCCCTTATATAAATTCATTATTTCTCATAGAAACTAATAAAGTAATGGAAAAAAATTAAGAGCAAGTGTTTGTCAGCATCTATGAGGCAATATACAAACTAAATGTCATTTGATTTTGTCAATATAGAAAGATTTATGTTTTATTGCCTCACATTTCACAGCTTCAACTATGAAAAAATAGATGACGCTACCAGCTTAAAATATAGAAAATCATAATAAATAATAATGTAAAATACCATATTTATTATGAATATTGTTCAATAATAGCTGGTCAACCCTCAGTTATTTGATTAGTTGTTTATTTGTTGTAATATATACCGACTTCTATCACGGCAGATCCATACTCAACCCGAAAACAACTAGCACAAATAATAGTGTAAATTCTTCATCAATAGTCTATTTAGTGTGACTTATTATATGCTAAAAGAATTAAATTTTCTTATCCCCCATTGACTTTACATTATTTGGACTAAATTGAACCTCTTTAATTGATATTCTGTTTCAGATTTTTTTCATATCACCGGTTCTGCGAAAAAATACTCACACTCCTAAAATGATGAGGCAAGCCCAATTTTATTCTTTGTTTTTTATTTTAAAATTACAGCTGATCTTTTAATTCGATAATCAAACTTG
Source organism: Crioceris asparagi (assembly GCA_958507055.1). Lineage (NCBI taxonomy): Eukaryota > Metazoa > Arthropoda > Insecta > Coleoptera > Chrysomelidae > Crioceris > Crioceris asparagi. Next base: position 97,840,089 of record OY293827.1, on the reverse strand, counting down.
AAACTTTTTTGAATTCTCGCTTGATTTCAAAAACAATGGTAAATTAAAGTTGCTCAATTTTCACGAAATTTTCATGGACTAATAACTTATGATTATTTTCGGCAAAAAAAAGTTCTTCTTCTATTGACTTTGCCTTCTGTAATCTTACTAAAATAGACCTCCTTAATTGCTTTTCGATTTCAGATTTTTCCTAACTATCACTGATTTCGATATAAAAAAAATCAGTCCTTAAATAATGACATGAGCACAGTTTAATTTTTTTATTTTATTTTAAAAGTATGGCAGATTTGTTAATTCAGTTTATGAAACATGTCACATTTTCTGAATTCCCGCTCAATTTCCGATATTGAATTAAAAAACAGGGGTAAATTATGATTATTTTTGGCCTAATTTTTTTCTTCTATTGACATTGTCTTCTGGTAATTATGCCAAATTGGACCTCCTTAATTGATCTTTGGTCTTGGATTTTTCCTATTACAGGTTCTGAAATAGAATACACAAAGCACAGTCCTGGAATAAGACAAAAACAATTTTATTCTTTTTCTCTATATAAATTACACATGATCTATTAATACAATAATAAAACTTTTAAATCTACATTTGATTTCCGATATTGAGGTCAAGTTCACGTTATATCATTCAAGTAAGAAGATATTACCCTTTAAATCGACTCAAACTTAATATCTTAGCACTCATATAGGAATTTGTCACTCTCGTAGGATTTGGAATAGTATCTCCGTTTCTATCAAGTCTTTTCAAGTTTATTTTTGGATCATAATCAATTTCATAGCACTTGGATGATCTAAGGTATTCCAGATAGACTCATCTGCAAAGTAGACATATTGAAAATTAAAGACAATGCTGCTAGGGAAATTAATTGCATCGTAAATAGTGATATTTATTGAAAAAAGAAACTCACCTCTTGTGAACTTTCAATTCCAAGCTTGATATCCCGAAGAGAGCAATCCTCAGTGATAACATCGTCCGCCTTCCAGAATATCTTCATGTGGCCTTTCGAGATGAGAGGAATATTGCACACAAAATTCTGAAAATTAAAGAATTGGTCGGCTATCAAAATTGCGAAAAATATATCTATATTATTTAAAATGTCATAGAATGTTTTGCATTATTATTGAAGGGTTAATTTTGATTCTTTAGAGGCTTGTGATTTGTGATAATATATATGATTACACCATGGCAGATACAGACCTTGCAAATAGTCCATTGCAACATAAACATTCATTGATACGATCTGCACTAGATTACGTGTTCTACTTCTTCGAATCTCGTAGCAACACACATTCTCCATCATTTATTATGTACTAATAATTTATTCAATTTTGGTGCTGCTTTTCAGCTTCTTTCTGGAGTAGATGTTGAGTTTTTCCTTGGACTTGTTCCAATTCCTAATACTATGCAATCAGTTCTGTCTCTATAAGGAGCAAAAAGAGAGAAATTTCAATATTAAGACTATTGAAAGCAAGAAATACATACCCTAGACTGCCGTATTTCTTTGAAGAGAAGAAGCATAGAGCTTTCTGTCCAAAGGAACTGTTGATGATGAAACTTGATGTTGCCACTCCGAACTCTGCAAAACACATAATAATGCAATGTATAAGAAATAATAAATAATATAATCAAATATCTGAAACAGTTTTACCTTCCAGCTTTTATATGGTTAGGTACACCATGGTAGATGAAGATAATAAGTAAATTTATCCTCTATGTGCTAGGTTTTTTGATACTGCATCTTCGGAATGGCATCATTTATAAATGTATTCAATTAATATACCATTCCTTGAATACAGTGACCAAGGATTTAATAAGTAATAGAGTAAATAAGTTTTGAATTTTCAAACTTATAGAATTGGATTTGAACTGTCTGTTGCCTGTCATCTGTCACCTATCATGTCACCTCAATGGGGTGTCTTCAACCGTTCCGAAATGTAATGTCAGCTAGCGCTTAAGCACGTTTAGCTAAGAAAGCGCTGCAACATTTTTGACAGATTTTGGTATGAAACGCTTGCGCTTTTCAAGCTGCAGCTACAGTAACAAGGAAGATAGAAGGGTATGGAGGTAGCATTGGTTTAGAGTGTAAAGTGTGGCAGAGAAGCCACCTGGCGTATAGGCAACCTGCGAAGTATGAACGTCATACGCCCGAATGCATGCTGCACTTTCCCTCATGGCAATGAAAAATAGAGATGGTTTGCTTTCACCTTCCACTGATTTAGTTAAAATCTGCTCTACACGTGATAAGTTCATACGTCAGGCCATGGTAAAAGTGCTGGAAAGCCTTAAGCAAGACAATATACGGCAGTGCATTTGTCCAATATTGATGTGCAATCTTTTTCAAATTCTACTATTTTTCAAACCCTCAATGACCATGTTTTTGAACATCCTCCCTTAGATAATCATTTATTTTTGTGAATATAGACAATAGACGCAATATATGTAGGTATAAGATTTCATTTTATTGCAATAAATGTTAGAGATATATCTGAAACTAGGAGGCAGTTTTAAAATAAGTTAGTTTTGTTTGAAGGACATTATTGTGTATTTTAAAGGAAATTAATGTGTTGTTTATGTTGTACAATCATTCGAATTTATTTTTTTGCCGATTTAGGTAGTAATTAATTTCATTATCATCGTATATAAAATTTATATTATAAGATTGTTGTTACTCTAAACGATGATACAATAAACGCTGTGACTTTTTTGTGATTTCTCTTCCTTATAGCAAACAAAAAAATCAGAACGTCAGCCAAACTGATAATTTTCTTGCAAATTCCCTTTGTTAACGTGCGCACCGATGTAAATACTTCACGGGTTGGCTACATTCCACGCGGTTTCACTTTATAACATAAGTACTCCCTCCTTATCTTTATTCTCCTTGGTCTGTAGCATGTCATCTGATGTCATGTCAAAGTGATATGCTATGGACATAAAATAAATTGTAATAAACATTGTAATTTCTTTAGATTGAATAAGAAATCTGAATGAGGGCCCTTATATAAATTCATTATTTCTAAGAGAAACTAATAAAGTAATGGAAAAAAATTAAGAGCAAGTGTTTGTCAGCATCTATGAGGCAAGTTACAAACTAAATGTCATTTGATTTTGTCAATATAGAAAGTTTTATGTTTTATTGCCTCACATTTCACAGCTTCAACTATGAAAAAATAGATGACGCTACCAGCTTAAAATATAGAAAATCATAATAAATAATAATGTAAAATACCATATTTATTATGAATAATGTTCAATAATAGCTGGTCAACCCTCAGTTATTTGATTAGTTGTTTATTTGTTGTAATATATACCGACTTCCATCACGGCAGATCCATACTCAACCCGAAAACAACTAGCACAAATAATAGTGTAAATTCTTCATCAATAGTCTATTTAGTGTGACTTATTATATGCTAAAAGAATTAAATTTTCTTATCCCCCATTGACTTTACATTATTTGGACTAAATTGAACCTCTTTAATTGATATTCTGTTTCAGATTTTTTTCATATCACCGGTTCTGCGAAAAAATACTCAATTTCTCTATATAAATTACACATGATCTATTAATACAATAATAAAACTTTTAAATCTACATTTGATTTCCGATATTGAGGTCAAGTTCACGTTATATCATTCAAGTAAGAAGATATTACACTTTAAATCGACACAAACTTAATATCTTAGCACTCATATAGGAATTTGTCACTCTCGTAGGATTTGGAATAGTATCTCCGTTTCTATCAAGTCTTTTCAAGTTTATTTTTGGATCATAATCAATTTCATAGCACTTGGATGATCTAAGGTATTCCAGATAGACTCATCTGCAAAGTAGACATATTGAAAATTAAAGACAATGCTGCTAGGGAAATTAATTGCATCGTAAATAGTGATATTTATTGAAAAAAGAAACTCACCTCTTGTGAACTTTCAATTCCAAGCTTGATATCCCGAAGAGAGCAATCCTTAGTGATGACATCGTCCTCCTTCCAGAATATCTTCATGTGGCCTTTCGAGATGAGAGGAATATTGCACACAAAATTCTGAAAATTAAAGAATTGGTCGGCTATCAAAATTGCGAAAAAGATATCTATATTATTTAAAATGTCATAGAATGTTTTGCATTATTATTGAAGGGTTAATTTTGATTCTTTAGAGGCTTGTGATTTGTGATAATATATATGATTACACCATGGCAGATACAGACCTTGCAAATAGTCCATTGCAACATAAACATTCATTGATACGATCTGCACTAGATTACGTGTTCTACTTCTTCGAATCTCGTAGCAACACACATTCTCCATCATTTATTATGTACTAATAATTTATTCAATTTTGGTGCTGCTTTTCAGCTTCTTTCTGGAGTAGATGTTGAGTTTGTCCTTGGACTTGTTCCAATTCCTAATACTATGCAATCAGTTCTGTCTCTATAAGGAGCAAAAAGAGAGAAATTTCAATATTAAGACTATTGAAAGCAAGAAATACATACCCTAGACTGCCGTATTTCTTTGAAGAGAAGAAGCATAGAGCTTTCTGTCCAAAGGAACTGTTGATGATGAAACTTGATGTTGCCACTCCGAACTCTGCAAAACACATAATGTTGCAATGTATAAGAAATAATAAATAATATAATCAAATATCTGAAACAGTTTTACCTTCCAGCTTTTATATGGTTAGGTACACCATGGTAGATGAAGATAATAAGTAAATTTATCCTCTATGTGTTAGGTTTTTTGATACTGCATCTTCGGAATGGCATCATTTATAAATGTATTCAATTAATATACCATTCCTTGAATACAGTGACCAAGGATTTAATAAGTAATAGAGTAAATAAGTTTTGAATTTTCAAACTTATAGAATTGAATTTGAACTGTCTGTTGCCTGTCATCTGTCACCTATCATGTCACCTCAATGGGGTGTCTTCAACCGTTCCGAAATGTAATGTCAGCTAGCGCTTAAGCACGTTTAGCTAAGAAAGTGCTGCAACAATTTTGACAGATTTTGGTATGAAACGCTTGCGCTTTTCAAGCTGCAGCTACAGTAACAAGGAAGATAGAAGGGTATGGAGGTAGCATTGGTTTAGAGTGTAAAGTGTGGCAGAGAAGCCACCTGGCGTATAGGCAACCTGCGAAGTATGAACGTCATACGCCCGAATGCATGCTGCACTTTTCCTCATGGCAGTGAAAAATAGAGATGGTTTGCTTTCACCTTCCACTGATTTAGTTAAAATCTGCTCTACACGTGATAAGTTCATACGTCAGGCCATGGTAAAAGTGCTGGAAAGCCTTAAGCAAGACAATATACGGCAGTGCATTTGTCCAATATTGATTTGCAATCTTTTTCAAATTCTACTATTTTTCAAACCCTCAATGACCATGTTTTTGAACATCCTCCCTTAGATAATCATTTATTTTTGTGAATATAGACAATAGACGCAATATATGTAGGTATAAGATTTCATTTTATTGCAATAAATGTTAGAGATATATCTGAAACTAGGAGGCAGTTTTAAAATAAGTTAGTTTTGTTTGAAGGACATTATTGTGTATTTTAAAGGAAATTAATGTGTTGTTTATGTTGTACAATCATTCGAATTTATTTTTTTGCGGATTGAGGTAGTAATTAATTTCATTATCATCGTATATAAAATTTATATTATAAGATTGTAGTTACTCTAAACGATGATACAATAAACGCTGTGACTTTTTTGTGATTTCTCTTCCTTATAGCAAACAAAAAAATCAGAACGTCAGCCAAACTGATAATTTTCTTGCAAATTCCCTTTGTTAACGTGCGCACCGATGTAAATACTTCACGGGTTGGCTACATTCCACGCGGTTTCACTTTATAACATAAGTACTCCCTCCTTATCTTTATTCTCCTTGGTCTGTAGCATGTCATCTGATGTCATGTCAAAGTGATATGTTATGGACATAAAATAAATTGTAATAAACATTGTAATTTCTTTAGATTGAATAAGAAATCTGAATGAGGGCCCTTATATAAATTCATTATTTCTAAGAGAAACTAATAAAGTAATGGAAAAAAATTAAGAGCAAGTGTTTGTCAGCATCTATGAGGCAATATACAAACTAAATGTCATTTGATTTTGTCAAATAGAAAGATTTATGTTTTATTGCCTCACATTTCACAGCTTCAACTATGAAAAAATAGATGACGCTACCAGCTTAAAATATAGAAAATCATAATAAATAATAATGTAAAATACCATATTTATTATGAATATTGTTCAATAATAGCTGGTCAACCCTCAGTTATTTGATTAGTTGTTTATTTGTTGTAATATATACCGACTTCTATCACGGCAGATCCATACTCAACCCGAAAACAACTAGCACAAATAATAGTGTAAATTCTTCATCAATAGTCTATTTAGTGTGACTTATTATATGCTAAAAGAATTAAATTTTCTTATCCCCCATTGACTTTACATTATTTGGACTAAATTGAACCTCTTTAATTGATATTCTGTTTCAGATTTTTTTCATATCACCGGTTCTGCGAAAAAATACTCACACTCCTAAAATGATGAGGCAAGCCCAATTTAATCTTTGTTTTTTATTTTAAAATTACAGCTGATCTTTTAATTCGATAATCAAACTTGAAACTTTTTTGAATTCTCGCTTGATTTCAAAAACAATGGTAAATTAAAGTTGCTCAATTTTCACGAAATTTTCGTGGACTAATACCTTATGATTATTTTCGGCAAAAAAATTTTTCTTCTTCTATTGATTTTGCCTTCTGTAATCTTACTAAAATAGACCTCCTTAATTGCTTTTCGATTTCAGATTTTTCCTAACTATCACTGATTTCGATATAAAAAAAAATCAGTCCTTAAATAATGACATGAGCACAATTTAATTTTTTTATTTTTATTTTAAAAGTATGGCAGATTTGTTAATTCAGTTTATGAAACATGTCACATTTTCTGAATTCCCGCTCAATTTCCGATATTGAATTAAAAAACAGGGGTAAATTATGATTATTTTTGGCCTAATTTTTTTCTTCTATTGACATTGTCTTCTGGTAATTATGCCAAATTGGACCTCCTTAATTGATCTTTGGTCTTGGATTTTTCCTATTACAGGTTCTGAAATAGAATACACAAAGCACAGTCCTGGAATAAGACAAAAACAATTTTATTCTTTTTCTCTATATAAATAACACATGATCTATTAATACAATAATAAAACTTTTAAATCTACATTTGATTTCCGCTATTGAGGTCAAGTTCACGTTATATCACTCAAGTAAGAAGATATTACACTTTAAATCGACACAAACTCAATATCTTAGCACTCATATAGGAATTTGTCACTCTCGTAGGATTTGGAATAGTATCTCCGTTTCTATCAAGTCTTTTCAAGTTTATTTTTGGATCATAATCAATTTCATAGCACTTGGATGATCTAAGGTATTCCAGATAGACTCATCTGCAAAGTAGACATATTGAAAATTAAAGACAATGCTGCTAGGGAAATTAATTGCATCGTAAATAGTGATATTTATTGAAAAAAGAAACTCACCTCTTGTGAACTTTCAATTCCAAGCTTGATATCCCGAAGAGAGCAATCCTTAGTGATGACATCGTCCTCCTTCCAGAATATCTTCATGTGGCCTTTCGAGATGAGAGGAATATTGCACACAAAATTCTGAAAATTAAAGAATTGGTCGGCTATCAAAATTGCGAAAAAGATATCTATATTATTTAAAATGTCATAGAATGTTTTGCATTATTATTGAAGGGTTAATTTTGATTCTTTAGAGGCTTGTGATTTGTGATAATATATATGATTACACCATGGCAGATACAGACCTTGCAAATAGTCCATTGCAACATAAACATTCATTGATACGATCTGCACTAGATTACGTGTTCTACTTCTTCGAATCTCGTAGCAACACACATTCTCCATCATTTATTATGTACTAATAATTTATTCAATTTTGGTGCTGCTTTTCAGCTTCTTTCTGGAGTAGATGTTGAGTTTGTCCTTGGACTTGTTCCAATTCCTAATACTATGCAATCAGTTCTGTCTCTATAAGGAGCAAAAAGAGAGAAATTTCAATATTAAGACTATTGAAAGCAAGAAATACATACCCTAGACTGCCGTATTTCTTTGAAGAGAAGAAGCATAGAGCTTTCTGTCCAAAGGAACTGTTGATGATGAAACTTGATGTTGCCACTCCGAACTCTGCAAAACACATAATGTTGCAATGTATAAGAAATAATAAATAATATAATCAAATATCTGAAACAGTTTTACCTTCCAGCTTTTATATGGTTAGGTACACCATGGTAGATGAAGATAATAAGTAAATTTATCCTCTATGTGCTAGGTTTTTTGATACTGCATCTTCGGAATGGCATCATTTATAAATGTATTCAATTAATATACCATTCCTTGAATACAGTGACCAAGGATTTAATAAGTAATAGAGTAAATAAGTTTTGAATTTTCAAACTTATAGAATTGAATTTGAACTGTCTGTTGCCTGTCATCTGTCACCTATCATGTCACCTCAATGGGGTGTCTTCAACCGTTCCGAAATGTAATGTCAGCTAGCGCTTAAGCACGTTTAGCTAAGAAAGCGCTGCAACAATTTTGACAGATTTTGGTATGAAACGCTTGCGCTTTTCAAGCTGCAGCTACAGTAACAAGGAAGATAGAAGGGTATGGAGGTAGCATTGGTTTAGAGTGTAAAGTGTGACAGAGAAGCCACCTGGCGTATAGGCAACCTGCGAAGTATGAACGTCATACGCCCGAATGCATGCTGCACTTTCCCTCATGGCAGTGAAAAATAGAGATGGTTTGCTTTCACCTTCCACTGATTTAGTTAAAATCTGCTCTACACGTGATAAGTTCATACGTCAGGCCATGGTAAAAGTGCTGGAAAGCCTTAAGCAAGACAATATACGGCAGTGCATTTGTCCAATATTGATCTGCAATCTTTTTCAAATTCTACTATTTTTCGAACCCTCAATGACCATGTTTTTGAACATCCTCCCTTAGATAATCATTTATTTTTGTGAATATAGACAATAGACGCAATATATGTAGGTATAAGATTTCATTTTATTGCAATAAATGTTAGAGATATATCTGAAACTGGGAGGCAGTTTTAAAATAAGTTAGTTTTGTTTGAAGGACATTATTGTGTATTTTAAAGGAAATTAATGTGTTGTTTATGTTGTACAATCATTCGAATTTATTTTTTAGCGGATTTAGGTAGTAATTAATTTCATTATCATCGTATATAAAATATTTATTATAAGATTGTAGTTACTCTAAACGATGATACAATAAACGCTGTGACTTTTTTGTGATTTCTCTTCCTTATAGCAAACAAAAAAATCAGAACGTCAGCCAAACTGATAATTTTCCTGCAAATTTCCTTAGTTAACGTGCGCACCGATGTAAATACTTCACGGGTTGGCTACATTCCACGCGGTTTCACTTTATAACATAAGTACTCCCTCCTTATCTTTATTCTCCTTGGTCTGTAGCATGTCATCTGATGTCATGTCAAAGTGATATGCTATGAACATAAAATAAATTGTAATAAACATTGTAATTTCTTTAGATTGAATAAGAAATCTGAATGAGGGCCCTTATATAAATTCATTATTTCTAAGAGAAACTAATAAAGTAATTGAAAAAAATTAAGAGCAAGTGTTTGTCAGCATCTATGAGGCAATATACAAACTAAATGTCATTTGATTTTGTCAATATAGAAAGATTTATGTTTTATTGCCTCACATTTCACAGCTTCAACTATGAAAAAATAGATGACGCTACCAGCTTAAAATATAGAAAATCATAATAAATAATAATGTAAAATACCATATTTATTATGAATATTGTTCAATAATAGCTGGTCAACCCTCAGTTATTTGATTAGTTGTTTATTTGTTGTAATATATACCGACTTCTATCACGGCAGATCCATACTCAACCCGAAAACAACTAGCACAAATAATAGTGTAAATTCTTCATCAATAGTCTATTTAGTGTGACTTATTATATGCTAAAAGAATTAAATTTTCTTATCCCCCATTGACTTTACATTATTTGGACTAAATTGAACCTCTTTAATTGATATTCTGTTTCAGATTTTTTTCATATCACCGGTTCTGCGAAAAAATACTCAATTTCTCTATATAAATTACACATGATCTATTAATACAATAATAAAACTTTTAAATCTACATTTGATTTCCGATATTGAGGTCAAGTTCACGTTATATCATTCAAGTAAGAAGATATTACACTTTAAATCGACACAAACTTAATATCTTAGCACTCATATAGGAATTTGTCACTCTCGTAGGATTTGGAATAGTATCTCCGTTTCTATCAAGTCTTTTCAAGTTTATTTTTGGATCATAATCAATTTCATAGCACTTGGATGATCTAAGGTATTCCAGATAGACTCATCTGCAAAGTAGACATATTGAAAATTAAAGACAATGCTGCTAGGGAAATTAATTGCATCGTAAATAGTGATATTTATTGAAAAAAGAAACTCACCTCTTGTGAACTTTCAATTCCAAGCTTGATATCCCGAAGAGAGCAATCCTTAGTGATGACATCGTCCTCCTTCCAGAATATCTTCATGTGGCCTTTCGAGATGAGAGGAATATTGCACACAAAATTCTGAAAATTAAAGAATTGGTCGGCTATCAAAATTGCGAAAAAGATATCTATATTATTTAAAATGTCATAGAATGTTTTGCATTATTATTGAAGGGTTAATTTTGATTCTTTAGAGGCTTGTGATTTGTGATAATATATATGATTACACCATGGCAGATACAGACCTTGCAAATAGTCCATTGCAACATAAACATTCATTGATACGATCTGCACTAGATTACGTGTTCTACTTCTTCGAATCTCGTAGCAACACACATTCTCCATCATTTATTATGTACTAATAATTTATTCAATTTTGGTGCTGCTTTTCAGCTTCTTTCTGGAGTAGATGTTGAGTTTGTCCTTGGACTTGTTCCAATTCCTAATACTATGCAATCAGTTCTGTCTCTATAAGGAGCAAAAAGAGAGAAATTTCAATATTAAGACTATTGAAAGCAAGAAATACATACCCTAGACTGCCGTATTTCTTTGAAGAGAAGAAGCATAGAGCTTTCTGTCCAAAGGAACTGTTGATGATGAAACTTGATGTTGCCACTCCGAACTCTGCAAAACACATAATGTTGCAATGTATAAGAAATAATAAATAATATAATCAAATATCTGAAACAGTTTTACCTTCCAGCTTTTATATGGTTAGGTACACCATGGTAGATGAAGATAATAAGTAAATTTATCCTCTATGTGTTAGGTTTTTTGATACTGCATCTTCGGAATGGCATCATTTATAAATGTATTCAATTAATATACCATTCCTTGAATACAGTGACCAAGGATTTAATAAGTAATAGAGTAAATAAGTTTTGAATTTTCAAACTTATAGAATTGAATTTGAACTGTCTGTTGCCTGTCATCTGTCACCTATCATGTCACCTCAATGGGGTGTCTTCAACCGTTCCGAAATGTAATGTCAGCTAGCGCTTAAGCACGTTTAGCTAAGAAAGTGCTGCAACAATTTTGACAGATTTTGGTATGAAACGCTTGCGCTTTTCAAGCTGCAGCTACAGTAACAAGGAAGATAGAAGGGTATGGAGGTAGCATTGGTTTAGAGTGTAAAGTGTGGCAGAGAAGCCACCTGGCGTATAGGCAACCTGCGAAGTATGAACGTCATACGCCCGAATGCATGCTGCACTTTTCCTCATGGCAGTGAAAAATAGAGATGGTTTGCTTTCACCTTCCACTGATTTAGTTAAAATCTGCTCTACACGTGATAAGTTCATACGTCAGGCCATGGTAAAAGTGCTGGAAAGCCTTAAGCAAGACAATATACGGCAGTGCATTTGTCCAATATTGATCTGCAATCTTTTTCAAATTCTACTATTTTTCGAACCCTCAATGACCATGTTTTTGAACATCCTCCCTTAGATAATCATTTATTTTTGTGAATATAGACAATAGACGCAATATATGTAGGTATAAGATTTCATTTTATTGCAATAAATGTTAGAGATATATCTGAAACTGGGAGGCAGTTTTAAAATAAGTTAGTTTTGTTTGAAGGACATTATTGTGTATTTTAAAGGAAATTAATGTGTTGTTTATGTTGTACAATCATTCGAATTTATTTTTTAGCGGATTTAGGTAGTAATTAATTTCATTATCATCGTATATAAAATATTTATTATAAGATTGTAGTTACTCTAAACGATGATACAATAAACGCTGTGACTTTTTTGTGATTTCTCTTCCTTATAGCAAACAAAAAAATCAGAACGTCAGCCAAACTGATAATTTTCTTGCAAATTCCCTTTGTTAACGTGCGCACCGATGTAAATACTTCACGGGTTGGCTACATTCCACGCGGTTTCACTTTATAACATAAGTACTCCCTCCTTATCTTTATTCTCCTTGGTCTGTAGCATGTCATCTGATGTCATGTCAAAGTGATATGCTATGAACATAAAATAAATTGTAATAAACATTGTAATTTCTTTAGATTGAATAAGAAATCTGAATGAGGGCCCTTATATAAATTCATTATTTCTAAGAGAAACTAATAAAGTAATGGAAAAAAATTAAGAGCAAGTGTTTGTCAGCATCTATGAGGCAATATACAAACTAAATGTCATTTGATTTTGTCAATATAGAAAGATTTATGTTTTATTGCCTCACATTTCACAGCTTCAACTATGAAAAAATAGATGACGCTACCAGCTTAAAATATAGAAAATCATAATAAATAATAATGTAAAATACCATATTTATTATGAATATTGTTCAATAATAGCTGGTCAACCCTCAGTTATTTGATTAGTTGTTTATTTGTTGTAATATATACCGACTTCTATCACGGCAGATCCATACTCAACCCGAAAACAACTAGCACAAATAATAGTGTAAATTCTTCATCAATAGTCTATTTAGTGTGACTTATTATATGCTAAAAGAATTAAATTTTCTTATCCCCCATTGACTTTACATTATTTGGACTAAATTGAACCTCTTTAATTGATATTCTGTTTCAGATTTTTTTCATATCACCGGTTCTGCGAAAAAATACTCACACTCCTAAAATGATGAGGCAAGCCCAATTTTATTCTTTGTTTTTTTATTTTAAAATTACAGCTGATCTTTTAATTCGATAATCAAACTTGAAACTTTTTTGAATTCTCGCTTGATTTCAAAAACAATGGTAAATTAAAGTTGCTCAATTTTCACGAAATTTTCATGGACTAATACCTTATGATTATTTTCGGCAAAAAAATTTTTCTTCTTCTATTGATTCTGCCTTCTGCAATCTTACTAAAATAGACCTCCTTAATTGCTTTTCGATTTCAGATTTTTCCTAACTATCACTGATTTCGATATAAAAAAAAATCAGTCCTTAAATAATGACATGAGCACAATTTAATTTTTTTATTTTTATTTTAAAAGTATGGCAGATTTGTTAATTCAGTTTATGAAACATGTCACATTTTCTGAATTCCCGCTCAATTTCCGATATTGAATTAAAAAACAGGGGTAAATTATGATTATTTTTGGCCTAATTTTTTTCTTCTATTGACATTGTCTTCTGGTAATTATGCCAAATTGGACCTCCTTAATTGATCTTTGGTCTTGGATTTTTCCTATTACAGGTTCTGAAATAGAATACACAAAGCACAGTCCTGGAATAAGACAAAAACAATTTTATTCTTTTTCTCTATATAAATTACACATGATCTATTAATACAATAATAAAACTTTTAAATCTACATTTGATTTCCGCTATTGAGGTCAAGTTCACGTTATATCACTCAAGTAAGAAGATATTACACTTTAAATCGACACAAACTTAATATCTTAGCACTCATATAGGAATTTGTCACTCTCGTAGGATTTGGAATAGTATCTCCGTTTCTATCAAGTCTTTTCAAGTTTATTTTTGGATCATAATCAATTTCATAGCACTTGGATGATCTAAGGTATTCCAGATAGACTCATCTGCAAAGTAGACATATTGAAAATTAAAGACAATGCTGCTAGGGAAATTAATTGCATCGTAAATAGTGATATTTATTGAAAAAAGAAACTCACCTCTTGTGAACTTTCAATTCCAAGCTTGATATCCCGAAGAGAGCAATCCTTAGTGATGACATCGTCCTCCTTCCAGAATATCTTCATGTGGCCTTTCGAGATGAGAGGAATATTGCACACAAAATTCTGAAAATTAAAGAATTGGTCGGCTATCAAAATTGCGAAAAAGATATCTATATTATTTAAAATGTCATAGAATGTTTTGCATTATTATTGAAGGGTTAATTTTGATTCTTTAGAGGCTTGTGATTTGTGATAATATATATGATTACACCATGGCAGATACAGACCTTGCAAATAGTCCATTGCAACATAAACATTCATTGATACGATCTGCACTAGATTACGTGTTCTACTTCTTCGAATCTCGTAGCAACACACATTCTCCATCATTTATTATGTACTAATAATTTATTCAATTTTGGTGCTGCTTTTCAGCTTCTTTCTGGAGTAGATGTTGAGTTTGTCCTTGGACTTGTTCCAATTCCTAATACTATGCAATCAGTTCTGTCTCTATAAGGAGCAAAAAGAGAGAAATTTCAATATTAAGACTATTGAAAGCAAGAAATACATACCCTAGACTGCCGTATTTCTTTGAAGAGAAGAAGCATAGAGCTTTCTGTCCAAAGGAACTGTTGATGATGAAACTTGATGTTGTCACTCCGAACTCTGCAAAACACATAATGTTGCAATGTATAAGAAATAATAAATAATATAATCAAATATCTGAAACAGTTTTACCTTCCAGCTTTTATATGGTTAGGTACACCATGGTAGATGAAGATAATAAGTAAATTTATCCTCTATGTGCTAGGTTTTTTGATACTGCATCTTCGGAATGGCATCATTTATAAATGTATTCAATTAATATACCATTCCTTGAATACAGTGACCAAGGATTTAATAAGTAATAGAGTAAATAAGTTTTGAATTTTCAAACTTATAGAATTGAATTTGAACTGTCTGTTGTCTGTCATCTGTCACCTATCATGTCACCTCAATGGGGTGTCTTCAACCGTTCCGAAATGTAATGTCAGCTAGCGCTTAAGCACGTTTAGCTAAGAAAGCGCTGCAACAATTTTGACAGATTTTGGTATGAAACGCTTGCGCTTTTCAAGCTGCAGCTACAGTAACAAGGAAGATAGAAGGGTATGGAGGTAGCATTGGTTTAGAGTGTAAAGTGTGGCAGAGAAGCCACCTGGCGTATAGGCAATCTGCGAAGTATGAACGTCATACGCCCGAATGCATGCTGCACTTTCCCTCATGGCAGTGAAAAATAGAGATGGTTTGCTTTCACCTTCCACTGATTTAGTTAAAATCTGCTCTACACGTGATAAGTTCATACGTCAGGCCATGGTAAAAGTGCTGGAAAGCCTTAAGCAAGACAATATACGGCAGTGCATTTGTCCAATATTGATTTGCAATCTTTTTCAAATTCTACTATTTTTCAAACCCTCAATGACCATGTTTTTGAACATCCTCCCTTAGATAATCATTTATTTTTGTGAATATAGACAATAGACGCAATATATGTAGGTATAAGATTTCATTTTATTGCAATAAATGTTAGAGATATATCTGAAACTAGGAGGCAGTTTTAAAATAAGTTAGTTTTGTTTGAAGGACATTATTGTGTATTTTAAAGGAAATTAATGTGTATTTTATGTTGTACAATCATTCGAATTTATTTTTTTGCGGATTGAGGTAGTAATTAATTTCATTATCATCGTATATAAAATTTATATTATAAGATTGTAGTTACTCTAAACGATGATACAATAAACGCTGTGACTTTTTTGTGATTTCTCTTCCTTATAGCAAACAAACAAATCAGAACGTCAGCCAAACTGATAATTTTCTTGCAAATTCCCTTTGTTAACGTGCGCACCGATGTAAATACTTCACGGGTTGGCTACATTCCACGCGGTTTCACTTTATAACATAAGTACTCCCTCCTTATCTTTATTCTCCTTGGTCTGTAGCATGTCATCTGATGTCATGTCAAAGTGATATGCTATGGACATAAAATAAATTGTAATAAACATTGTAATTTCTTTAGATTGAATAAGAAATCTGAATGAGGGCCCTTATATAAATTCATTATTTCTAAGAGAAACTAATAAAGTAATGGAAAAAAATTAAGAGCAAGTGTTTGTCAGCATCTATGAGGCAAGTTACAAACTAAATGTCATTCGATTTTGTCAATATAGAAAGTTTTATGTTTTATTGCCTCACATTTCACAGCTTCAACTATGAAAAAATAGATGACGCTACCAGCTTAAAATATAGAAAATCATAATAAATAATAATGTAAAATACCATATTTATTATGAATATTGTTCAATAATAGCTGGTCAACCCTCAGTTATTTGATTAGTTGTTTATTTGTTGTAATATATACCGACTTCTATCACGGCAGATCCATACTCAACCCGAAAACAACTAGCACAAATAATAGTGTAAATTCTTCATCAATAGTCTATTTAGTGTGACTTATTATATGCTAAAAGAATTAAATTTTCTTATCCCCCATTGACTTTACATTATTTGGACTAAATTGAACCTCTTTAATTGATATTCTGTTTCAGATTTTTTTCATATCACCGGTTCTGCGAAAAAATACTCACACTCCTAAAATGATGAGGCAAGCCCAATTTTATTCTTTGTTTTTTATTTTAAAATTACAGCTGATCTTTTAATTCGATAATCAAACTTGAAACTTTTTTGAATTCTCGCTTGATTTCAAAAACAATGGTAAATTAAAGTTGCTCAATTTTCACGAAATTTTCATGGACTAATACCTTATGATTATTTTCGGCAAAAAAATGTTTCTTCTTCTATTGACTTTGCCTTCTGTAATCTTACTAAAATAGACCTCCTTAATTGCTTTTCGATTTCAGATTTTTCCTAACTATCACTGATTTCGATATAAAAAAAAATCAGTCCTTAAATAATGACATGAGCACAATTTAATTTTTCTATTTTTATTTTAAAAGTATGGCAGATTTGTTAATTCTGTTTATGAAACATGTCACATTTTCTGAATTCCCGCTCAATTTCCGATATTGAATTAAAAAACAGGGGTAAATTATGATTATTTTTGGCCTAATTTTTTTCTTCTATTGACATTGTCTTCTGGTCATCATGCCAAATTGGACCTCCATAATTGATCTTTGGTCTTGGATTTTTCCTATTACAGGTTCTGAAATAGAATACACAAAGCACAGTCCTGGAATAAGACAAAAACAATTTTATTCTTTTTCTCTATATAAATTACACATGATCTATTAATACAATAATAAAACTTTTAAATCTACATTTGATTTCCGATATTGAGGTCAAGTTCACGTTATATCATTCAAGTAAGAAGATATTACCCTTTAAATCGACTCAAACTTAATATCTTAGCACTCATATAGGAATTTGTCACTCTCGTAGGATTTGGAATAGTATCTCCGTTTCTATCAAGTCTTTTCAAGTTTATTTTTGGATCATAATCAATTTCATAGCACTTGGATGATCTAAGGTATTCCAGATAGACTCATCTGCAAAGTAGACATATTGAAAATTAAAGACAATGCTGCTAGGGAAATTAATTGCATCGTAAATAGTGATATTTATTGAAAAAAGAAACTCACCTCTTGTGAACTTTCAATTCCAAGCTTGATATCCCGAAGAGAGCAATCCTTAGTGATGACATCGTCCTGCTTCCAGAATATCTTCATGTGGCCTTTCGAGATGAGAGGAATATTGCACACAAAATTCTGAAAATTAAAGAATTGGTCGGCTATCAAAATTGCGAAAAATATATCTATATTATTTAAAATGTCATAGAATGTTTTGCATTATTATTGAAGGGTTAATTTTGATTCTTTAGAGGCTTGTGATTTGTGATAATATATATGATTACACCATGGCAGATACAGACCTTGCAAATAGTCCATTGCAACATAAACATTCATTGATACGATCTGCACTAGATTACGTGTTCTACTTCTTCGAATCTCGTAGCAACACACATTCTCCATCATTTATTATGTACTAATAATTTATTCAATTTTGGTGCTGCTTTTCAGCTTCTTTCTGGAGTAGATGTTGAGTTTGTCCTTGGACTTGTTCCAATTCCTAAAACTATGCAATCAGTTCTGTCTCGATAAGGAGCAAAAAGAGAGAAATTTCAATATTAAGACTATTGAAAGCAAGAAATACATACCCTAGACTGCCGTATTTCTTTGAAGAGAAGAAGCATAGAGCTTTCTGTCCAAAGGAACTGTTGATGATGAAACTTGATGTTGCCACTCCGAACTCTGCAAAACACATAATGTTGCAATGTATAAGAAATAATAAATAATATAATCAAATATCTGAAACAGTTTTACCTTCCAGCTTTTATATGGTTAGGTACACCATGGTAGATGAAGATAATAAGTAAATTTATCCTCTATGTGCTAGGTTTTTTGATACTACATCTTCGGAATGGCATCATTTATAAATGTATTCAATTAATATACCATTCCTTGAATACAGTGACCAAGGATTTAATAAGTAATAGAGTAAATAAGTTTTGAATTTTCAAACTTATAGAATTGAATTTGAACTGTCTGTTGTCTGTCATCTGTCACCTATCATGTCACCTCAATGGGGTGTCTTCAACCGTTCCGAAATGTAATGTCAGCTAGCGCTTAAGCACGTTTAGCTAAGAAAGCGCTGCAACAATTTTGACAGATTTTGGTATGAAACGCTTGCGCTTTTCAAGCTGCAGCTACAGTAACAAGGAAGATAGAAGGGTATGGAGGTAGCATTGGTTTAGAGTGTAAAGTGTGGCAGAGAAGCCACCTGGCGTATAGGCAATCTGCGAAGTATGAACGTCATACGCCCGAATGCATGCTGCACTTTCCCTCATGGCAGTGAAAAATAGAGATGGTTTGCTTTCACCTTCCACTGATTTAGTTAAAATCTGCTCTACACGTGATAAGTTCATACGTCAGGCCATGGTAAAAGTGCTGGAAAGCCTTAAGCAAGACAATATACGGCAGTGCATTTGTCCAATATTGATTTGCAATCTTTTTCAAATTCTACTATTTTTCAAACCCTCAATGACCATGTTTTTGAACATCCTCCCTTAGATAATCATTTATTTTTGTGAATATAGACAATAGACGCAATATATGTAGGTATAAGATTTCATTTTATTGCAATAAATGTTAGAGATATATCTGAAACTAGGAGGCAGTTTTAAAATAAGTTAGTTTTGTTTGAAGGACATTATTGTGTATTTTAAAGGAAATTAATGTGTATTTTATGTTGTACAATCATTCGAATTTATTTTTTTGCGGATTGAGGTAGTAATTAATTTCATTATCATCGTATATAAAATTTATATTATAAGATTGTAGTTACTCTAAACGATGATACAATAAACGCTGTGACTTTTTTGTGATTTCTCTTCCTTATAGCAAACAAACAAATCAGAACGTCAGCCAAACTGATAATTTTCTTGCAAATTCCCTTTGTTAACGTGCGCACCGATGTAAATACTTCACGGGTTGGCTACATTCCACGCGGTTTCACTTTATAACATAAGTACTCCCTCCTTATCTTTATTCTCCTTGGTCTGTAGCATGTCATCTGATGTCATGTCAAAGTGATATGCTATGGACATAAAATAAATTGTAATAAACATTGTAATTTCTTTAGATTGAATAAGAAATCTGAATGAGGGCCCTTATATAAATTCATTATTTCTAAGAGAAACTAATAAAGTAATGGAAAAAAATTAAGAGCAAGTGTTTGTCAGCATCTATGAGGCAAGTTACAAACTAAATGTCATTCGATTTTGTCAATATAGAAAGTTTTATGTTTTATTGCCTCACATTTCACAGCTTCAACTATGAAAAAATAGATGACGCTACCAGCTTAAAATATAGAAAATCATAATAAATAATAATGTAAAATACCATATTTATTATGAATATTGTTCAATAATAGCTGGTCAACCCTCAGTTATTTGATTAGTTGTTTATTTGTTGTAATATATACCGACTTCTATCACGGCAGATCCATACTCAACCCGAAAACAACTAGCACAAATAATAGTGTAAATTCTTCATCAATAGTCTATTTAGTGTGACTTATTATATGCTAAAAGAATTAAATTTTCTTATCCCCCATTGACTTTACATTATTTGGACTAAATTGAACCTCTTTAATTGATATTCTGTTTCAGATTTTTTTCATATCACCGGTTCTGCGAAAAAATACTCACACTCCTAAAATGATGAGGCAAGCCCAATTTTATTCTTTGTTTTTTATTTTAAAATTACAGCTGATCTTTTAATTCGATAATCAAACTTGAAACTTTTTTGAATTCTCGCTTGATTTCAAAAACAATGGTAAATTAAAGTTGCTCAATTTTCACGAAATTTTCATGGACTAATACCTTATGATTATTTTCGGCAAAAAAATGTTTCTTCTTCTATTGACTTTGCCTTCTGTAATCTTACTAAAATAGACCTCCTTAATTGCTTTTCGATTTCAGATTTTTCCTAACTATCACTGATTTCGATATAAAAAAAAATCAGTCCTTAAATAATGACATGAGCACAATTTAATTTTTCTATTTTTATTTTAAAAGTATGGCAGATTTGTTAATTCTGTTTATGAAACATGTCACATTTTCTGAATTCCCGCTCAATTTCCGATATTGAATTAAAAAACAGGGGTAAATTATGATTATTTTTGGCCTAATTTTTTTCTTCTATTGACATTGTCTTCTGGTAATTATGCCAAATTGGACCTCCTTAATTGATCTTTGGTCTTGGATTTTTCCTATTACAGGTTCTGAAATAGAATACACAAAGCACAGTCCTGGAATAAGACAAAAACAATTTTATTCTTTTTCTCTATATAAATTACACATGATCTATTAATACAATAATAAAACTTTTAAATCTACATTTGATTTCCGATATTGAGGTCAAGTTCACGTTATATCATTCAAGTAAGAAGATATTACCCTTTAAATCGACTCAAACTTAATATCTTAGCACTCATATAGGAATTTGTCACTCTCGTAGGATTTGGAATAGTATCTCCGTTTCTATCAAGTCTTTTCAAGTTTATTTTTGGATCATAATCAATTTCATAGCACTTGGATGATCTAAGGTATTCCAGATAGACTCATCTGCAAAGTAGACATATTGAAAATTAAAGACAATGCTGCTAGGGAAATTAATTGCATCGTAAATAGTGATATTTATTGAAAAAAGAAACTCACCTCTTGTGAACTTTCAATTCCAAGCTTGATATCCCGAAGAGAGCAATCCTTAGTGATGACATCGTCCTCCTTCCAGAATATCTTCATGTGGCCTTTCGAGATGAGAGGAATATTGCACACAAAATTCTGAAAATTAAAGAATTGGTCGGCTATCAAAATTGCGAAAAATATATCTATATTATTTAAAATGTCATAGAATGTTTTGCATTATTATTGAAGGGTTAATTTTGATTCTTTAGAGGCTTGTGATTTGTGATAATATATATGATTACACCATGGCAGATACAGACCTTGCAAATAGTCCATTGCAACATAAACATTCATTGATACGATCTGCACTAGATTACGTGTTCTACTTCTTCGAATCTCGTAGCAACACACATTCTCCATCATTTATTATGTACTAATAATTTATTCAATTTTGGTGCTGCTTTTCAGCTTCTTTCTGGAGTAGATGTTGAGTTTGTCCTTGGACTTGTTCCAATTCCTAATACTATGCAATCAGTTCTGTCTCGATAAGGAGCAAAAAGAGAGAAATTTCAATATTAAGACTATTGAAAGCAAGAAATACATACCCTAGACTGCCGTATTTCTTTGAAGAGAAGAAGCATAGAGCTTTCTGTCCAAAGGAACTGTTGATGATGAAACTTGATGTTGCCACTCCGAACTCTGCAAAACACATAATGTTGCAATGTATAAGAAATAATAAATAATATAATCAAATATCTGAAACAGTTTTACCTTCCAGCTTTTATATGGTTAGGTACACCATGGTAGATGAAGATAATAAGTAAATTTATCCTCTATGTGCTAGGTTTTTTGATACTGCATCTTCGGAATGGCATCATTTATAAATGTATTCAATTAATATACCATTCCTTGAATACAGTGACCAAGGATTTAATAAGTAATAGAGTAAATAAGTTTTGAATTTTCAAACTTATAGAATTGAATTTGAACTGTCTGTTGTCTGTCATCTGTCACCTATCATGTCACCTCAATGGGGTGTCTTCAACCGTTCCGAAATGTAATGTTAGCTAGCGCTTAAGCACGTTTAGCTAAGAAAGCGCTGCAACAATTTTGACAGATTTTGGTATGAAACGCTTGCGCTTTTCAAGCTGCAGCTACAGTAACAAGGAAGATAGAAGGGTATGGAGGTAGCATTGGTTTAGAGTGTAAAGTGTGGCAGAGAAGCCACCTGGCGTATAGGCAATCTGCGAAGTATGAACGTCATACGCCCGAATGCATGCTGCACTTTCCCTCATGGCAGTGAAAAATAGAGATGGTTTGCTTTCACCTTCCACTGATTTAGTTAAAATCTGCTCTACACGTGATAAGTTCATACGTCAGGCCATGGTAAAAGTGCTGGAAAGCCTTAAGCAAGACAATATACGGCAGTGCATTTGTCCAATATTGATTTGCAATCTTTTTCAAATTCTACTATTTTTCAAACCCTCAATGACCATGTTTTTGAACATCCTCCCTTAGATAATCATTTATTTTTGTGAATATAGACAATAGACGCAATATATGTAGGTATAAGATTTCATTTTATTGCAATAAATGTTAGAGATATATCTGAAACTAGGAGGCAGTTTTAAAATAAGTTAGTTTTGTTTGAAGGACATTATTGTGTATTTTAAAGGAAATTAATGTGTATTTTATGTTGTACAATCATTCGAATTTATTTTTTTGCGGATTGAGGTAGTAATTAATTTCATTATCATCGTATATAAAATTTATATTATAAGATTGTATTTACTCTAAACGATGATACAATAAACGCTGTGACTTTTTTGTGATTTCTCTTCCTTATAGCAAACAAACAAATCAGAACGTCAGCCAAACTGATAATTTTCTTGCAAATTCCCTTTGTTAACGTGCGCACCGATGTAAATACTTCACGGGTTGGCTACATTCCACGCGGTTTCACTTTATAACATAAGTACTCCCTCCTTATCTTTATTCTCCTTGGTCTGTAGCATGTCATCTGATGTCATGTCAAAGTGATATGCTATGGACATAAAATAAATTGTAATAAACATTGTAATTTCTTTAGATTGAATAAGAAATCTGAATGAGGGCCCTTATATAAATTCATTATTTCTAAGAGAAACTAATAAAGTAATGGAAAAAAATTAAGAGCAAGTGTTTGTCAGCATCTATGAGGCAAGTTACAAACTAAATGTCATTTGATTTTGTCAATATAGAAAGTTTTATGTTTTATTGCCTCACATTTCACAGCTTCAACTATGAAAAAATAGATGACGCTACCAGCTTAAAATATAGAAAATCATAATAAATAATAATGTAAAATACCATATTTATTATGAATATTGTTCAATAATAGCTGGTCAACCCTCAGTTATTTGATTAGTTGTTTATTTGTTGTAATATATACCGACTTCTATCACGGCAGATCCATACTCAACCCGAAAACAACTAGCACAAATAATAGTGTAAATTCTTCATCAATAGTCTATTTAGTGTGACTTATTATATGCTAAAAGAATTAAATTTTCTTATCCCCCATTGACTTTACATTATTTGGACTAAATTGAACCTCTTTAATTGATATTCTGTTTCAGATTTTTTTCATATCACCGGTTCTGCGAAAAAATACTCACACTCCTAAAATGATGAGGCAAGCCCAATTTTATTCTTTGTTTTTTATTTTAAAATTACAGCTGATCTTTTAATTCGATAATCAAACTTGAAACTTTTTTGAATTCTCGCTTGATTTCAAAAACAATGGTAAATTAAAGTTGCTCAATTTTCACGAAATTTTCATGGACTAATACCTTATGATTATTTTCGGCAAAAAAATGTTTCTTCTTCTATTGACTTTGCCTTCTGTAATCTTACTAAAATAGACCTCCTTAATTGCTTTTCGATTTCAGATTTTTCCTAACTATCACTGATTTCGATATAAAAAAAAATCAGTCCTTAAATAATGACATGAGCACAATTTAATTTTTCTATTTTTATTTTAAAAGTATGGCAGATTTGTTAATTCTGTTTATGAAACATGTCACATTTTCTGAATTCCCGCTCAATTTCCGATATTGAATTAAAAAACAGGGGTAAATTATGATTATTTTTGGCCTAATTTTTTTCTTCTATTGACATTGTCTTCTGGTAATTATGCCAAATTGGACCTCCTTAATTGATCTTTGGTCTTGGATTTTTCCTATTACAGGTTCTGAAATAGAATACACAAAGCACAGTCCTGGAATAAGACAAAAACAATTTTATTCTTTTTCTCTATATAAATTACACATGATCTATTAATACAATAATAAAACTTTTAAATCTACATTTGATTTCCGATATTGAGGTCAAGTTCACGTTATATCATTCAAGTAAGAAGATATTACCCTTTAAATCGACTCAAACTTAATATCTTAGCACTCATATAGGAATTTGTCACTCTCGTAGGATTTGGAATAGTATCTCCGTTTCTATCAAGTCTTTTCAAGTTTATTTTTGGATCATAATCAATTTCATAGCACTTGGATGATCTAAGGTATTCCAGATAGACTCATCTGCAAAGTAGACATATTGAAAATTAAAGACAATGCTGCTAGGGAAATTAATTGCATCGTAAATAGTGATATTTATTGAAAAAAGAAACTCACCTCTTGTGAACTTTCAATTCCAAGCTTGATATCCCGAAGAGAGCAATCCTTAGTGATGACATCGTCCTCCTTCCAGAATATCTTCATGTGGCCTTTCGAGATGAGAGGAATATTGCACACAAAATTCTGAAAATTAAAGAATTGGTCGGCTATCAAAATTGCGAAAAATATATCTATATTATTTAAAATGTCATAGAATGTTTTGCATTATTATTGAAGGGTTAATTTTGATTCTTTAGAGGCTTGTGATTTGTGATAATATATATGATTACACCATGGCAGATACAGACCTTGCAAATAGTCCATTGCAACATAAACATTCATTGATACGATCTGCACTAGATTACGTGTTCTACTTCTTCGAATCTCGTAGCAACACACATTCTCCATCATTTATTATGTACTAATAATTTATTCAATTTTGGTGCTGCTTTTCAGCTTCTTTCTGGAGTAGATGTTGAGTTTGTCCTTGGACTTGTTCCAATTCCTAATACTATTCAATCAGTTCTGTCTCGATAAGGAGCAAAAAGAGAGAAATTTCAATATTAAGACTATTGAAAGCAAGAAATACATACCCTAGACTGCCGTATTTCTTTGAAGAGAAGAAGCATAGAGCTTTCTGTCCAAAGGAACTGTTGATGATGAAACTTGATGTTGCCACTCCGAACTCTGCAAAACACATAATGTTGCAATGTATAAGAAATAATAAATAATATAATCAAATATCTGAAACAGTTTTACCTTCCAGCTTTTATATGGTTAGGTACACCATGGTAGATGAAGATAATAAGTAAATTTATCCTCTATGTGCTAGGTTTTTTGATACTGCATCTTCGGAATGGCATCATTTATAAATGTATTCAATTAATATACCATTCCTTGAATACAGTGACCAAGGATTTAATAAGTAATAGAGTAAATAAGTTTTGAATTTTCAAACTTATAGAATTGAATTTGAACTGTCTGTTGTCTGTCATCTGTCACCTATCATGTCACCTCAATGGGGTGTCTTCAACCGTTCCGAAATGTAATGTCATCTAGCGCTTAAGCACGTTTAGCTAAGAAAGCGCTGCAACAATTTTGACAGATTTTGGTATGAAACGCTTGCGCTTTTCAAGCTGCAGCTACAGTAACAAGGAAGATAGAAGGGTATGGAGGTAGCATTGGTTTAGAGTGTAAAGTGTGGCAGAGAAGCCACCTGGCGTATAGGCAATCTGCGAAGTATGAACGTCATACGCCCGAATGCATGCTGCACTTTCCCTCATGGCAGTGAAAAATAGAGATGGTTTGCTTTCACCTTCCACTGATTTAGTTAAAATCTGCTCTACACGTGATAAGTTCATACGTCAGGCCATGGTAAAAGTGCTGGAAAGCCTTAAGCAAGACAATATACGGCAGTGCATTTGTCCAATATTGATTTGCAATCTTTTTCAAATTCTACTATTTTTCAAACCCTCAATGACCATGTTTTTGAACATCCTCCCTTAGATAATCATTTATTTTTGTGAATATAGACAATAGACGCAATATATGTAGGTATAAGATTTCATTTTATTGCAATAAATGTTAGAGATATATCTGAAACTAGGAGGCAGTTTTAAAATAAGTTAGTTTTGTTTGAAGGACATTATTGTGTATTTTAAAGGAAATTGATGTGTATTTTATGTTGTACAATCATTCGAATTTATTTTTTTGCGGATTGAGGTAGTAATTAATTTCATTATCATCGTATATAAAATTTATATTATAAGATTGTAGTTACTCTAAACGATGATACAATAAACGCTGTGACTTTTTTGTGATTTCTCTTCCTTATAGCAAACAAAAAAATCAGAACGTCAGCCAAACTGATAATTTTCTTGCAAATTCCCTTTGTTAACGTGCGCACCGATGTAAATACTTCACGGGTTGGCTACATTCCACGCGGTTTCACTTTATAACATAAGTACTCCCTCCTTATCTTTATTCTCCTTGGTCTGTAGCATGTCATCTGATGTCATGTCAAAGTGATATGCTATGGACATAAAATAAATTGTAATAAACATTGTAATTTCTTTAGATTGAATAAGAAATCTGAATGAGGGCCCTTATATAAATTCATTATTTCTAAGAGAAACTAATAAAGTAATGGAAAAAAATTAAGAGCAAGTGTTTGTCAGCATCTATGAGGCAAGTTACAAACTAAATGTCATTTGATTTTGTCAATATAGAAAGTTTTATGTTTTATTGCCTCACATTTCACAGCTTCAACTATGAAAAAATAGATGACGCTACCAGCTTAAAATATAGAAAATCATAATAAATAATAATGTAAAATACCATATTTATTATGAATATTGTTCAATAATAGCTGGTCAACCCTCAGTTATTTGATTAGTTGTTTATTTGTTGTAATATATACCGACTTCTATCACGGCAGATCCATACTCAACCCGAAAACAACTAGCACAAATAATAGTGTAAATTCTTCATCAATAGTCTATTTAGTGTGACTTATTATATGCTAAAAGAATTAAATTTTCTTATCCCCCATTGACTTTACATTATTTGGACTAAATTGAACCTCTTTAATTGATATTCTGTTTCAGATTTTTTTCATATCACCGGTTCTGCGAAAAAATACTCACACTCCTAAAATGATGAGGCAAGCCCAATTTTATTCTTTGTTTTTTATTTTAAAATTACAGCTGATCTTTTAATTCGATAATCAAACTTGAAACTTTTTTGAATTCTCGCTTGATTTCAAAAACAATGGTAAATTAAAGTTGCTCAATTTTCACGAAATTTTCATGGACTAATACCTTATGATTATTTTCGGCAAAAAAATTTTTCTTCTTCTATTGACTTTGCCTTCTGTAATCTTACTAAAATAGACCTCCTTAATTGCTTTTCGATTTCAGATTTTTCCTAACTATCACTGATTTCGATATAAAAAAAAATCAGTCCTTAAATAATGACATGAGCACAATTTAATTTTTTTATTTTTATTTTAAAAGTATGGCAGATTTGTTAATTCAGTTTATGAAACATGTCACATTTTCTGAATTCCCGCTCAATTTCCGATATTGAATTAAAAAACAGGGGTAAATTATGATTATTTTTGGCCTAATTTTTTTCTTCTATTGACATTGTCTTCTGGTAATTATGCCAAATTGGACCTCCTTAATTGATCTTTGGTCTTGGATTTTTCCTATTACAGGTTCTGAAATAGAATACACAAAGCACAGTCCTGGAATAAGACAAAAACAATTTTATTCTTTTTCTCTATATAAATTACACATGATCTATTAATACAATAATAAAACTTTTAAATCTACATTTGATTTCCGATATTGAGGTCAAGTTCACGTTATATCATTCAAGTAAGAAGATATTACCCTTTAAATCGACTCAAACTTAATATCTTAGCACTCATATAGGAATTTGTCACTCTCGTAGGATTTGGAATAGTATCTCCGTTTCTATCAAGTCTTTTCAAGTTTATTTTTGGATCATAATCAATTTCATAGCACTTGGATGATCTAAGGTATTCCAGATAGACTCATCTGCAAAGTAGACATATTGAAAATTAAAGACAATGCTGCTAGGGAAATTAATTGCATCGTAAATAGTGATATTTATTGAAAAAAGAAACTCACCTCTTGTGAACTTTCAATTCCAAGCTTGATATCCCGAAGAGAGCAATCCTTAGTGATGACATCGTCCTCCTTCCAGAATATCTTCATGTGGCCTTTCGAGATGAGAGGAATATTGCACACAAAATTCTGAAAATTAAAGAATTGGTCGGCTATCAAAATTGCGAAAAAGATATCTATATTATTTAAAATGTCATAGAATGTTTTGCATTATTATTGAAGGGTTAATTTTGATTTTTTAGAGGCTTGTGATTTGTGATAATATATATGATTACACCATGGCAGATACAGACCTTGCAAATAGTCCATTGCAACATCAACATTCATTGATACGATCTGCACTAGATTACGTGTTCTACTTCTTCGAATCTCGTAGCAACACACATTCTCCATCATTTATTATGTACTAATAATTTATTCAATTTTGGTGCTGCTTTTCAGCTTCTTTCTGGAGTAGATGTTGAGTTTGTCCTTGGACTTGTTCCAGTTCCTAATACTATGCAATCAGTTCTGTCTCTCTAAGGAGCAAAAAGAGAGAAATTTCAATATTAAGACTATTGAAAGCAAGAAATACATACCCTAGACTGCCGTATTTCTTTGAAGAGAAGAAGCATAGAGCTTTCTGTCCAAAGGAACTGTTGATGATGAAACTTGATGTTGCCACTCCGAACTCTGCAAAACACATAATGTTGCAATGTATAAGAAATAATAAATAATATAATCAAATATCTGAAACAGTTTTACCTTCCAGCTTTTATATGGTTAGGTACACCATGGTAGATGAAGATAATAAGTAAATTTATCCTCTATGTGCTAGGTTTTTTGATACTGCATCTTCGGAATGGCATCATTTATAAATGTATTCAATTAATATACCATTCCTTGAATACAGTGACCAAGGATTTAATAAGTAATAGAGTAAATAAGTTTTGAATTTTCAAACTTATAGAATTGAATTTGAACTGTCTGTTGCCTGTCATCTGTCACCCATCATGTCACCTCAATGGGGTGTCTTCAACCGTTCCGAAATGTAATGTCAGCTAGCGCTTAAGCACGTTTAGCTAAGAAAGCGCTGCAACATTTTTGACAGATTTTGGTATGAAACGCTTGCGCTTTTCAAGCTGCAGCTACTGTAACAAGGAAGATAGAAGGGTATGGAGGTAGCATTGGTTTAGAGTGTAAAGTGTGGCAGAGAAGCCACCTGGCGTATAGGCAACCTGCGAAGTATGAACGTCATACGCCCGAATGCATGCTGCACTTTCCCTCATGGCAGTGAAAAATAGAGATGGTTTGCTTTCACCTTCCACTGATTTAGTTAAAATCTGCTCTACACGTGATAAGTTCATACGTCAGGCCATGGTAAAAGTGCTGGAAAGCCTTAAGCAAGACAATATACGGCAGTGCATTTGTCCAATATGGATTTGCAATCTTTTTCAAATTCTACTATTTTTCAAACCCTCAATGACCATGTTTTTGAACATCCTCCCTTAGATAATCATTTATTTTTGTGAATATAGACAATAGACGCAATATATGTAGGTATAAGATTTCATTTTATTGCAATAAATGTTAGAGATATATCTGAAACTAGGAGGCAGTTTTAAAGTAAGTTAATTTTGTTTGAAGGACATTATTGTGTATTTTAAAGGAAATTAATGTGTTGTTTATGTTGTACAATCATTCGAATTTATTTTTTTGCGGATTTAGGTAGTAATTAATTTCATTATCATCGTATATAAAATTTATATTATAAGATTGTAGTTACTCTAAACGATGATACAATAAACGCTGTGACTTTGTTGTGATTTCTCTTCCTTATAGCAAACAAAAAAATCAGAACGTCAGCCAAACTGATAATTTTCTTGCAAATTCCCTCTGTTAACGTGCGCACCGATGTAAATACTTCACGGGTTGGCTACATTCCACGCGGTTTCACTTTATAACATAAGTACTCCCTCCTTATCTTTATTCTCCTTGGTCTGTAGCATGTCATCTGATGCCATGTCAAAGTGATATGCTATGAACATAAAATAAATTGTAATAAACATTGTAATTTCTTTAGATTGAATAAGAAATCTGAATGAGGGCCCTTATATAAATTCATTATTTCTAAGAGAAACTAATAAAGTAATGGAAAAAAATTAAGAGCAAGTGTTTGTCAGCATCTATGAGGCAATATACAAACTAAATGTCATTTGATTTTCCAATATAGAAAGATTTATGTTTTATTGCCTCACATTTCACAGCTTCAACTATGAAAAAATAGATGACGCTACCAGCTTAAAATATAGAAAATCATAATAAATAATGTAAAATACCATATTTATTATGAATATTGTTCAATAATAGCTGGTCAACCCTCAGTTATTTGATTAGTTGTTTATTTGTTGTAATATATACCGACTTCTATCACGGCAGATCCATACTCAACCCGAAAACAACTAGCACAAATAATAGTGTAAATTCTTCATCAATAGTCTATTTAGTGTGACTTATTAAATGCTAAAAGAATTAAATTTTCTTATCCCCCATTGACTTTACATTATTTGGACTAAATTGAACCTCTTTAATTGATATTCTGTTTCAGATTTTTTTCATATCACCGGAATTAAAAAACAGGGGTAAATTATGATTATTTTTGGCCTAATTTTTTTCTTCTATTGACATTGTCTTCTGGTAATTATGCCAAATTGGACCTCCTTAATTGATCTTTGGTCTTGGATTTTTCCTATTACAGGTTCTGAAATAGAATACACAAAGCACAGTCCTGGAATAAGAGAAAAACAATTTTATTCTTTTTCTTTATATAAATTACACATGATCTATTAATACAATAATAAAACTTTTAAATCTACATTTGATTTCCGATATTGAGGTCAAGTTCACGTTATATCATTCAAGTAAGAAGATATTACACTTTAAATCGTCACAAACTTAATATCTTAGCACTCATATAGGAATTTGTCACTCTCGTAGGATTTGGAATAGTATCTCCGTTTCTATCAAGTCTTTTCAAGTTTATTTTTGGATCATAATCAATTTCATAGCACTTGGATGATCTAAGGTATTCCAGATAGACTCATCTGCAAAGTAGACATATTGAAAATTAAAGACAATGCTGCTAGGGAAATTAATTGCATCGTAAATAGTGATATTTATTGAAAAAAGAAACTCACCTCTTGTGAACTTTCAATTCCAAGCTTGATATCCCGAAGAGAGCAATCCTTAGTGATGACATCGTCCTCCTTCCAGAATATCTTCATGTGGCCTTTCGAGATGAGAGGAATATTGCACACAAAATTCTGAAAATTAAAGAATTGGTCGGCTATCAAAATTGCGAAAAAGATATCTATATTATTTAAAATGTCATAGAATGTTTTGCATTATTATTGAAGGTTTAATTTTGATTCCTTAGAGGCTTGTGATTTGTGATAATATATATGATTACACCATGGCAGATACAGACCTTGCAAATAGTCCATTGCAACATAAACATTCATTGATACGATCTGCAATAGATTACGTGTTCTACTTCTTCGAATCTCGTAGCAACACACATTCTCCATCATTTATTATGTACTAATAATTTATTCAATTTTGGTGCTGCTTTTCAGCTTCTTTCTGGAGTAGATGTTGAGTTTGTCCTTGGACTTGTTCCAATTCCTAATACTATGCAATCAGTTCTGTCTCTATAAGGAGCAAAAAGAGAGAAATTTCAATATTAAGACTATTGAAAGCAAGAAATACATACCCTAGACTGCCGTATTTCTTTGAAGAGAAGAAGCATAGAGCTTTCTGTCTAAAGGAACTGTTGATGATGAAACTTGATGTTGCCACTCCGAACTCTGCAAAACACATAATGTTGCAATGTATAAGAAATAATAAATAATATAATCAAATATCTGAAACAGTTTTACCTTCCAGCTTTTATATGGTTAGGTACACCATGGTAGATGAAGATAATAAGTAAATTTATCCTCTATGTGCTAGGTTTTTTTATACTGCATCTTCGGAATGGCATCATTTATAAATGT
This sequence comes from Crioceris asparagi, assembly GCA_958507055.1. NCBI lineage: Eukaryota > Metazoa > Arthropoda > Insecta > Coleoptera > Chrysomelidae > Crioceris > Crioceris asparagi. The sequence goes on along the minus strand of OY293827.1, from coordinate 97,807,300 downwards.
ATTCAATTAATATACCATTCCTTGAATACAGTGACCAAGGATTTAATAAGTAATAGAGTAAATAAGTTTTGAATTTTCAAACTTATACAATTGATTTTGAACTGTCTGTTGCCTGTCATCTGTCACCTATCATGTCACCTCAATGGGGTGTCTTCAACCGTTCCGAAATGTAATGTCAGCTAGCGCTTAAGCTTGTTTAGCTAAGAAAGCGCTGCAACATTTTTGACAGATTTTGGTATGAAACGCTTGCGCTTTTCAAGCTGCAGCTACAGTAACAAGGAAGATAGAAGGGTATGGAGGTAGCATTGGTTTAGAGTGTAAAGTGTGGCAGAGAAGCCACCTGGCGTATAGGCAACCTGCGAAGTATGAACATCATACGCCCGAATGCATGCTGCACTTTCCCTCATGACAGTGAAAAATAGAGATGGTTTGCTTTCAACTTCCACTGATTTAGTTAAAATCTGCTCTACACGTGATAAGTTCATACGTCAGGCTATGGTAAAAGTGCTGGAAAGCCTTAAGCAAGACAATATACAGCAGTGCATTTGTCCAATATGGATTTGCAATCTTTTTCAAATTCTACTATTTTTCAAACCCTCAATGACCATGTTTTTGAACAACCTCCCTTAGATAATCATTTATTTTTGTGAATATAGACAATAGACGCAATATATGTAGGTATAAGATTTCATTTTATTGCAATAAATGTTATAGATATATCTGAAACTAGGAGGCAGTTTTAAAATAAGTTAGCTTTGTTTGAAGGACATTATTGTGCATTTTAAAGGAAATTAATGTGTTGTTTATGTTGTACAATCATTCGAATTTATTTTTTTGCGGATTTAGGTAGTAATTAATTTCATTATCATCGTATATAAAATTTATAAATTAAGATTATAGTTACTCTAAACGATGATACAATAAACGCTGTGACTTTTTTGTGATTTCTCTTCCTTATAGCAAACAAAAAAATCAGAACGTCAGCCAAACTGATAATTTTCTTGCAAATTCCCTTTGATAACGTGCGCACCGATATAAATACTTCACGGGTTGGCTACATTCCACGCGGTTTCACTTTATAACATAAGTACTCTCTCCTTATCTTTATTCTCCTTGGTCTGTAGCATGTCATCTGATGTCATGTCAAAGTGATATGCTATGAACATAAAATAAATTGTAATAAACATTGTAATTTCTTTAGATTGAATAAGAAATCTGAATGAGGGCCCTTATATAAATTTATTATTTCTAAGGAGAAACTAATAAAGTAATGGAAAAAAATTAAGAGCAAGTGTTTGTCAGCATCTATGAGGCAATATACAAACTAAATGTCATTTGATTTTGTCAATATAGAAAGATTTATGTTTTATTGCCTCACATTTCACAGCTTCAACTATGAAAAAATAGATGACGCTACCAGCTTAAAATATAGAAAATCATAATAAATAATAATGTAAAATACCATATTTATTATGAATATTGTTCAATAATAGCTGGTCAACCCTCAGTTATTTGATTAGTTGTTTATTTGTTTTAATATATACCGACTTCAATCACGACAGATCCATACTCAACCCGAAAACAACTAGCACAAATAATAGTGTAAATTCTTCATCAATAGTCTATTTAGTGTGACTTATTATATGCTAAAAGAATTAAATTTTCTTATCCCCCATTGACTTTACATTATTTGGACTAAATTGAACCTCTTTAATTGATATTCTTTTTCAGATTTTTTTCATATCACCGGTTCTGCGAAAAAATACTCACACTCCTAAAATGATGAGGCAAGCCCAATTTTATTCTTTGTTTTTTATTTTAAAATTACAGCTCATCTTTTAATTCGATAATCAAACTTGAAACTTTTTTGAATTCTCGCTTGATTTCAAAAACAATGGTAAATTAAAGTTGCTCAATTTTCACGAAATTTTCATGGACTAATACCTTATGATTATTTTCGGCAAAAAAATGTTTCTTCTTCTATTGACTTTGCCTTCTGTAATCTTACTAAAATAGACCTCCTTAATTGCTTTTCGATTTCAGATTTTTCCTAACTATCACTGATTTCGATATAAAAAAAAATCAGTCCTTAAATAATGACATGAGCACAATTTAATTTTTTTATTTTTATTTTAAAATTATGGCAGATTTGTTAATTCAGTTTATGAAACATGTCACATTTTCTGAATTCCCGCTCAATTTCCGATATTGAATTAAAAAACAGGGGTAAATTATGATTATTTTTGGCCTAATTTTTTTCTTCTATTGACATTGTCTTCTGGTAATTATGCCAAATTGGACCTCCTTAATTGATCTTTGGTCTTGGATTTTTCCTATTACAGGTTCTGAAATAGAATACACAAAGCACAGTCCTGGAATAAGACAAAAACAATTTTATTCTTTTTCGATATATAAATTACACATGATCTATTAATACAATAATAAAACTTTTAAATCTACATTTGATTTCCGATATTGAGGTCAAGTTCACGTTATATCATTCAATTAAGAAGATATTACACTTTAAATCGACACAAACTCAATATCTTAGCACTCATATAGGAATTTGTCACTCTCGTAGGATTTGGAATAGTATCTCCGTTTCTATCATGTCTTTTCAAGTTTATTTTTGGATCATAATCATTTTCATAGCACTTGGATGATCTAAGGTATTCCAGATAGACTCATCTGCAAAGTAGACATATTGAAAATTAAAGACAATGCTGCTAGGGAAATTGTTGCATCGTAAATAGTGATATTTATTGAAAAAAGAAACTCACCTCTTGTGAACTTTCAATTCCAAGCTTGATATCTCGAAGAGAGCAATCCTTAGTGATGACATCGTCCTCCTTCCAGAATATCTTCAGGTGGCCTTTCGAGATGAGAGGAATATTGCTCACAAAATTCTGAAAATTAAAGAATTGGTCGGCTATCAAAATTGCGAAAAAGATATCTATATTAGTTAAAATGTCATAGAATATTTTGCATTATTATTGAAGGGTTAATTTTGATTCTTTAGAGGCTTGTGATTTGTGATAATATATATGATTACACCATGGCAGATACAGACCTTGCAAATAGTCCAATCCAATATAAACATTCATTGATACGATCTGCAATAGATTACGTGTTCTACTTCTTCGAATCTCGTAGCAACACACATTCTCCATCATTTATTATGTACTAATAATTTATTCAATTTTGGTGCTGCTTTTCAGCTTCTTTCTGGAGTAGATGTTGAGTTTGTCCTTGGACTTGTTCCAATTCCTATTACTATGCAATCAGTTCTGTCTCTATAAGGAGGAAAAAGAGACAAATTTCAATATTGAGACTATTGAAAACAAGAAATACATACCATAGACTGCCGTATTTCTTTGAAGAGAAGAAGCATGGAGCTTTCTGTCCAAAGGAACTGTTGATTATGAAACTTGATGTTGCCACTCCGAACTCTGCAAAACACATAATGTTGCAATGTATAAGAAATAATAAATAATATAATCAAATATCTGAAACAGTTTTACCTTCCAGCTTTTATATGGTTAGGTACACCATGGTAGATGAAGATAATAAGTAAATTTATCCTCTATGTGCTAGGTTTTTTGATACTGCCTCTTCGGAATGGCATCATTTATAAATGTATTCAATTAATATATCATTTCTTGAATACAGTAACCAAGGATTTAATAAGTAATAGAGTAAATAAGTTTTGAATTTTCAAACTTATAGAATTGATTTTGAACTGTCTGTTGCCTGTCATCTGTCACCTATCATGTCACCTCAATGGGGGGTGTCTTCAACCGTTCCGAAATGAAATGTCAGCTAGCGCTTAAGCACGTTTAGCTAAGAAAGCGCTGCAACATTTTTGACAGATTTTGGTATGAAACACTTGCGCTTTTCAAGCTGCAGCTTCAGAAACAAGGAAGATAGAAGGGTATGGAGGTAGCATTGGTTTAGAGTGTAAAGTGTGACAGAGAAGCCACCTGGCGTATAGGCAACCTGCGAAGTATGAACATCATACGCCCGAAAGCATGCTGCACTTTCCCTCATGGCATTGAAAAATAGAGATTGTTTGCTTTCACCTTCCACTGATTTAGTTAATATCTGCTCTACACGTGATAAGTTCATACGTCAGACCATGGTAAAAGGGCTGGAAAGCCTTAAGCGAGACAATATACGGCAGTGCATTTGTCCAATATGGATTTGTAATTTTTTTCAAATTCTACTATTTTTCAAACCCTCAATGACCATGTTTTTGAACAACCTCCCTTAGATAATCATTTACTTTTGTGAATATAGACGATAGACGCAATATATGTAGGTATAAGATTTCATTTTATTGCAATAAATGTTATAGATATATCTGAAACTAGGAGGCAGTTTTAAAATAAGTTAGTTTTGTTTGAAGGACATTATTGTGTATTTTAAAGGAAATTAATGTGTTTTTTATGTTGAATAATCATTCGAATTTATTTTTTGTGGATTAAGGTAGTAATTAATTTCATTATCATCGTATATAAATTTTTTATTATAAGATTGTAGTTACTCTAAACGATGATACAATAAACGCTGTGAATTTTTTGTGATTTCTCTTCCTTATAGCAAACAAAAAAATCAGAACGTCAGCCTAACTGATAATTTTCTTGCAAATTCCCTTTTTTAACGTGCGCACCGATGTTCACACTTCACGGGTTGGCTACATTCCACGCGGTTTCACTTTATAACATAAGTACTCCCTCCTTATCTTTATTCTCCTTGGTCTGTCGCATGTCATCTGATGTCATGTCAATGTGATATGCTATGAACATAAAATAAATTGTAATAAACATTGTAATTTCTTTAGATTGAATAAGAAATCTGAATGAGGGCCCTGTTATAAATTCATTATTTCTAAGAGAAACTAATAAAGTAATGGAAAAAAATTAAGAGCAAGTGTTTGTCAGCATCTATGAGGCAATATACAAACTAAATGTCATTTGATTTTGTCAATATAGAAAGATTTATGTTTAATTGCCTCACATTTCACAGCTTCAACTATGAAAAAATAGATGACGCAACCAGCTTAAAATATAGAAAATCATAATAAATAATAATGTAAAATACCATATTTATTATGAATATTGTTCAATAATAGCTGGTCAACCCTTAGTTATTTGATTAGTTGTTTATTTTATTGAAACTCAGGCATGGTTCGGGTAATAAAAAGTTCTGAAGATTATGTCACAAAAACTATATTATCTGAATACAAAATAATGAAAACTAACGAGACAAATAAAATACGAGAGTAACGACCATTATCAACTTGACATTCTATTATTGTCTTTTTTTGACATATATGACATCAGCGTTAATTGTTATGCATCAAGTTGACAGATGGCGCTAATTACACTATAAGTTATAATATTGATTTTGAACTAATTCTAACACCCCCACTAGATCAAAACAATATTTTTCCTTCTTTAAAACATTAATTTACATTGCTATAAGACCCAAACACTTAACAAACTTATAATGTTTAATACTACCCAAACTTTTAGTAAATATATCTGCAGGCATGTTATCAGTATCCAAATATTTAATCACAATTAACTTGCTAGAAATAACATCTCTAACAAAATGATGTCGCACATCTATATGCTTTGATCTCTTGTGAAAAAGAGGGTTTCCTGCAAGTTTATGTGCACCCTGATTATCATTATATATAGTGGTACAGTTTAACTTCCTGCCTAATATATCTCCCAACAAACTTCTCAAATAAATAGCTTCTTTGGCAGCCTCGGAGAGTCCCATGTACTCTGCCTCCATGCTGGACAAAGCAACCGTTTTTTGCTTTGAACTGCCCCAAGAAATCATTGCATTTGACAATTTAAAACAAAATCCTGTATAGGATCTCCTATCAAAAGAATTACTCGCCCAATCGGCGTCAACAAAGCCAATTAGCTCTAAATCATCCTCTTTAAAACACAAACAATAATTTCTAGTGCCTTTCAAGTACCTTAAAATACGTTTTGCAGCCTTCCAGTGCTCTTCATTAAAACAGTTATTAAATTGACTGAGGTAGCTTACCGAATATGAAATATCTGGCCTGGTCATGACGGCAAGGTACATTAAACTACCAATCAACTGCTGGTAAGGCATCGAAAAACTGCAAACTTGCGTTTTTTCAAGACTTAAACTATTTTCCATGGGGGTACTCACAGTATTACACTCACTCATTTTAAAACGCTTTAATAAGTTATCAATATATTGTTCCTGATCTAAAGTAATGACATTTTTCTCTTGGTCTATTAAAATTCTTATTCCAAGGCACTGTCTGGCTCTACCCAAATCTTTAATTCTAAATTCTGAACCTAATTTATTTTTCAAAATTTCTGTTTCTTCAATACAATTAGAAAAAATAAAAAAATCATCCACGTAAAGAGCAATAACAGTTAACACACCATTTTTACGTGATTTTTTAAAAAGACAAGGTTCATATTTCGATTTTTGATAGTCCATTTCTGTTAAAACTACTTCAACCCTTTGATACCAAATTCTAGACGCTTGTTTGAGCCCATAAATTGCCTTATTTAATTTTAAGACTTTATTTTCTTGCCCAGGAGCAATAAAACCTTCCGGTTGTCGCATAAAAACGTTTTCATTTAACTCACCATTCAAAAATGCTGTGGTTACATCCAAATGTGTTAAATCCAATTTTAATTTTACAGCTAATGCAATCATCATACGCAAAGTCGAATGTCTTACAACTGGACTGAAAGTCTCATTATAGTCTATCCCATATTTTTGTGTGAAACCTTTAGCGACCAATCTTGCTCTAAACCTAACACTATTTTCCGCATCCATTTTCTTGCGAAAAACCCATTTGCACTGAACTAGAGACACTTTACGATCTTGTGGAATGTCTACCACTTCCCACGCATTGTTTTCATTGAATGAACTGATCTCTTCCTCCATTGCCTGCCGCCACTGAGTCGAATCTGCTCTTGACATTGCTTCTAATACACTTTGAGGGTCATCTTCCAAACTGCTAGTACACATGTAGGACACAAAATCGTCAAAGTTTTTTGGTTTGGGCATACGTTGTGATCTTCTAGTTGGTTGAGATATCTCTGACTCAAGATCATTAACTGAATACTCTTCTTCACTGTCTTCTCCATCCAACACATAATCACTGTCACTATCATGCATGTCTCCATCAGGTAAACGGTCACAATCGGCTGAGGAATTGCTGCTTGAGCCTTCATTTTGTTCACGTTCTGTAACAGGAATTGGCTCGGGTTGAATTTGCTGTTGATCCCCCACTGAAACTAGTACCTTATCTTCTTCTGTAACTTTCTGTTGTTCTGAGGCTTTTTCTTTATGATTTTCAAAGACTACCACATCCCTGCTTGTAGATACTTTTCTCTTTACTGGATCATAAACCCTATATCCCTTTACAGTTTCACTGTAACCTACTAAAATTTTCTTCTCGGCCTTCCTGTCCCATTTCAAACGCTTCTCTTTAGGAACATGTACCATCACTGGACTGCCAAAAATTCTAAGATGGTTAACGTTTGGTTTTCTCTTAAACCACATTTCAAAAGGTGTTTTATTGTCTGGTAAACCAGTTGCTGGCGATCTATTTCGTAAATATATAGCAGTATTAATAGCCTCTGCCCACAACTCTTTTTTTAAGTCTGCCTCGAATAATAAACACTTTGCTCGTTCTACAATTGTTCGATTGAGCCTTTCAGAAACTCCATTTTGTTCTGGGGTATATGAGTTTGTCTGTTGGTGAATTATGCCATTCATTTTAAGGTAAGTATTCATTTCATTGTTCACAAACTCACCACCGTTATCGGACCTCAAAATTTTTATCTTTCTTTCTTGTTGATTTTCGACAAGATTCTTGAATACCTTAAAACATTCTGTTACTTGATCTTTGGACTCTAAAAAATAAATAAACCCATACTTAGAGTAGTCGTCTTCTAAATTTAAAAAATATCGTGAGCCTCCTATGGATTTAGTTTCCATTGGGCCGCATAAATCACAGTGTATCAAATCTAATACATTTTTTGCTCGCTTAGCCTTTTTTGGAAAAGGTAATCTATGTTGTTTTCCTTCGCAACATGTTGTGCAGTTATACTTTCCAATGTCTATTTTTTCAGTGCATACTAACCCGTTTACAGCACCATTTCTCATCTTCGTTAGGTCAGCACTGTTTAAATGACCAAGTCTCTTATGCCACGTTTCTGCTGTCACTTCTCTGCTGCTTGTTAAAAAACATTTTTCTGACCAAATGTTTAACTTGTAGACACCATTAACTAAATCAGCTACTGCTACTAACTCAGCGTGCTTGTTGTAAATTTTGCAACACTGTAAATCAAAAACTACCTTATTACCATTTTTGATTAATTGACTTACCGAAAGTAAGTTGGTCGTAAGATCTGGCACACAGAGAGCTTTCTGGACAACTATGTCATGTGTCTCACTATTGACAACTGTGGTAATTTTGACATCGCCACAATAGACTACCGGAATTGCTGTGTTATTGGCCACCAATATCTCTTTTGTTTGACAAGGACCTTTTTCTCTTACTAGCTGAGTATCTGACACCATATGCATAGTTGCACCACTGTCAATATACCAATCTGTTTTCTTGTACGCCCCACTTAAGAACACCACACTGAAAGCATTTCCAGTTTTCGTTTCTTTGTTGTTGTCTTTCTTAATCCTTGGTTTTGGACATCGCGTTTGATAATGCCCATAATCTTTACAGTTAAAACATTGTATGTTTTTCAGCTTGTCCTTACTGTCATTGGTTGAACTGCCCGTCTTGTTGGTTGACCTGCCCTTCTTGTGAGATGGCTTACTATTATTTGCATAAAATGCACTGCTTGCCTTATTGACGTCACTTCCTTCCATATCTAGAAGTTTGGTTTTGATGGAATCAGTCGTGATGGCTATGCCAGAGTGTTCGATTGCCATAATCATTGGCATAAATCGCTCAGGCAATCCTGCGAGCATCAACGAACCCACCCATTCGTCATCTATATTGAAACCTGTGCCTTGTAATCGCTGGCTAGTTTCTACAATCTGGTTAATATAAGTACCCATTGACTCACATGATTCTAACCTTGTAGAAATTAACGTTCTCAGCAAGCTTATTCTTCTTGTAAACCCACTGTCATCGAACATAGCCTTCAGCCTAGTCCACAAATCTCTGGCTGTCTCTGCAGACTTAATATGGACATATAAACTAGGATCAATCATTAAGATTAACTTGGCTTTAGCTTTCTCATCTTCAAGCTTCGCTGCAGCTTCAGCTTGGGTTGGATCTGTTGTCGTACTCGATGTAGCACTTGTCCCTGCGCTTGTACTCGCCTTAATGCAATGCTGCAAACCTTCTAGGATTAAGAAATTCTGCGCTCCAAATGCCCACTCATCATAATTGTCCCGGCCTTTTAATTTAGGCACACCTATCTGGTAATTCGCCATTTTTGTATACTTGCACGCCTGTGTAATCTTCCTTTTAATTACTTTAAACTACGTTGTCTGGGCCCATAACCTATTGAAACTCAGGCATGGTTCGGGTAATAAAAAGTTCTGAAGATTATGTCACAAAAACTATATTATCTGAATACAAAATAATGAAAACTAACGAGACAAATAAAATACGAGAGTAACGACCATTATCAACTTGACATTCTATTATTGTCTTTTTTTGACATATATGACATCAGCGTTAATTGTTATGCATCAAGTTGACAGATGGCGCTAATTACACTATAAGTTATAATATTGATTTTGAACTAATTCTAACATATTTGTTGTAATATATACCGACTTCTATCACGGCAGATCCATACTCAACCCGAAAAAAACTAGCACAAATAATAGTGTAAATTCTTTATCAATAGTCTATTTAGTGTGACTTATTATATGCTAAAAGAGTTAAATGTTCTTATCCCCCATTGACTTTACATTATTTGAACAAAATTGAACCTCTTTAATTGATATTCTGTTTCAGATTTTTTTCATATCACCGGTTCTGCGAAAAAATACTCACACTCCTAAAATGATGAGGCAAGCCCAATTTTATTCTTTGTTTTTTATTTTAAAATTACGGCTGATCTTTTAATTCAATAATCAAACTTGAAACTTTTTTGAATTCTCGCTTAATTTCAAAAACAATGGTAAATTAAAGTTGCTCAATTTTCACGAAATTTTTATGGACTAATACCTTATGATTATTTTCGGCAAAATAAATGTTCTTCTTCTATTGACTTTGTCTTCTGTAATCTTACTAAAATAGACCTCCTTAATTGCTTTTCGATTTCAGATTTTTCGTAACTATCACTGATTTCGATATAAAAAAATCAGTCCTTAAATAATGACATGAGCACAATTTAATTTTTTTATTTTTATTTTAAAAGTATGGCAGATTTGTTAATTCAGTTTATGAAACATGTCACATTTTCTGAATTCACGCTCAATTTCCGATATTGAATTAAAAAACAGAGGTAAATTATGATTATTTTTGGCCTAATTTTTTTCTTCTATTGACATTGTCTTCTGGTAATTATGCCAAATTGGACCTCCTTAATTGATCTTTGGTCTTGGATTTTTCCTATTACAGGTTCTGAAATAGAATACACAAAGCACAGTCCTAGAATAAGACAAAAACAATTTTATTCTTTTTCTCTATATAAATTACACATGATCTATTAATACACCAATAAAACTTTTAAATCTACATTTGATTTCCGATATTGAGGTCAAGTTCACGTTATATCATTCAAGTAAGAAGATATTAAACTTTAAATCGACACAAACTTAATATCTTAGCACTCATATAGGAATTTGTCACTCTCGTAGGATTTGGAATAGTATCTCCGTTTCTATCATGTCTTTTCAAGTTTATTTTTGGATCATAATCATTTTCATAGCACTTGGATGATCTAAGGTATTCCAGATAGACCAATCTGCAAAGTAGATATATTGAAAATTAAAGACAATGCTGCTAGGGAAATTGTTGCATCGTAGTGATATTTATTGAAAAAAGAAACTCACCTCTTGTGAACTTTCAATTCCAAGCTGGATATCCCGAAGAGAGCAATCCTTAGTGATGACATCGTCCTCCTTCCAGAATATCTTCATGAGGCCTTTCGAGATAAGAGGAATATTGCACACAAAATTCTGAAAATTAAAGAATTGGTCGGCTATCAAAATTGCGAAAAAGATATCTATATTATTTAAAATGTCATAGAATGTTTTGCATTATTATTGAAGGGTTAATTTTGATTCTTTAGAGGCTTGTGATTTGTGATAATATATATGATTACACCATGGCAGATACAGACCTTGCAAATAGTCCATTGCAACATAAACATTCATTGATACGATCTGCAATAGATTACGTGTTCTACTTCTTCGAATCTCGTAGCAACACACATTCTCCATCATTTATTATGTACTAATAATTTATTCAATTTTGGTGCTGCTTTTCAGCTTCTTTCTTGAGTAGATGTTGAGTTTGTCCTTGGACTTGTTCCAATTTCTATTACTATGCAATCAGTTCTGTCTCTATAAGGAGGAAAAAGAGACAAATTTAAATATGAAGACTATTGAAAGCAAGAAATACATACCCTAGATTGCCGTACTTCTTTGAAGAGAAGAAGCATAGAGCTTTCTCTCCAAAGGAACTGTTGATTATGAAACTTGATGTTGCCACTCCGAACTCTGCAAAACTCATAATGTTGCAATGTATAAGAAATAATAAATAATATAATCAAATATCTGAAACAGTTTTACCTTCCAGCTTTTATATGGTTAGGTACACCATGGTAGATGAAGATAATAAGTAAATTTATCCTCCATGTGCTAGGTTTTTTGATACTGCCTCTTCGGAAAGGCATCATTTATAAATGTATTCAATTAATATACCATTTCTTCAATACAGTGACCAAGGATTAAATAAGTAATAGAGTAAATAAGTTTTGAATTTTCAAATTTATAGAATTGATTTTGAACTGTCTGTTGCCTGTCATCTGTAACCCATCATGTCACCTCAATGAGGGTGTCTTCAACCGTTCCGAAATGTAATATCAGCTAGCGCTTAAGCATGTTTAGCTAAGAAAGCGCTGCAACATTTTTGACAGATTTTGGTATGAAACACTTGCGCTTTTCAAGCTACAGCTTCAGAAACAAGGAGGATAGAAGGGTATGGAGGTAGCATTGGTTTAGAGTGTAAAGTGTGGCAGAGAAGCCACCTGGCGTATAGGCAACCTGCGAAGTGGGAACATCATACGCCCTAATGCATGCTTCACTTTCCCTCATGGCAGTGGTAAATAGAGATGGTTTGCTTTCACCTTCCACTGATTTGGTTAAAATCTGCTCTACACGTGATAAGTTCATACGTCAGGCCATGGTTAAAGTGCTGGAAAGCCTTAAGCAAGACAATATACGGCAGTGCATTTGTCCAATATGGATTTGCAATCTTTTTCAAATTCTACTATATTTCAAACCCTCAATGACCATGTTTTTGAACAACCTCCCTTAGATAATCATTTATTTTTGTGAGTATAGACAATAGACGCAATATATGTAGGTATAAGATTTCATTTTATTGCAATAAATGTTATAGATATATCTGAAACTAGGAGGAAGTTTTAAAATAAGTTAGTTTTGTTTGAATGACATTATTGTGTATTTTAAAGGAAATTATTGTGTTGTTTATGTTGTACAATCATTCGAATTTTTTTTTTGCGTATTTAGGTAGTAATTAATTTCATAATCATCGTATATAAAATGTATATTATAAGATTGTAGTTACTCTAAACGATGATACAATAAACGCTGTGACTTTTTTGTGATATATCTTCCTTATAGCAAACAAAAAAATCAGAACGTAAGCCAAACTGATAATTTTCTTGCAAATTCCCTTTGTTAACGTGCGCACCGATGTTCTTACTTCACGGGTTGGCTATATTCCACGCGGTTTAACTTTATAACATAAGTACTCCCTCCTTATCTTTATTCTCCTTGGTCTGTTGCATGTCATCTGATGTCATGTCAAAGTGATATGCTGTGAACATAAAATAAATTTTAATAAACATTGTAATTTCTTTAGATTGAATAAGAAATCTGAATGAGGGCCCTGTTATAAATTCATTATTTCTAAGAGAAACTAATAAAGTAATGGAAAAAAATTAGGAAGAAGTGTTTGTCAGCATCTATGAGGCAATATACAAACTAAATGTCATTTGATTTTGTCAATATAGAAAGATTTATGTTTTATTGCCTCACATTTCACAGCTTCAACTATGAAAAAATAGATGACGCTACCAGCTTAAAATATAGAAAATCATAAATAATAGAGAGAGAGAGAGAGAGAGAGAGAGAGAAATGCTTTATTGTTGAAAAAATATAGATTTTGTAGACAAAGCAAAATAAAAATATCAAAATCAAACACTACAAAACAAAACAAAGGCAAAACTAAAAATTAAATTAAAATTAAATAAATTTATATAATATAAAACAAAAATATAAAGATGTAAAAATATAAGATAGTAAGTATCAGAATGAAACCTACAGCTGTATATTCGGTTAGAAAGTAAGTTAACATACAGCTGTAAATTCAGTCAGAAGGTAAACACTAACTAAATCACAAAACAAAAACAAATTTTGTACAAACAATAAACCAGTGCGTGAGCTGAGCAGAAACGTGCCTTAGTGAAAGAAGTCGTTAACTGCATAAAAGGCATTATCCTAGGTAGTAGGTATTTAATTGAATCTGGGATAAGCCGTTATAGATTTAATTTTGTGTGACAGATGATTTTACATTACAAAAGACCCTTAGGATATCAAACATCAAATAATATTCACTAAACCAGTGGGTGTAAGAAGCTTAATATTAAGTATTAACAATTTTTAGCAAAAAATTCGCTTACTGCATAAAAGGCTCTCTCCAGTAAGTATGATTTCAAAACCTTTCGAAATTCAGGAAAAGATCTTATGGATTTGATTTCAAATGGTAGATGATTGTGCATTTTTTTTGCATTGTACAGTATAGAGCTTTTAACCAACTCTGAGCGAGGGGTTGGCAGATAAAGATCATGCTCCGTGTTTCTAATCGGATAGTTGTGAGATGGCCTCTCTGGAATAGAAGATACGTGCTTGCGGATTAAGGATACAGATTCAAATATGAATAGGGACGGAAGAGTTAATATTTTAAATTTTTTAAAGTAATCCTGGCAGTGAGTCCTACTGCTAAGTCTCAGTGAATACCGAACAGCTCTCTTCTGCAGTTTAAAAATACGTTCAAATTGAGTTGCACAACACGTACCCCAGAATGGAAGGGCGTATCGGAGATACGACTCAAAAATGGCATAATAGACTGTTCTAGAAGTAGACAAGTTGAGCTCCTTGGAAACTGATCTCAGCGCAAAGCAGGCAGAACTTAACCTTTTAGATAAAGCATCGATGTGCAAGTCCCATTTTAAGCGGTTGTCTACAATAAGCCCCAAGAATTTCACAGATTCAACGGCCTCAATAGTGGTGTTATTAAGTACAAAAGATTGCAATGTACTTTTATATGATAAAACTTTTGTTTTAGAAACATTGAGGCATAGGAGATTTGAATCGCACCAAGATTTAATCGTGACTAAGTCTCTAGATACAGTCCTATGAAGTGTCGTAATATCCGGGTTGCTCCACGTGAAACTAGTATCATCCGCAAAGAGGCAGATTTCACCGCTAATGTTAAGACTAGCAATGTCGTTGATAAAAAGCAGAAACAAAATAGGGCCCAGTACTGAACCTTGAGGCACTCCATATTCAATTGGTTTGCAAGAAGACATCGACGTATCAATCCTCACAATCTGAGTCCTGTTGTTGAGATACGACTTAAACCATTCGAGGGACACTCCTCTGAAACCGTAGTACTCCAATTTATTAGTTAATATATTATGATCTACGCAATCAAAAGCCTTAGAGAAATCACAGAAAATGGTTGCTATAGAGTGATGGTTGATCAGGTTTGAGTATACATTATTTGATAATGTGGGAAGGAGTGCAATTGGGCGATAGTTCGAAGCTTGATCTTTATCTCCTCCTTTATGCAGAGGAACAATTATTGCCGTCTTAAGACAGTTTGGAAAAACTCCATTTTGGAATGATTTGTTAATTAAAGTAATAAAATGATTCAATGTGCATTCCGGCAGGTTCGAGCACATTTTCAGAGTAAGCCCATCAGCCCCAGATGAAGATTTGTTTTTAATGTCATTAATTGTACTGTTAAGCTCTGCTAATACTACGGGTGTAAAGAAGAAACTGTGTAAATTCATATTAGCCTTAGGGAGAAATGAGAGGGGGTCATCGGAAGGAGTTATGGTGTTCTTTAAATGTTTTGCTACATCTACAAAGTAATTATTTAGGTTCTCGGGTGAAATAGAGATTGTGTTAGATGGTGAGGTCTTATTTCTTAAGTCATTCACAATAGACCACATTTCTTTAGCAACATTACCGGAATTGGCCAGCCTCCTGTTATAATAAATGTCCTTGGCAGCTTTTATAGTCTTATGATAGATTTTTCTGTAACGTTTTACGTAATCATGGTAGAAGACACTGTCCGATGATTTTTTTATGTAGGATAGTGAGCGCATGTTCTTTGCAGATGTACGTAAGCCTTTAGTAGACCAGGGTTTATGTTGTTTGATTTTTAGAGGCCTAAGAGGAAAGGATTTGAATGCCAAGTTAGATAATGTTTTTATAAATCTCGGAAATTCGATATTGACATCGTCAGATAGGACAAACCAGTCTGTTGTTAGACATAGGTGCTTGAAATTACGAAAATTTTTATCAGAAAAAATACGGCATAATTTGCGCGAAGCATTTTTGCACTTATATTTAGCCGAAAATTTTGTTAGTATTGCTTCATGATCCGAGAAACCTGAATTAAGGACAGTACAGTCAACGAATTTTGGATCGAAGGATGATACGACATAGTCTATAGTACTAGAACTAGTTTTAGTTATTCTGGTTGGTGAGTTAACATGCATGATTATGCCAAAAGAGTCGAAAATGGACTGAAGAGATTCTTGAGCAGTACACACATTGGAAAAGTCAATATTAAGGTCTCCACATAAAATTAACCTGCTTTTTAAAGGCAGGGATTCAAGCAAGCTCAGTAATTTTTGACTGAATATATGCAAGTCAGCGTCAGGTGTTCTGTAAATACAAACTATATAAAGATTATAAGCATTATGATAGACAATGGAAAATTCAAATACTTTTTCAGACAATAGTTTATCGAATTTAGTTACAGCCGAAAAGTCGCTATTTGTAGACATTATCATAGTACCTCCATGAGATAAATTACTTCTATTAAATCTAGTTACTGTAGCGTAATTTTTGATAAACACAGGCTCATCAACATTTAACCAATGCTCAGTTATGGCAATAATTTCTGGAAAATTAAGTTCTTCTAATAAGAGAAATAATTCATCTGTTTTGTGTCTTAAGGACTGAATATTAAAAAGAAAAACACTAAGCTTGCCATCGTCCAATTTTACAGAGGGTGCTTGATCCTCTGTTCGCGTCAATTTAGTTAAAAATTTTGATTCCTTTTTGGAGAGCCAGTAGAAAAATATTTTCCATAACTCTCCCTAATTTTCTGAAGCTGTTGAAGTTTCTCGGATGAAAAGAAAGACCTGAAGGCGGCAAGATCAGCTTCCACTTCGGCTGAGCCAATACCATATGCGTTGTGGTAGCGATAATACAACTTACGCAAGGTGTCCACGTCACTAGGAAGTCCCTCTGAAGCTAGAGTTAATTTGATGCTGGTGGTGGTGTGCCCTTCAAAACATACACTGGATGGTTGGTCATGGAGATAGGCTAGAAATAGCCGAAGAGCTTTTAATAAGGAAGAGTCCCTCAGTCTAGCCAACAAATAACGACCATCAGCCGTATCCGAATTACGGGACAGCCGCACTATAGGTGGAGTCATCGGGTCAATATTTAGCAAACTATCTTTCCTTGTACTTTTTTCCATGACAAAGTCTACATTTTCCTGCGCAAGAGACTTACAGGCAGCTAAAGCCTCCCTGTCAGATCCAATCTTAACAGATTTGATCTCCCTAGCTTTTACAGGTGTTAAGTCAGGGCGTGGTGTTGGGCTACGGCTGTCTACAGAGGTTGGAATAAAATGACAGCCTGTGGTCGAAAAACTTGACGCTGGTGGTGAAATCTTTAAGGGTGTTAAAGATGATTTTGCGATTTCAGTGCCTAGCGGCCACATCCTTGGGTCTTTTAGCTGCTTTAGGTGACTTTTATTCTGCACACCAACTTTGAAGTCGGAGTGCGAACTGTCCTTATTCTTCAGCATTGGAAAGCATCGAATAAAGTCAGTAGTTCCAAGTTTTTCCTTCGCATAGTGTGCAAGAAGGGTAGCGCTATATGTCGATGGGATTTTGGACACTACCACATAATGCCATTCTTCTTTATTGGAGGATTTGGGAGGTCTGGGCGTAATGTCTTTTGGAGAAGTCAAAACCTCTGTGTTTTGGTTATCCGTATGGTTGGTTTGAGTCGAAACGGACTTTTTCACTATTGGTGGGTTACTTCTAGTAATTGGCTTATCATTGGCAGCCAACTTTTCAACCGTGTGTGCTATTTGGTTTATACTTTTTTCATATCGGCCATTTCCTTCAATAACTCATCCTTTGATGAGTCATGAATCTGAACTTTAATAGATTCGTCTTGATTGTCCGTTAAAATAGATGACAGATTAAAAATATCCTGTTTCATTTCCTTGATAGAATGGAACAGAGATTCTGGTGTAATTTCCGCCAATCGTGTCTGTTGACTATGAATCTCATCTATCTTTTTGTATAACGTTTTCCATTTGGCATCATGAGTATTTAAAATGTCGTACATTTCAGAAAATATTGGAAGCAGGTCATTATTTTTCTTTAAGCATGTTCCTAGAGCTTCAACATTTTCTATAGAAATCTGCGATTTATGTACCTGTGATATTTTGTCGTGAAGATATTTTAAGGTAGGAGAGTCACAAACATTACAAAAAAATCGAATGTTATGGAACTTTTGGTGGTAGAGCACTTTTGTTGTTGACTTATCCAGCCCAGTACAGGTCATACAAAAAATCCGGCGACACTCTCCACTGCAGCGAAGTTTGTATTTGTCCTTTTCCGAGACGATTGTTTGGCAGGAATCACACTTAAATTCAGACATTTTAAAGTTAAAGTTCAATTTTTGTAAATAAAAATAAAAGTCAATGACACAGTAAAAGTTTGCACACACAGGGTAGGTCAAGTTAAATACGGGTTCAATGTTAACGCACACCAGGTCAAAATTTTTACAGTCAGTAAAACACACGTACAATGATAAATCACACGCTGGTTCGAAGTCAATAACACAAAATAGTATACACGCACCGGGTAACACAACAAATCAAATCACAACGAAACAGTTCAAACCAAAGCAAAACAAAACATTCAGTACCGAGAAGCTCCAAACGAGACAAAAAACACAACCGTCTCGTATGACTGCTCGAATTGAATACCGTAATTGAATAATGTAAAATACCATATTTATTATGAATATTGTTCAATAATAGCTGGTCAACCCTCAGTTATTTGATTAGTTGTTTATTTTTTGTAATATATACCGACTTCTATCACGGCAGATCCATACTCAACCCGAAAACAACTAGCACAAATAATAGTGTAAATTCTTCATCAATAGTCTATTTAGTGTGACTTATTATATGCTAAAAGAATTAAATTTTCTTATCCCCCATTGACTTTACATTATTTGGACTAAAATGAACCTCTTTAATTGATATTCTGTTTCAGATTTTTTTCATATCACCGGTTCTGCGAAAAAATACTCACACTCCTAAAATGATGAGGCAAGCCCAATTTTATTCTTTGTTTTTTATTTTAAAATTACAGCTGATCTTTTAATTCGATAATCAAACTTGAAACTTTTTTGAATTCTCGCTTAATTTCAAAAACAATGGTAAATTAAAGTTGCTCAATTTTCACGAAATTTTTATGATTATTTATTTTTTGATTTTTTTTTCGGCAAAAAAATTTTTCTTCTTCTATTGACTTTGCCTTCTGTAATCTTACTAAAATGGACCTCCTAAATTGTTATTCGGTTTCAGATTTTTCCTAACTATCACTGATTTCGAGATAAAAAAAACTCAGTCCTTAAATAATGAGATGAGCACAATTTAATTTTTTTATTTTCATTTTAAAAGTATGGCAGATTTGTTAATATAATAATGAAACTTGTCACACTTTCTGAATTTACGCTTAATTTCCAGTATTGAATTCAAAAACAATGGTAAATTAGAGTTACTCAATTTTGACAAAATTTTTATGGACTAATACCTTATGATTATTTTCGGCAAAAAAAAATTCTTCTTCTATTGTCTTTGTCTTCTGTAATCTTACTAAAATGGACCTCCTTAATTGCTTTTCGATTTCAGATTTTTCCTAACTATCACTGATTTCGATATAGAAAAAAATCAATCCTTAAATGACATGAGCACAATTTAATTTTTTTATTTTTATTTTAAAAGTATGGCAGATTTGTTATTTCAGTTTATGAAACATGTCACATTTTCTGAATTCACGCTCAATTTCCGATATTGAATTAAAAAACAGGGGTAAATTATGCCAAATTGGACCTCCTTAATTGATCTTTGGTCTTGGATTTTTCCTATTACAGGTTCTGAAATAGAATACACAAAGCACAGTCCTGGAATAAGACAAAAACAATTTTATTCTTTTTCTCTATATAAATTACACATGATCTATTAATAGAAATAATAAAACTTTTAAATCTATATTTGATTTCCGATATTGAGGTCAAGTTCACGTTATATCATTCAAGTAAGAAGATATTACACTTTAAATTGACACAAACTTAATATCTTAGCACTCATATAGGAATTTGTCAATCTCGTAGGATTTGTAATAGTATCTCCGTTTCTATCAAGTCTTTTCAAGTTTATTTTTGGATCATAATCATTTTCATAGCACTTGGATGATCTAAGGTATTCCAGATAGACCAATCTGCAAAGTAGATATATTGAAAATTAAAGACAATGCTGCTAGGGAAATTGTTGCATCGTAAATAGTGATATTTATTGAAAAAAGAAACTCACCTCTTGTGAACTTTCAATTCCAAGCTTGATATCCCGAAGAGAGCAATCCTTAGTGATGACATCGATCTCCTTCCAGAATATCTTCATGTGGCCTTTCGAGATGAGAGGAATATTGCACACAAAATTCTGAAAATTAAAGAATTGGTCGGCTATCAAAATTGCGAAAAAGATATCTATATTATTTAAAATGTCATAGAATGTTTTGCATTATTATTGAAGGGTTAATTTTGATTCTTTAGAGGCTTGTGATTTGTGATAATATATATGATTACACCATGGCAGATACAGACCTTGCAAATAGTCCATTGCAACATAGACATTCATTGATACGATCTGCAATAGATTACGTGTTCTACTTCTTCGAATCTCGTAGCAACACACATTCTCCATC
Organism: Crioceris asparagi; assembly: GCA_958507055.1. NCBI lineage: Eukaryota > Metazoa > Arthropoda > Insecta > Coleoptera > Chrysomelidae > Crioceris > Crioceris asparagi. Next base: position 97,786,736 of record OY293827.1, on the reverse strand, counting down.
ATTTATTATGTACTAATAATTTATTCAATTTTGGTGCTGCTTTTCAGCTTCTTTCTGGAGTAGATGTTGAGTTTGTCCTTGGACTTGTTCCAATTCCTATTACTATGCAATTAGTTCTGTCTCTATAAGGAGGAAAAAGAGACAAATTTAAATATTAAGACTATTGAAAGCAAGAAATACATACCCTAGACTGCCGTATTTCTTTGAAGAGAAGAAGCATAGAGCTTTCTGTCCAAAGGAACTGTTGATTATGAAACTTGATGTTGCCACTCCGAACTCTGCAAAACACATAATGTTGCAATGTATAAGAAATAATAAATAATATAATCAAATATCTGAAACAGTTTTACCTTCCAGCTTTTATATGGTTAGGTACACCATGGTAGATGAAGATAATAAGTAAATTTATCAATATGTGCTAGGTTTTTTGATACTGCATCTTCGGAATGGCATCATTTATAAATGTATTCAATTAATATACCATTCCTTGAATACAGTGACCAAGGATTTAATAAGTAATAGAGTAAATAAGTTTTGAATTTTCAAACTTATAGAATTGATTTTGAACTGTCTGTTGCCTGTCATCTGTCACCTATCATGTCACCTCAATGGGGGTGTCTTCAACCGTTCCGAAATGTAATGTCAGCTAGCGCTTAAGCACGTTAAGCTAAGAAAGCGCTGCAACATTTTTGACAGATTTTGGTATGAAACGCTTGCGCTTTTCAAGCTGCAGCTTCTGAAACAAGGAAGATAGAAGGGTATGGAGGTTGCATTGGTTTAGAGTGTAAAGTGTGGCAGAGAAGCCACCTGGCGTATAGGCAACCTGCGAAGTTTGAACATCATACGCCCGAATGCATGCTGCACTTTCCCTCATGGCAGTGAAAAATAGAGATGGTTTGCTTTCACCTTCCACTGATTTAGTTAAAATCTGCTCTACACGTTATAAGTTCATACGTCAGGCCATGGTAAAAGTGCTGGAAAGCCTTAAGCAAGACAATATACGGCAGTGCATTTGTGCAATATGGATTTGCAATCTTTTTCAAATTCTACTATTTTTCAAACCCTCAATGACTATGGTTTTGAACAACCTCCCTTAGATAATCATTTATTTTTGTGAATATAGACAATAGACGCAATATATGTAGGTATAAGATTTCATTTTATTGCAATATATGTTATAGATATATCTGAAACTAGGAGGCAGTTTTAAAATAAGTTAGTTTTGTTTGAATTACATTATTGTGTATTTTAAAGAAAATTAATTCGTTGTTTATGTTGTACAATCATTCGAATTTATTTTTTTGTGGATTTAGGCAGTAATTAATTTCATATTCATCGTATATAAAATTTATATTATAAGATTGTAGTTACTCTAAACGATGATACAATAAACGCTGTGACTCTTTTGTGATTTCTCTTCCTTATAGCAAACAAAAGAATCAGATAGTCAGCCAAACTGATAATTTTCTTGCGAATTCCCTTTGTTAACGTGCGCACCGATGTTCATACTTCACGGGTTGGCTACATTCCACGCGTTTTCAATTTATAACATAAGTACTCCCTCCTTATCTTTATTCTCCTTGGTCTGTCGCATGTCATCTGATGTCATGTCAAAGTGATATGCTATGAACATAAAATATATTGTAATAAACATTGTAATTTCATTAGATTGAATAAGAAATCTGAATGAGGGCCCTGTTATAAATTCATTATTTCTAAGAGAAACTAATAAAGTAATGTTAAAAAATTAAGAGCAAGTGTTTGTCAGCATCTATGAGACAATATACAAACTATATGTCATTTGATTATGTCAATATAGAAAGATTTATGTTTTATTGCCTCACATTTCACAGCTTCAACTATGAAAAAATAGATGACGCTACCAGCTTAAAATATAGAAAATCATAATAAATAATAATGTAAAATACCATATTTATTATGAATATTGTTCAATAATAGCTGGTTAACCCTCAGTTATTTGATTAGTTGTTTATTTGTTGTAATATATACCGACTTCTATTACGGCAGAGCCATACTCAACCCGAAAACAACTAGCACAAATAATAGTGTAAATTCTTCATCAATAGTCTATTTAGTGTGACTTATTATATGCTAAAATAATTATATTTTTTTATCCCCCATTGACTTTACATTATTTGGACTAAATTGAACATCTTTAATTGATATTCTGTTTCAGATTTTTTTCATATCATCGGTTCTGCGAAAAAATACTCACACTCCTAAAATGATGAGGCAAGCCCAATTTTATTCTTTGTTTTTTATTTTAAAATTACAGCTGATCTTTTAATTCGATAATCAAACTTGAAACTGTTTTGAATTCTCGCTTGATTTCAAAAACAATGGGAAATTAAAGTTGCTCAATTTTCATGAAATTTTCATGGGCTAATACCTTATGATTATTTTCGGCAAAAAAAATTTTCTTCTTCTTTTGACTTTGCCTTCTGTAATCTTACTAAAATGGACCTCCTAAATTGTTATTCGGTTTCAGATTTTTTCTAACTATCGCTGATTTCGAGATAAAAAAACTCAGTCCTTAAATAATGAAATGAGCACAATTTATTTTTTTATTTTCATTTTAAAAGTATGGCTGATTTGTTAATATAATAATGAAACTTGTCACATTTTCTGAATTTACGCTTAATTTCCAGTATTGAATTCAAAAACAATGGTAAATTAGAGTTGCTCAATTTTCACAAAATTTCTATGGACTATGGAATACCTTATGATTATTTTCGGCAAAAAAAATGTTCATCTTCTATTGACTTTGTCTTCTGCAATCTTACTAAAATAGACCTCCTTAATTGCTTTTCGATTTCAGATTTTTCCTAACTATCACTGATTTCGATATAAAAAAAATCAGTCCTTAAATAATGACATGAGCACAATTTAATTTTTTTAGTTTTATTTGAAAAGTATGGCAGATTTGTTAATTCAGTTTATGAAACATGTCACATTTTCTGAATTCACGCTCAATTTCCGATATTGAATTAAAAAACAGGGGTAAATTATGATTATTTTTGGCCTAATTTTTTTCTTCTATTGACATTGTCTTCTGGTAATTATGCCAAATTGGACCTCCTTAATTGATCTTTGGTCTTGGATTTTTCCTATTACAGGTTCTGAAATAGAATACACAGAGCACAGTCCTGGAATAAGACAAAAACAATTTTATTCTTTTTCTCTATATAAATTACACATGATCTATTAATACAATAATAAAACTTTTAAATCTACATTTGATTTCCGATATTGAGGTCAAGTTCACGTTATATCATTCAAGTAAGAAGATATTACACTTTAAATCGACACAAACTTAATATCTTAGCACTCATATAGGAATTTGTCACTCTCGTAGGATTTGGAATAGTATCTCCGTTTCTATCAAGTCTTTTCAAGTTTATTTTTGGATCATAATCATTTTCATAGCACTTGGATAATCTAAGGTATTCCAGATAGACTCATCTGCAAAGTAGACATATTGAAAATTAAAGACAATGCTGCTAGGGAAATTAATTGCATCGTAAATAGTGATATTTATTGAAAAAAGAAACTCACCTCTTGTGAACTTTCAATTCCAAGCTGGATATCCCGAAGAGAGCAATCCTTAGTGATGACATCGTCCTCCTTCCAGAATATCTTCATGTGGCCTTTCGAGATGAGAGGAATATTGCACACAAAATTCTGAAAATTAAAGAATTGGTCGGCTATCAAAATTGCGAAAAAGATATCTATATTATTTAAAATGTCATAGAATGTTTTGCATTATTATTGAAGGGTTAATTTTGATTCTTTAGAGGCTTGTGATTTGTGATAATATATATGATTACACCATAGCAGATACAGACCTTGCAAATAGTCCATTGCAACATAAACATTCATTGATACGATCTGCAATAGATTACGTGTTCTACTTATTCGAATCTCGTAGCATTACACATTCTCCATCATTTATTCTAATAATTTATTCAATTTTGGTGCTGCTTTTCAGCTTCTTTCTGGAGTAGATGTTGAGTATGTCCTTGGACTTGTTCCAATTCCTATTACTATGCAATCAGTTCTGTCTCTATAAGGAGGAAAAAGAGACAAATTTCAATATTAAGACTATTGAAAGCAAGAAATACATACCCGAGACTGCCGTATTTCTTTGAAGAGAAGAAGCATAGAGCTTTCTGTCCAAAGGAACTGTTGCTGATGAAACTTGATGTTGCCACTCCGAACACTGCAAAACACATAATGTTGCAATGTATAAGAAATAATAAATAATATAATCAAATATCTGAAACAGTTTTACCTTCCAGCTTTTATATGGTTAGGTACACCATGGTAGATGAAGATAATAAGTAAATTTATCCTCCATGTGCTAGGTTTTTTGATACTGCCTCTTCGGAATGGCAGCATTTATAAATGTATTCAATTAATATACCATTTCTTCAATACAGTGACCAAGGTTTAAATAAGTAATAGAGTAAATAAGTTTTGAATTTTCAAATTTATAGAATTGATATTGAACTGCCTGTTGCCTGTCATCTGTCACCCATCATGTCACCTCAATGAGGGTGTCTTCAACCGTTCCGAAATGTAATGTAAGCTAGCGCTTAAGCACGTTTAGCTAAGAAAGCGCTGCAACATTTTTGACAGATTTTGGTATGAAACGCTTGCGCTTTTCAAGCTACAGCTTCAGAAACAAGGAGGATAGTAGGGTATGGAGGTAGCATTGGTTTAGAGTGTAAAGTGTGGCAGAGAAGCCACCTGGCGTATAGGCAACCTGCGAAGTATGAACATCATACGTCCGAATGCATGCTGCACTTTCCCTCATGGCAGTGAAAAATATAGATGGTTTGCTTTCACCTTCCACTGATTTAGTTAAAATCTGCTCTACACGTGATAAGTTCATACGTTAGGCCATGGTAAAAGTGCTGGAAAGCCTTAAGCAAGACAATATACTTCAGTGCATTTGTCCAATATGGATTTGCAATTTTTTTCAAATTCTACTATTTTTCAAACCCTCAATGACCATGTTTTTGAACAACCTCCCTTAGATAATCATTTATTTTTGTGAATATAGACAATAGACGCAATATATGTAGGTATAAGATTTCATTTTATTGCAATAGATGTTATAGATATATCTGAAACTAGGAGGCAGTTTTAAAATAAGTTTGTTTTGTTTGAAAGACATTATTGTGTATTTTAAAGGAAATAAATGTGTTGTTTATGTTGTACAATCATTCGAATTTATTTTTTTGCGGATTTAGGTAGTAATTAATTTCATATTCATCGTATATAAAATATATATTTTAAGATTGTAGTTACTCTAAAAGATGATACAATAAACGCTGTGACTTTTTTGTGATTTCTCTTCCTTATAGCAAACAAAAAAATCAGAACGTAAGCCAAACTGATAATTTTCTTGCAAATTCCCTTTGTTAACGTGCGCACCGATGTTCATACTTCACGGGTAGGCTACATTCTACGCGGTTTCACTTTATAACATAAGTAATCCCTCCTTATCTTTATTCTCCTTGGTCTGTCACATGTCATCTGATGTCATGTCAAAGTGATATGCTATGAACATAAAATAAATTGTAATAAACATTGTAATTTCTTTAGATTGAATATTAAATCTGAATGAGGGCCCTGTTATAAATTCATTATTTCTAAGAGAAACTAATAAAGTAATGGAATAAAATTAAGAGCAAGTGTTTGTTAGCATCTATGAGGCAATATAGAAACTAAATGTCATTTGATTTTGTCAATATAGAAAGATTTATGTTATATTGCCTCACATTTCACAGCTTCAATTATGAAAAAATAGATGACGCTACCAGCTTAAAATATAGAAAATCATAATAAATAATAATGTAAAATACCATATTTATTATGAATATTGTTCAATAATAGCTGGTCAACCCTCAGTTATTTGATTAGTTGTTTATTTGTTGTAATATATACCGACTTCTATCTCGGCAGATCCATACTCAACCCGAAAACAACTAGCACAAATAATAGTGTAAATTCTTCATCAATAGTCTATTTAATGTGACTTATTATATGCTAAAAGAATTAAATTTTCTTATCCCCCATTGACTTTACATTATTTGGACTAAATTGAACCTCTTTAATTGATATTCTGTTTCAGATTTTTTTCATATCACCGGTTCTGCGAAAAAATACTCACACTCCTAAAATGATGAGGCAAGCCCAATTTTATTCTTTGTTTTTTATTTTAAAATTACAGCTGATCTTTTAATTCGATAATCAAACTTGAAACTTTTTTGAATTCTCGCTTGATTTCAAAACAATGGTAAATTAAAGTTGCTCAATTTTCATGAAATCTTCATGGACTAATACTTTATGATTATTTTTGGCAAAAAAAATTTTCTTCTTCTATTGCCTTCTGTAATCTTACTAAAATGGACCTCCTAAATTGTTATTCGGTTTCAGATTTTTCGTAACTATCACTGATTTCGATATAAAAAAAATCAGTCCTTAAATAATGACATGAGCACAATTTAATTTTTTTATTTTTATTTTAAAAGTATGGCAGATTTGTTAATTCAGTTTATGAAACATGTCACATTTTCTGAATTCACGCTCAATTTCCGATATTGAATTAAAAAACAGGGGTAAATTATGATTATTATTGGCCTAATTTTTTTCTTCTATTGACATTGTCTTCTGGTAATTATGCCAAATTGGACCTCCTTAATTGATCTTTGGTCTTGGATTTTTCCTATTACAGGTTCTGAAATTGAATACACAAAGCACAGTCCTGGAATAAGACAATAACAATTTTATTCTTTTTCTCTATATAAATTACACATGATCTATTAATACAATAATAAAACTTTTAAATCTACATTTGATTTCCGATATTAAGGTCAAGTTCACGTTATATCATTCAAGTAAGAAGATATTACACTTTAAATCGACACAAACTTAATATCTTAGCACTCATATATGAATTTGTCACTCTCGTAGGATTTGGTATTCCAGATAGACCAATCTGCAAAGTAGATATATTGAAAATTAAAGACAATGCTGCTAGGGAAATTGTTGCATCGTAAATAGTGATATTTATTGAAAAAAGAAACTCACCTCTTGTGAACTTTCGATTCCAAGCTTGATATCCCGAAGAGAGCAATCCTTAGTGATGACATCGTCCTCCTTCCAGAATATCTTCATGTGGCCTTTCGAGATGAGAGGAATATTGCACACAAAATTCTGAAAATTTAAGAATTGGTCGGCTATCAAAATTGAGAAAAAGGTATCTATATTATTTAAAATGTCATAGAATGTTTTGCATTATTATTGAAAGGTTAATTTTGATTCTTTAGAGGCTTGTGATTTGTGATAATATATATGATTACACCATGGCAGATACAGACCTTGCAAATAGTCCATTGCAACATAAACATTCATTGATACGATCTGCAATAGATTACATGTTCTACTTCTTCGAATCTCGTAGCAACACACATTCTCCATCATTTATTATGTACTAATAATTTATTCAATTTTGGTGCTGCTTTTCAGCTTCTTTCTGGAGTAGATGTTGAATTTGTCCTTGGACTTGTTCCAATTCCTAATACTATGCAATCAGTTCTGTCTCTATAAGGAGGAAAAAGAGAGAAATTTCAATATTAAGACTATTGAAAGCAAGAAATACATACCCTAGACTGTCGTATTTCTTTGAAGAGAAGAAACACAGAGCTTTCTGTCCAAAGGAACTGTTGATGATGAAACTTGATGTTGCCACTCCAAACTCTGCAAAACACATAATGTTGCAATGAATAAGAAATAATAAATAATATAATCAAATATCTGAAACAGTTTTACCTTCCAGCTTTTATATGGTTAGGTACACCATGGTAGATAAAGATAATAAGTAAATTTATCCTCTATGTGCTAGGTTTTTTGATACTGCCTCTTCGGAATGGCATCATTTATAAACGTATTCAATTAATATACCATTTCTTGAATACAGTGACCAAGGATTTAATAAGTAATAGAGTAAATAAGTTTTGAATTTTCAAATTCATAGAATTGATTTTGAACTGTCTGTTGCCTGTCATCTGTCACCTATCATGTCACCTCAATAGGGGTGTCTTCAACCGTTCCGAAATGTAATGTCAGCTAGCGCTTAAGCACGTTTAGCTAAGAAAGCGCTGCAACATTTTTGACAGATTTTGGTATGAAACGCTTGCGCTTTTCAAGCTGCAGCTTCTGAAACAAGGAAGATAGAATGGTATGGAGGTTGCATTGGTTTAGAGTGTAAAGTGTGGCAGAGAAGCCACCTGGCGTATAGGCAACCTGCGAAGTTTGAACATCATACGCCCGAATGCATGCTGCACTTTCCCTCATGGCAGTGAAAAATAGAGATGGTTTGCTTTCACCTTCCACTGATTTAGTTAAAATCTGCTCTACACGTTATAAGTTCATTCGTCAGGCCATGGTAAAAGTGCTGGAAAGCTTTAAGCAAGACAATATACGGCAGTGCATTTGTCCAATATGGATTTGCAATCTTTTTCAAATTTTACTATTTTTCAAACCCTCAATGACCATGTTTTTGAACAACCGCCCTTAGTTAATCATTTATTTTTGTGAATATAGACAATAGACGCAATATATGTAGGTATAAGATTTCATTTTATTGCAATAAATGTTATAGATATATCTGAAACTAGGAGGCAGTTTTAAAATAAGTTAGTTTTGTTTGAAGGACATTATTGTGTATTTTAAAGGAAATTAATGTGTTGTTTATGTTGTACAATCATTCGAATTTATTTTTTTGCGGATTTAGGTAGTAATTAATTTCATAATCATCGTATATAAAATTTAAATTATAAGATTGTAGTTACTCTTAACGATGATACAATAAACGCTGTGACTTTTTTGTGATTTCTCTGCCTTATAACAAACAAAAAAATCAGAACGTCAGCCAAACTGATAATTTTCTTGCAAATTCCCTTTGTTAACGTGCGCACCGATGTTCATACTTCACGGGTTGGCTACATTCCACGCGATTTCACTTTATAACATAAGTACTCCTTCCTTATCTTTATTCTCCTTGGTCTGTCGCATGTCATCTGATGTCATGTCAAAGTGATATGCTATGAACATAAAATAAATTGTAATAAACATTGTACTTTCTTTAGATTGAATAAGAAATCTGAATGAGGGCCCTGTTATAAATTCATTATTTCTAAGAGAAACTAATAAAGTAATGGAAAAAAATTAATAGCCAGTGTTTATCAGCATCTATGAGGCAATATACAAACTAAATGTCATTTGATTTTGTCAATATAGAAAGATTTATGTTTTATTGCTTTACATTTCACAGCTTCTACTATGAAAAAGTAGATGACGCTACCAGCTTAAAATATAGAAAATCATAATAAATAATAATGTAAAATACCATATTTATTATGAATATTGTTCAGTAATAGCTGGTCAACCCTCAGTTATTTGATTAGTTGTTTATTTGTTGTAATATATACCGACTTCTATCACGGCAGATCCATACTCAACCCGAAAACAACTAGCACAAATAATAGTGTAAATTCTTCATCAATAGTCTATTTAGTGTGACTTATTATATGCTAAAAGAATTAAATTTTCTTATCCCCCATTGACTTTACATTATTTGGACTAAATTGAACCTCTTTAATTGATATTCTGTTTCAGATTTTTTTCATATCACCGGTTCTGCGAAAAAAAACTCACACTCCTAAAATGATGAGGCAAGCTCAATTTTATTCTTTGTTTTTTATTTTAAAATTACAGCTGATCTTTTAATTCGATAATCAAACTTGAAACTTTTTGAATTCTCGCTTGATTTCAAAAACAATGGTAAATTAAAGTTGCTCAATTTTCACGAAATTTTCATGGACTAATACCTTTTGATTATTTTCGGCAAAAAAATGTTCTTCTTCTATTGACTTTGTCTTCTGTAATCTTACTGAAATAGACCTCCTTAATTGCTTTTCGATTTCAGATTTTTCCTAACTATCACTGATTTCGATATAAAAAAAATCAGTCCTTAAATAATGACATGAGAACAATTTATTTTTTTTATTTTAAAAGTATGGCAGATTTGTTATTTCAGTTTATGAAACATGTCACATTTTCTGAATTCACGCTCAATTTCCGATATTGAATTAAAAAACAGGCGTAAATTATGCCAACTTGGACCTCCTTAATTGATCATTGGTCTTGGATTTTTCCTATTACAGGTTCTGAAATAGAATACACAAAGCACAGTCCTGGAATAAGACAAAAACAATTTTATTCTTTTTCGCTATATAAATTACACATGATCTATTAATACAATAATAAAACTTTTAAATCTACATTTGATTTCCGATATTGAGGTCAAGTTCACGTTATATAATTCAAGTAAGAAGATATTACACTTTAAATCGACACAAACTTAATATCTTAGCACTCATATAGGAATTTGTCACTCTCGTAGGATTTGGAATAGTATCTCCGTTTCTATCATGTCTTTTCAAGTTTATTTTTGGATCATAATCATTTTCATAGCACTTGGATGATCTAAGGTATTCCAGATAGACCATTCTGCAAAGTAGATATATTGAAAATTAAAGACAATGCTGCTAGGGAAATTGTTGCATCGTAAATAGTGATATTTATTGAAAAAAGAAACTCACCTCTTGTGAACTTTCAATTCCAAGCTTGATATCCCGAAGAGAGCAATCCTTAGTGATGACATCGTCCTCCTTCCAGAATATCTTCATGTGGCCTTTCGAGATGAGAGGAATATTGCACACAAAATTCTGAAAATTAAAGAATTGGTCGGCTATCAAAATTGCGAAAAAGATATCTATATTATTTAAAATGTCATAGAATGTTTCGCATTATTATTGAAGGGTTAATTTTGATTCTTTAGAGGCTTGTGATTTGTGATAATATATATGATTACACCATGGCAGATACAGACCTTGCAAATAGTCCATTGCAACATAAACATTCATTGATACGATCTGCAATAGATTACGTGTTCTACTTCTTCGAATCTCGTAGCAACACACATTCTCCATCATTTATTATGTACTAATAATTTATTCAATTTTGGTGCTGCTTTTCAGCTTCTTTCTGGAGTAGATGTTGAGTTTGTCCTTGGACTTGTTCCAATTCCTATTACTATGCAATCAGTTCTGTCTCTATAAGGAGGAAAAAGAGACAAATTTCAATATTAAGACTATTGAAAGCAAGAAATACATACCCTAGACTGCCGTATTTCTTTGAAGAGAAGAAGCATAGAGCTTTCTGTCCAAAGGAACTGTTGATTATGAAACTTGATGTTGCCACTCCGAACTCTGCAAAACACATAATGTTGCAATGTATAAGAAATAATAAATAATATAATCAAATATCTGAAACAGTTTTACCTTCCAGCTTTTATATGGTTAGGTACACCATGGTAGATGAAAATAATAAGTAAATTTATCCTCCATGTGCTAGGTTTTTTGATACTGCCTCTTCGGAATGGCATCATTTATAAATGTATTCAATTAATGTACCATTTCTTCAATACAGTGACCAAGGATTAAATAAGTAATAGAGTAAATAAGTTTTGAATTTTCAAATTTATAGAATTGATTTTGAACTGTCTGTTGCCTGTCATCTGTCACCCATCATGTCATCTCAATGAGGGTGTCTTCAACCGTTCCGAAATGTAATGTCAGCTAGCGCTTAAGCATGTTTAGTTTAGAAAGCGCTGCAACATTTTTGACAGATTTTGGTAAGAAACGCTTGCGCTTTTCAAGCTGCAGCTTCAGAAACAAGGAAGATAGAAGGGTATGGAGGTAGCATTGGCTTAGAGTGTAAAGTGTGGCAGAGAAGCCACCTGGCGTATAGGCAAGACGCGAAGTATGAACATCATACGCCCGAATGCATGCTGCACTTTCCCTCATGGCAGTGAAAAATAGAGATGGTTCGCCTTCACCATCCGCTGGTTTAGTTAAAATCTGCTCTATACGTGATAAGTTCATACGTCATGTTAAAAGTGGTGGAAAGACTTAAGCAAGACAATATACGACAGTGCATTTTTCCAATATGGATTTGCAATATTTTTCAAATTCTACTATTTTTCAAACTCCCAATGAACACGTTTTCGATCAACATCCATTAGATAATCATTTATTTTTGTTATTAATGACAATTGCGGCAAAATATGTAGATATAAGATTTCATTTTATTGAAATAAATGTTATAGATATATCTGAAACTAGGTGGCAGTTTTAAAATGAGTTAATTTTGTTTAAAGGACATTATTGTGTATTTTAAAGAAAATTAATGTGTTGTTTATGTTGTACAATCATTTAAGTTTCTTTTTTGCGGATTTAGATAGTAATTAATTTGATAAGCATCGTATATAAAATAAATATGTTAAGATTGTAGGTACTCTAAACGATGATACAATAAACGCTGTGATTTTTTTTTTGATTTTTCTTCCTTATAGCGAGCAAAGCGTCAGCCAAACTGATAATTTTCTTGCAAATTCCCTTTGTTAACGTGTGCCCTGGTGTTCATACTTCACGGGTTGGCTACATTCCACGCGGTTTCACTTTATAACATAAGTACTCCCTCCTTATCTTTATTCTCCATGGTCTGTCGCATGTCATCTGTCACCTATCATGTCATGTCAATGTGGGTGTTTTTAACCAATAATTACATTTTTGATAGATTTTGGCAAGAATATATAAAGGGAGGATGACTTTCTCTGAATCCTGTTCTATAAGCAGAAGTGGCTGAAATAACGTCCCGTGATAAGTTGTCAATTTGGTAAGTTGCGCAGTATTTCACTGAGTGTCTATTGTAGTATTTAATCTTCCTTCGCCCATACTACATAAGGAGGCGCAGAGTGATTTTGGGCAACCTACCGAAATGACATACGATAACACAATGTTTTTTGTGCTACCCCCACTACTCGTGTTACTCGTCCTCCTTATATTTGTTCATGTCACCTGTCCTATCAATGTTGGTGTTCTTAGCCATTCCAAAATGTATAATATGCTATGAACATAAAATAAATTGTAATAAACATTGTAATAACTTTATATTGAATAAGAAATCTGAATGAGGGCCCTGTTATAAATTCATTATTTCAAAGAGAAATTAATAAAATAACGGAAAAAAAATAATTGCCAGTGTTTGTCAGCATCTATGAGGCAATAAACAAACTAATTGTTATTTGGTTTTGTCAATATAGAAAGATTTATGTCTTATTGCCTTACATTTCACAGCTTCAACTATGAAAAAATAGATGACGCCACCAGCTTAAAATATAGAAATTGAATAAAATTTCATTTTATTGCAATAAATGTTATAGATATATCTGAAACTAGGAGGTAGTTTTAAAGTTAGTATTGTTTAAAGGACATTATTGTGTATTTTAAAGGAAATTAATGTTGTTTATGTTGTACAACCATTTGACTTTCTTCTTTGCGGATTTAGGTAGTAATTAATTTTATAAGCATCGTATATAAAATCTATATTATAAGATTGTAGGTACTCTAAACTATGATACAATAAACGCTGTGATTTTTTTGTGATTTTTCTTCTTTAGCGCAAGCAAAAAAATCAGAACGTCAGCCAAACTGATAATTTTCTTGCAAATTCCCTTTGTTAACGTGCGCACCGGTGTTCATACTTCACGGGTTGAGTCCCTCCTTATCTTTTATTTTCCTTGGTCTGTCGCATGTCATCTGTCACCTATCATGTCACGTCAAAGTGGGTGTTTTTAACCGTTTAGCTCATTTTGATAGATTTTGGTATGAAATGCTGGTGCTTTTCAAGTTGCAACTACAGAAATATCCCAACATTTTTTTGGCTTCTGCATAAACCAGCTTATAAGCGCAAGATTAGTCAAAAATGTTGCAGTGCTTTCATAGCTAGATGTGTGTTGGACACAAACATTGATTTGGATAAGATATTCCTAATTCTATCTTCATAAATGGTATTACTGAATAATCTATTGGAAAATGGAAATTATCTATTAATTTCTCAGCCGGCACCTGGCACATTATTGTGGGTGTTTTGAGACGTTCCACAGAGTATGCAATGCAATGAGCATGCGCATATAAAAGTTAGAATATTGGATTTATTGTTGGTTTGGATAATAAATATGAGTAAAAGTATAAAATTATTTTCTAGATTGAAATCATTCCTGCATGAAATTTTATTAGAGTTGCTAAAGTTCTTGATAATTTTTCAATTGTCACCTGTCCCATCAATGTGGGTGTTCTTAGCCATTCTAAAATGTATAATATGCTGTGAACATAAAATAAATTGTAATAAACATTGCAATTACTTTAGATTGAATAACAAATCTGAATTAGGGCCCTGTTATAAATTCTGGTTTCTTATTTTTTAATATTATCTATAATATTAAAGAATCCAAAACAACTGCTTTATTTTTTATTTTAACTTGGTTTTATTTCATTGTTTTTACTTTCGAGTGAAAATTCATTATAATTTTGTATTTGATTGTTAGATAATATTTTTCTATTGTTTATGTTTTGAAATCGAGGTCGAAATACTATCAATGAGACTATTGTCAATTTTTTAGTTTTTTAGTTTTAAGATATTTCGAAGTTTTTGATAATTTTCGAAAATTCTGGGATAAGTCGAAAATATTGAAAACTGAACCTTTTTTATACATTGAATTTTCAATTTTTGAGAAAAATTGCCCCCTCCACCCTTTTTGAGGGCGGTTTTTGATTTGATTTTTCTCAATATGGGACCATTTCTCAACACTCCTCTTTCAAATGAAAGAAAAATCATCCAAATCGGAGTATTTTTACTATGCAAAATGCGCGAACAGCCATAAAAAAGCAATCTCACAACCGAATTGTATACCTTCTCCTTTTTTTTAATTCGGTCAAAAAATAGCCTTTTTCAACGGTATTATTTTTGCAGCAGAAAAATTAAAAATCTGATCACAAAGTATTGAACTTGATAATTAAAAACTTCGAACAAATAATATACCTACTTATTTTAGTTTCTTATACCTATATCAGAACATATACTGGATCGAATGTATTACATCCATCACTTTTTTACTGCGTCTGTGATTTTAGTCTTATGTACAAAATAACCAAGTTTCTGAAAGCAAATAGGTATTTACTATTCCAGGCAGCTGGCGTTAGAGAGCAAAAACAATAAATTCATCAGTCAACGACGGCACTGACCCCCAACTCGTTTGATGTGAGCGCTGACATTGCCGTTTTCTCGGGCATCCTCTTAAATTCCTAAATATTATTTTCTATCAGTGCAGCTTAGCGACATCTGTTGCCGCACTGTGTAATTAATATTTCCGCAACTATTAGGTCCTATATTATAGCCGCCTGTGGCTGTGCGCTGTGCTCTCACGCCATCTCACGCTGCACACACATGTATATAATAGAAAGAGAGCCGGCTATAGAATAGCACATCGAGGGAGTGTAACGCAAGACGACTCCTGGTATTGAACAATTAAAGTTCTTGAGCTCAGTTTTTTTAATAACTCTGATAGAGTTATCGAATTTATCCGTTAATTTATCACCACATTGTGACTATATAAACAATAGCTATTTAATCTATTATATCTATATTGTTTTGTTTAACTTGTGATATATAATTAATCAAGATAAGTTGAAAATACACTTGTCGATAGTGAACAAATTGCACAAGATGATTTTTTTGGGCTCCTTCCTCTTTTTTTCATTTAGCAGCCATTTCACCAATTCTTACTGAAACTGTGTATGATGTGACTGAATACGGAGCCGATATACATACAACATCCAATACGAAAGAGTGAGAGGCGATGCGGTAAAGAACCCAATATTCTTCGTTGGTCTGCCTGAGTCCCATATAACTGACATAAGGATGAATGAAATTGATGTCAAGTCGAGCCAGCAGATTTTCTTGAACAACACGAAGAATGTTGAGATCAATGGCAAAAAGCAACCCAATCACTTCTATTAATGAAATGTATTTAAAACATAACGTACCATTTTATAAGTAACACAAGTATGGAATATAATTTATATTGTAGCTTGGGGGCTTGATAATCAGTGGTCGCCAGCGTTCGCCCCCTTACACTGGCGAGGTGGAGTTTTCCTGAAGTCGGGTATTCTCTCTCTGAACATTTCGTTTTTCAGATCTGGGTCGTCGCCTGCAATTTCTACTTATATGTCCCTCTCGGTTGCAATTGTAACACTTAATCGGTTTTCTATATCCGGACTCCTTGCCTCCTTGAGAGCAGAATTTCTGGAACATCGCCTCCAGCTTTTTAAAGAAATCTGCATTGTCTTGCGGTTCCTCCGACACGCTGACTTCTCTTACTTTGCTGCGACGATTCATCGAAGCATTTTTGGCAGCTTCGTATTCCAGTACCTGGACAACTGTTTCGGCTAAGATGTTATGCCTACTCAGTCTCAACGCTTGCTGCATATCTATATCTCGAACTCCGTGGATGAAGTATTGGATACTAATTTGCTCAATGAATTCGTCCGGGCCTGTGGATAAGCCAGTCGCACCATGCTCTCAATGCTACTGCTGAATTCCTGCAGTGATTCCATTGAACCTTGAATTCTGCTTTTCAACTGGCTCTGATATACTTGGCTAAGATATTTGTTGCCATATCTTAGTTCCAAGGTGCCCGCAACAGCCAAATAATCAGTTTGTTTGGCTTCAGGAATGGTTTGAAGTATTTCAAGCGCCTTTCCTCGCAAAGCCAATACCAACGCCGTTGCTTTCTGCTGCTGATCCCATTTATTTGCGTTGGCTGCAGCCTCAAATTGACGTTTGTACATAGCCCAGGATATTTCGCCGTCAAACGTTGGTGGTTTAAGTTTTTCATTGGCTGTAGTGATCGCCGACGTGTCCATTTTGCTGCTTTCGTCTTGGTTGGTATCTCGTTTCTTCTTCACCTCTTTCTCGAGTCTTCGATACTTCTCCTCAAACTCTTCTCGAACTGTCCCAATTTCTTCTCGAACTGTCCCGATTTCTTTTCGAACTATCTCGATTTCTTCTCGAACTTTTTGTTTTACGGTTTCGATTTCTTGATGGACACTTTGGAACAATCCCGCAATCTGCTCGAAATCTCTCTGTAGTCGATCCTCTTCTTCTTTCTTTTCTCGCAGCCTTCGCTCCTCCTCTTCTTTCTTTTCTTGTTGTCGTCGTGCCTCTTGCTCTTGTTTTTCTCTCAGCCTTCGCTCCTCCTCTTCTCTCTTCTCTTGTTGTCGTAATTCTTTTTGTTTTCTCGAAAAATCGGAGAATAACTTAGTTAGGAATTCTTCCATTTTTTCTGTCTGCTTACGGGTGTTCACCATATATAAAAGCCTCTTCACTCACTTATCCCTCTTCTGACACCAAATTGTTGCGTATGCGGGTTCGCAGATAAGTGAGACTAATTTACAATTGGTAAATAAACTTTATTTCCAACCACAGTATAGATATCGCGCTTGCTCAAAAGGATGCCGCCACTTTGTAGCCAATACCGGCGGCTGTTCCCCTTATACGTTACAATATATTCAGAGGCAAAACATTGATTTTTTTTCTCATAATTCACGGTACTTCCACCTGAAAATTTTCTTATAAAAACCTAAATTTTAAAAACACCCTTTGTCATAACAGTATATCTCATATTCGACCACCATCACAAATATAGGAACGGATTGTAAACGAGCTGGCTGATACCACTTTAGGTGAAAGGGTCTGGACATGGCATTATAGCACCAAACAGATGAATCGATCTTCACTTATTTATTTTTTTTTGCTTAATACGTGATTTGATCAAGGTTCTTCAGCTTGTTGAATTTAACTCTCAAACAGTTGAAACGGTTTTGTTTTCTGTTTTTTAAGCGATTTAATTGAGAGTAATCTATGATTTTTTGAAAAAAGGGCCCTTAGTCATCACGTTATTTGTTAGATTGGTTGTTACTATTTTTTATTGGTGGAAGACAGCCTTTTTAAATAATGATAAGGTGAACGGTGAAGTACTTGAATTATTTTTTAAATAATATAATACAGATAGCTAAATGATGTTTTCTTACACAAACAAATTCCTTTAGGAGATAACTGAAGGATCATTCAAGTACCAGTGTATGTTAATTCTTATCTATAAATATCTGATAAAAAAACTGTAGATATCCATGATAATTTTCATATAATAATTGTTTGTTATAGATAATATGCATTCATTATTCAAGTTTAGAACACATTAGTTAGGTAGGTACCTATTAAAGCAAGAAAATAATTTGACCAAATGATTCTATCAACGATACTCTGTATTTACTTGGTAGCCATTTCAACAATTTCCACCAAACCCATTTATGATGTCACCCAATACGGCGCCAATCCGGAAGGCAAGACGAGGATAGATGCAGCTGTAAAGAAGGCCATCGAAGCGGCCGCGTCGAAAGGTGGCGGTACTGTCTACTTTCCACCAGGCAAGTACCTTTCAGGACCCATTGGGCTCAAGTCCAATATTGACATTCTTTTCGCTGATAACGTTGTCATTACATTCACTTACGACTCGAAGGCTGGGAAGCTAGACATAACACCACTCTTCTACTCTTACAGTCAGAATAACATCTCCATCAGAGGAAGGGCCATTCTCGATGGCAAAGGTAGTAAATGGTGGAAATATATAGATCAGAACAAACCGTATTTCATGTATTTCCACAACACCAAGCACATAGTTCTGGAAGACTTTACTCTACTGAACAGTCCCTTCATGAATGTGCGACACAAACGTTGTGAAGACATCACAATCAAAGGCATCACCATCAAAAATCCATACAACTCCCGCAATACCGATGGAATTAACTGTTATTCCTGTAGAAATGTACACATATCAGACGTGTCAATAAGCACCGGTGATGACTGTGTAGCATTGGATTCTGGCATAAACGAACCATCACAAAACGTTTTCATCACTAACAGCCACATGAAGTGGGGCCACAGTGGTGTCGGCATCGGTAGTGCCATAAGAGGCGGTTTGCATAATATCACAGTGACCAATTGCGTATTTGATGGTACTGACCGTGGATTGTACATAAAGTCGATGAGAGGTCGTGGAGGTATTGTTGAAAATATTCACTACAAAAATATCACTATGCACAATATCCAGAAGGAGGGTATTGTTTTGAATATGCTTTACGATCCCAATAATCAAGACGCCGCCCTACACAACAGGAATATCCATAAGGAAGCATTTCACGAAGATACGCCAGTCTTTCGGAATATCCAATACAATGGAGTAAGAGGCAATTCGCTAAAGAACCCAATATTCTTCGTTGGTCTGCCAGAGTCGTATATTATTAACGTTGATATGAAAAATATTGATATTAAATCGAATCAACAAATATTTCTGAATAATACTCGGAATGTGGTGATTAATGGAAAAAGGGAAGCAGACCAGCATGATTTCTAGATTATAATTTTGTTTATATGAATTTTGTTTGAAAAATAAGATAAGAAGATTGAATACATTTTCCATTTATAAAAAGTTTTTTATTTTACATTTTTGTCTTGTTTAATGAAATTAGAGCATCTGCTACATCATCACTTAAACCATACACTTGACTAGTCATAGACAGTTTAAATAAGTAAAAATAATAATAACCCAACCACTTTTAGGACTTCACTCTAACGCAAATAGAACCTGGACAGATGAATAAACATTAATATCATTGAATTAGAAGCCACCTTATCTTCAATTTTTGACCTACTTCCCAAACGGAGAAGGTATATACAAGTCAATTGTATGCCTGCTTTTTTATGTATGATCACGTGTTTTGTCTAGTAAACTTTGACGGATTTGGATGATTTTTTTTATTGAAAAGATTAGTGCGAAATGGTCCCATATTCGTAAAAACTCAAATCCAAAATCTCTTTTTCAAAACCGCCTCCGAAAGGGGATGGAGGGAGCAATTTTTCTCGAAAAGCTAAGACTGCCGAATTAAAGATAGGACAATATCCGTAAACGTCTAAATTAAGCATTTTTTCAAAAGAATTGCGGTTTTCGAGTTGCAGCAATGTTAAAATCTGAAATATGTGTAATATATATGGGGATGGTATAAGTGAACGTTCAGCTGTTTTCGTAACTAATATAACACTCAAAAGAGTGAAATAAATATTTTTTACAAAAAACTTGAATCTAATTATTAGTTGGTGCACTGAAAAATACAAAATAATATTAATTCTATTGGTGTTGGTACTTTTGAAGTTGTTGCCAAGAGTCTTCTATTTAACTACAATGGGGAACATGCAATATTTTTATTTTCTCGTTCAATTTAAGGAATTCCAGGTAGAATAGACCACAACTATATTAAAAAAAAATGTAAAATTATTGCAGAAAATGCGGTTTTAAACTGACTGTTTCAAATTTCGCGCGAAAACAGAGCAACAGTTCCTATGACCACAATATAAATAAAGACTTTATACTGTGGTAAAAGCAATCGTAATACTCACGATACACATACATCGGTATGCTACGTTTTGAGCTCAATTTGGTAAAATTCGTGCATTTTCAACCAGTGCCGTCACCACTGAGTGGACAAGAGAAAGTTAAACATGTTCGTGTGGTGCTCGTGTATTCGGGCTCCTTCGGATCTG
The DNA here is from genome assembly GCA_958507055.1 of Crioceris asparagi. Taxonomy (NCBI): domain Eukaryota; kingdom Metazoa; phylum Arthropoda; class Insecta; order Coleoptera; family Chrysomelidae; genus Crioceris; species Crioceris asparagi. The sequence goes on along the minus strand of OY293827.1, from coordinate 97,766,084 downwards.
ACACCTAGATTTGGCCGCAGGTCGCTTAAATTACTACTATATTCAAAGGTCAAGACGTCAGTAGTTAAGAAGTGGGAGGAGCTAGATATTTTTATATCATGGTAATACCACAGTATAAAGAAATATACAGTAGTCAACTTAATACAAAATCAATTTATTGAAGAAATGTGAATACCTACCACAAATTGTTCAATCATTTTTCCTATTTTTAATTTAAAATTCTCGTTTATAGTTCTTAATGTATAATATAATGAAACACGGAAAAATAATTTCAACAAATAGTTATGGGACATCATCATTCATCATCAAGCTCATCAACTGACCTTGCATATTTGACATGTTTCGGAATCATGAATTCTAAGGTATTTCTTGAACAGATAACCTGATATATATATATATATATATATATATATATATATATATATATATATATATATTATATATATTGTAACGTGGATGGGTATTCATGTACTTACGGTTAATATTTGTTTATTAGCTGTTTATTCCTACTACCTTGTTTGCTATAGTTGTTGTTTGTATGTTTCCTTATGTAGTTCTAGAATTATGGTGGATTTATTCTGGATCCTTCCAGAAACTATATGTGAGGTACAATTTGTCATACTATTGTCAGTTTGACAAAGATCTAGAACATGAATTATGCGCATCTAGATAATCATAGAACATTCTCGATGAATGTCATGTCATGATTCAGGTATGTAAAGCCGTGTCGATCACGGGACAAAGTCAGTCTTGTGAAGTCAGTTGATAACAGCCAGTCTGTGGAAACAGAGGTTAATAGTAGTTCTGTCGGTGAAGACAGTGACAGTATAGATTGTCAAGTTGACAAGTGGTGACAGTTGTACCATAATAGAAGCTCGTGTACTGAGTGTTTGGAAATAAACCATTGGAAGCAATCTGCGAACTTTGAGTCTTACGCAAGTGAACTCACCCCACAACGTTTAGCACAGGGTTAAACGTTACAATATATATATGTTTCAATTTTTTTTAATATCCAATGTTTGATAGTCATCAAAAATCTACGTTTAATAATCTTAATTGCATTTCATCGGTGTCCCCTTCACAATTCTCTGTTCCAGAATTCCTGAAGTCATTAAAAAAAGCCCTATTTTCAAAATATGCCGAACCCAATTTGAAGTTACCTATTTTTATCTTTCGGGAAATCGAAAAAACTGAAGTCACAATTGTAGCTTTTGTTTTTACAGTTCTTCGCAATACACACATTTCCACCTTTCGACATTTTGGAAAAACAAATAATACTTATTATAAAATACAATCGAGATGATAATATGGTCAATCACTATACAAAAGATAATTCACTGTACAAGCACGTAGGATAGCAGCAGAAATTCTACTCGTACGCATCTGAATTCTCAAGGTTTTAAGATTAAAACATGGCCGCCACATGCGCACTTGGGTATGCGCGGTTTGAGCCCTTCCATGAGAGTTGGAATACTGTATAGTTCTTTATACTGTGGTAATACTGTGATACTACTAACTACTAGGACCCAAACAAAATATGCTCTTTTTTTGACTGCTGCGCGTATGACGTAGATGTCTGACAAAATATGAGAATTGAACATACCTAATTATCAACATATTTATATTTTTCCTATATAGTATCTTAATGACTAATAGTATAGGTATTTCAAATTATAATATTTTATATGACAACTTTGTTTTGAACTATCCCATGATAGCAGTACACATGATAATCAATTAATTATGTCTCCATCTATCCACTGGGAAGTTTATGTATATTATGGACCTCGCGGATAAAAAAGATAGTTTCTTAACAAATGACACAAATAGTTCGTTATTCTATCATAATATAGATAGGTACATGACATGTCTATTGGAACAAAACTGATAATTATAATTGATGGATTATTTTTCCAGATTAACAATGGTTACACGATTATCAGCATTCTAAAAAACAAAAGCTAGGATTAATATATTTCAAGCAACATTTTAATAGATATAGTACATAGAAAAACAATAATAACTTATCTGATAGAGATAAAATAAATTGCATCTTATCATCTCAGAATAGATGCTTGTTTTAATAAGTATTCATGATACTAGTTTAGAGCACGGCAGTTGGTTAATAAGAGAAAGAAAATAACAATGATTTTATTGACGATACTCTGTATTCACTTGGTAGCCATTTCGCCAATTTCCAACGAACCCATATATGATGTCACCAAATACGGCGCCAATCCGGAAGGCAAGACGAGGATAGATGCTGCTGTAAAGAAGGCCATCGATGCGGCCGCGGCCAAAGGTGGCGGTACTGTCTACTTTCCACCAGGCAAGTACCTTTCCGGACCCATTGGACTTAAGTCTAACATTGACATTCATTTCGCTGATAACGTTGTCCTAACATTCGCTTACGACACGAAGGCTGGGAAGCTGGACAAAACATCACTCATCTACTCTTTCAGCCAGAACAACATTTCCATCAGAGGAAGGGCTATTCTCGATGGTCAAGGTAGTAAATGGTGGAACGATGTGAGTCAAAACAAACCGCATTTCATGTATTTCCACAACACCAGGAAAATAATTCTGGAAAACTTTACTATAAAGAACAGTCCATTCATGAATGTGCGACCCGTCCAATGTGAAGACATCACAATCAAAGGTATAACCATCAACAATCCATATAACTCGCGCAACACCGATGGCATCAACTGCTATTCCTGTAGGAATCTACACATATCTGGCGTGTCAATCAGCACCGGTGATGACTGTGTGGTATTGGATGCCGGCAAGAAGCAACCATCCCAGAACATTGTCATAACTGACAGCCACATGAAATGGGGCCACAGCGGTGTCGGCATCGGTAGTGCCATAAGAGGCGGTTTGCATAACATCACAGTGACCAATTGCGTATTTGATGGTACTGACCGTGGATTGTACATAAAGTCGATGAGAGGTCGTGGAGGTATTGTTGAAAATATTCACTACAAAAATATCACTATGCACAATATCCAGAAGGAGGGTATTGTTTTGAATATGCTTTACGATCCCAATAATCAAGACGCCGCCCTACACAACAGGAACATCCATAAGGAAGCATTTCACGAAGATACGCCAGTCTTTCGGAATATCCAATACAATGGAGTAAGAGGCAATTCGCTAAAGAACCCAATATTCTTCGTTGGTCTGCCAGAGTCGTATATTATTAACGTTGATATGAAAAATATTGATATTAAATCGAATCAACAAATATTTCTGAATAATACTCGGAATGTGGTGATTAATGGAAAAAGGGAAGCAGACCAGCATGATTTCTAGATTATAATAATGCTCTCAAATTCGTTGTAAAGAAAGGAAGATTGAATACGTTGCCTCTCTATAGAAAGAGATTAATTTTTCGTTTTCTGGTCATATTCATGCTTGAACTCAGTAAAAGGCTTCTTGGTCAGAGTAACATATTACATTTTCTATATTATTTTAACGTATATACCTACTTCTGGATTTTGGTCCTTCCTCCCGACTAACCCTTTATGTTTATAACCATGCAATATTAAATATACAAAAAAATTATTGTGTTGATTTCATATAAGTCTTGCTAGATATTATAAATAATAAATAGAGTATTTGAATAATTTGGATTTAAAAAATCTCAATAATTATAAATAATGCAATATGACCTGGCAAATTAAACCTACATCTCGTAGGGTGCCGCATTAAGAACAACTAATTGATTGTCGTTGACATATTGCGCATTTTTCAATTTTTATGGCTGTTTTTAGACTTATCGGTCTAATTTAGTAATACCTGGTAATACATTACCTAATTACCAGAAATATATGATTAAGCCCCTGTTTACCCCACCCCTACATCCGAAAATCACTTATCTATGGTACAATTTGGAGGTATGTTTTCTCAGGGTACAATCACAGGTCTGGAATCGAAGGTCGAATTACATAGGTAGCAAGTGGGTCGCTTAGCGTCTTGTTCAAATGTCAAAGTTAACGATAGGACTGCGAAACCTGAGAAAAAGGGATATTACTTAGAACATAAAATACCTTAATCTTATTGAAAAGTTATGAAATTTGTGAGCGCCTAATAGAATATCAAGACCTGTCGAAATGGAAATATGTTATCGTATACAGTTTGAATCATCATACAACTTTGCATTGCATGATCATTTGAATTGGTATCTTTATGTTTTAAGCAACATCTCCCTTCAAATGCGAACCACTTGGCAGAAATTGGAAGCTGAAAAGACAGGGCGCTAACCGAACCACTTTTTTTACGCTCGTTTCAAGACCTTTCTGTATGACCGTCTGTAGACTCAGAGTAAACATACCTCCAAGTCAGAGAAAACATACCTCCAACTCCATGTTAGACTCCTGTATTATTAAGCTGGTTTTGCAGAAGCTTTAAAAACAACCTTAGAGCATGGAATAACGGCGGCTATACAGAGCAGCATCTCCTGTCGTGTAGGCACGACTTTTCCCTACTCTAAGAAAATAACTGTTGGGGATATTTCTGAGGCTGCAGCTTAAAAGGCGCAAACATTTCATACCAAATTCGCGCTTTCTTCGCTAGATGTGTGTTAGACACAGCCATTAGTAACAGATAATTACCAATCTTTCATCTTTCCAAGATTTAACGATGTTATCTAATAAAACACTCAAAAATAAGACGAAAATTAAGAATACCAATTTTCCCGTTTCTGTCTTCTTTTGGAGATATTTGCCCCTTCTTTTCCCAACAAGCTTGGGAGATGTTGGAGCAAAAGAGTTGTTGGTTTTAAAAAGACGCGATGATAGGTAATTAAAAATTAGTACTTAGCAGTAAAATCACTGTAGACACCGTCTCAACGAGGCAATATCTTTATAAAATGCCATTTTAATTGAATATTACACTGTAAACACTTTTCACTTCATGGTCAGCCGCCATATTGTAATTACTGAAATAATCTAATGGAAACATGTTTCCATACGATTATAAATACACTGTTGCTATTTACTTCATTCTTCATTTTAGAAGAAGACTTGTCATTAAGACGTATTCTTGCTATAGTATAATACGTTATTAATAGAATAATAGAAAGAAGTATCTTTATATAAAATATAATTCAATTGAAATTTATTCGAACAAGGAAACTAAGGAATACAAAAGATTCAGCATTTTTTGGTTGGCTAGGTTTGTGTTTTGTTAGCAGGTTAGTTTTCTTATATTTGCTAGACAAGAACATTTTAAACTTTTATTTTTTGATTATTTATAATTTCTGTGCATTAGTCTGTTGTTGTTGTCTAGGTTTGTGTTTTGGTAACAGGTTTGTTTCCTTAATACTTGCCAAGCAACTTCATTTTAAACTTCAATTTTTTGTTTATTTATAATTTCACTGCATGGTGTTTTTTATATTTATTAGACTGTGGTTGGCTAGGTTTGTGTCATAGAAACAAGATTTTCACTTAATATTTCTTAAACAACTACATTTTTGAGGCAACTTTGTAGTATTTGTAACATAATTTCAAAACAACAATAATATGACATATGACAATAATAGCGGCTACACAAGAGTCAAGTAGTGCAAGGTGAAATTTACGTGTTTATAATGATTATTGTGAATTTTTCAAGAAAATACTTCGTTGGGACGGTTTCTACAGTGAGATATCTAGTAAGTGCGACTTCTTTTATACCTATACATGCGTATTTTCTCCCACCAAATACCCCTTTTGCTCCGAAATTCCGCAAGCTTGTTGGAACAGAAAGGGGCCAATATCTTCAAAAGGAGACGAAAACGACAGAATTGATATCCTTGATTTTCGTCTTATTTTAGGATGTTTTAACAGAAAACACCGTTTAATCTTGGCGCCACAGTTATCGGAAACGTGCCCATCTGGGTAATTACATATAATTAGTACTAATTCTATGGGTAATCAGACCCAGAGAACATTACCTCCAAATCAAACCAGAGAACACTACCTCCAAAATTAGACACTGGTGTGGACACGACCATAGAAATAATAAGTTCTATGGACACGACCTTTGCTGACATTTGGGTCTTCGTGATTGACGTGACATTGACAATTCAAAAGTCATTTGTCATGCGATTGTCGATGGTCAATTTACTGGTTCTGTCTCATGTTGATGTTATTTGTTGTTTATGTATATGTAAAGTAGACCTTTAAAAATCTATCTTGGCTTCTAGAGAAATTAAGTAGTCAATATTCATGACGAATTAGAAACTATCATGCGCAAATAATGATAGATAGTTATATTTAAGTTTACTTTTGTGATGTATTTGAAAAATGGAGCAGATTTTGTCGGAGGATGAACTCTATTCAGTTCTTTTGGATCATAGTTATTCGCTGCCAGCTTGTGATGTCTATAGAAACATGATTGAGGCACAAACGCATGACCATTATTATATTAAAATTGAACCCGTTGATATTGAAGAACACCCACTTGATCTAGAACATTCATCAGATGTGATACAAGATAATGATAATACTGTTAATTCATATTATCTTCAGATCAAAGATGAATTTGAAAAGCAAACTGATTTGTAAGTGTAGGAATGGTTAAAGTCCATTATAAGCAAAATTGTGAAATAAATAACGTTTCAGAGCAAACTAAAACCGACTTTATTAGATGTATGAGAAGGTACAAAATTCATAATTAGACGATGGTGAAAAAAGCGTTTTACCTTTTATAGCTGATACATCATCTCTTGTCGCCAACTTCGCTAAATCTTTATGATTCTTTCATTATAGGTATATTGGTATATTTTTGGGGCATCATCTCATGAAGTCAGTTCTAGTTTTTTCTTATAAGTTATTTATCTGAGTAGACATGCTAAAAATACTAGGAGTGTCCATTCTGTAAATTCACCATGATAATTGATATGAATTTTCTTCATATTAGGAAAAAATAAAGGTTTTGATGCTTATTCCGTTTTCAGATCTCAACCCGAAAACTATGAGATAGATTATGATACGTTACCAGTATCGTATATCATAGAAAAAAGTAGCTACGTGTGTAACTGTGACAAGTGTGACTTCAAATCTGGATGTGCAGCAGAACTCAATAATCACGATGTTATCTATGATAAAAACGGACCGATGCAGATTAAAATTCATGGCGATTGTTTCTCAAAGATTGAGGTGAATAGTGATGCTTTACCGAAGCCTATATCAGTGCAAAGTTTTCCTTATTTTTGCGGATTATGCAGTTTTGGTACCATGCGTAGAGATCATCTGACTAGGCACATGTTATTACACATGAAATCACCTATTCTTTCAAATAAGTCACCATCACAAAAAAACTGTTATCAATGTTACTATTGTAATGCGGTATTCCAAATACAAAGTGTATTTTTCAGGCATGTGCAAACACATTGGACAGTACTATATAAATGCAATTTGTGTCCGTATCAGTGTAGGTACGAACGTGATATGTCCTATCATGTAAAGGAGCATCATTAAGGTATTGAAGATCATTTCGACACATGAATAATGTTAAATACATGGATATGTTTTGTTAAAAAAATCTAAGTTTTGTTTATTTTAAGGATGTTTCTTTAGTTTTGGTGAAATAGTTATCGGAAGTTAATAATTGAGTTTAATTAACGTAATGTGAAAAAGCACCTCCCGCGTGTCTAATAGTGAAGTTATAAAATGTGGCAAGTACGAATTATTGAACTTACACTCCAAATTCCTAACATTTATAATATCTTAAAGCATAGTATTGAAGATTTCATAGTACAAATTATGAGATAAAAATACAATTTTAGTCAACCTCTGAAATCTTTCATTTTTATATTTTCTATTATTTTTCAAGATAGGTGTGCGCCCGGCCGCCATTGCTCGTTTAACTATGGCGCTCCGTTTTGCAATTTAATGACATAAAACAAATTAATAATCAAAAATATTTAAACAAGAATTTAGTAAAAAATTCGTGATCATAGAAATATATGACAATTATGTTAAAGAATAATTTCTATGATTTATTTTGCTTGGTAACAAAATTCAAATTCAGAAATTATCGGTATATTTTCAAATCATAACCATTTCATTCCATTCTATTTATATGATGGTAAAGAATACTAGAAAATTAAGCTTATATATACCTTATTTCTATTTCCGAATAAAAATTGGGTATACAATATTAATTTACGAATTTTTATTCTTGAATTAAAATAATCTACCTACATAATCTTAATTCTTGAATTTCTATTATATATAAGTATAAATCGTGAATTTTTATTCTTTAATTAGGATTAAGTACATAATTTTTATTCAAGAATAATGATAAAATTTAAACTTTTTTACTGAAAATACGGCAACACTGCGAATAAGCACTTGCACTATCTAGTTGAGTCAGCTACTTTCTAACCGATGCCGTCGTAGTCGTAATCAAGAACTTCATATCGAAATCATCAAAAATGTGTTGCCATCTAGCAAACGTGGGTAGTATTCGAATACCCGGTATTCTGAATCCTATTCAGAATACATTTGGCTGGTATTCGAATACATTTGTGTATTGGTACCGATTTGTTATTCGACTGAATACTTTTTTGCTCAACACTCGGTATTCTGGATTCTGAATACCAGTATTCCTATTCGTCACGCTTAACGCAACTGAAGCGTGTTCCGAAGCACATTCTAAGTTTTATCCATAATTAACTTTAATATTGTTTTTTTATATTTTTTATTAAAACTAAGAAATCAAAATTAATGTTTTTTATTAAACAATTATTTAATTTAACCTCTGTGGTGACAGTGTGTATCAAAAAAATATAATTTAAGTTTTATTATAGCTTTCTTATTTCTAATATATATTTTTATAAATTGGCTACATATAAAAAAACAAACTTTACGTGCGCATAGGTTAAATACAGCGGTATTTAAATATTTTTTTCTTTGTATTCGAATCTAGATTACAGTTTTTCTATGAGACATTTATAGATAAGAATAAACATACACTGGTACTTAAATGATTCATCAATTATCTCCTAAAGCATTTGGTTTGTGTAAAAAACATCATTTACCTATCTGTATTATATTATTTGAAAAACAAATGCAAGTACTTCACCGTTCTCCTTATCATTACTTAAAAAGGCTGTCTTCCACCAATAAAAAAATGGTAACAACCAATCTTACATATAACGTGATCACTACGGGTCCTTTTTCAAAAAATCATAGATTACTTTCAATTAAGTCGCTTAAAAAACAGAAAACAAAACCGGTTCATCTGTTTGAGAGTTAAATTCAACAAGCTAAAGAACCTCGATCAAATCACGTATTAAGCAAAAAAAATAAGTGAAGATCGATTCATCTGTTTGGTGCTATAATGCCATGTCCAGACCCTTTCACCTAAAATGGTATCAGCCAGCTCGTTTACAATCTGTTCCTATATTTGTGATGGTGGTCGAATATGAGATATACTGTTATGACAAAGGGTGTTTTTAAAATTTAGGTTTTTATAAGAAAATTTTCAGGTGGAAGTACCGTGAATGATGAGAAAAAATATCAACGTTTTGCCTCTGAATATATAAATTATATTCCATACTTGTGTTACTTATAAAATGGTACGTTATGTTTTAAATACATTTCATTAATAGAAGTGATCGGGTTGCTTTTTGCCATTGATCTCAACATTCTTCGTGTTGTTCAAGAAAATCTGCTGGCTCGACTTGACATCAATTTCATTCATCCTTATGTCAGTTATATGGGACTCAGGCAGACCAACGAAGAATATTGGGTTCTTTACCGCATCGCCTCTCACTCTTTCGTATAGGATGTTGCGGTAAACTGGAGTTTGAGGGCCAAACGGTTCCCATTGAATATCTCTATTATGGAGTGCGGCGTCCTGATGTTCGCCATCGTAGAGCATATTTAGGCAGATACCTTCCTTCTTGATATTGTGCATGGTGATGTTTTTGTAGTGAATGTTCTCAACAATGCCGCCACGACCTCTCCTCGACTTTATGTACAGTCCACGGTCGGTGCCGTCAAACACGCAATTGGTCACTGTAATGTTATGTAAGCCTCCTCTTATGGCACTGCCGATGCCGACACCACTGTGTCCCAACATCATGTGGCTGTCAGTGATGACAATGTTGTGTGCTGATCGCCCCGGGCCGGCATCCAATACCACACAGTCATCACCGGTGCTGATTGATACGCCGGATATGTGTAGATTTCTGCAAGAATAACAGTTGATGCCATCGGTGTTGTGCGAGTCATATGGATTGCTGATTGTTATGCCTCTGATTAATATGTCTTCGCAGTGAACAGGATTCAAGTTCATATTGGGGCTGTTTTTCAATGTAAAGTCTTCCAGCCGTATGTTTTTATTATCGAAGAAAAACATGATATGCGGTCTTTCTTGATTCCGGAATTTGCTCCACCAGAAACTTCCTTGACCATCTAGTATACCTTTACCTCTAATGGTGATATTTTTCTCGCCCACTGAGTAGATAAGTGGGGTGTGGTCCAGATTATGACCACCAGCTGCTGTTTTGACCTTCATCGCCGGGTAGTATTTTTCGTTGTGGCTCCATGTGATGGTAACGTTGTCAGCGAAGTGCACATTTATATTGGACCTTAGCTTAATGGGACCGGATATGTACTGGCCGGGAGGGAAGTATATGGTACCTCCACCCACGGACGCGGCATTGTCGATGGCTTTCTGGACGGCAGTAGTCATCAATGACCTGGCTTTGTTATCGGCTCCGTATTTAGTCACATCATACACAGTTTCAGTTAGAATTGGTGCAATGGCTGCTAAATGAAAAAGGAGGAAGGAGCCCAAAAAAATCATCTTGTACAATTTGTTCACTATCGACAAGTGTATTTTTAACTTATCTTGATTACTTATATATAACAATTTGAACAAAACAGTATAGATAAAATAGATTAAATAGCTATTTTTTATATACAATGTGGTGATAAATTAACGGATAAATTCGATAAGTTTATCAAAGTGATGTAAAAAATTAAGCTCAACAACTTTAATTGTTGGAACGAAGTTCCTTAACGCAGCTTGCAAAAGGACTACCAGGAATCGTCTCGCGTTACGCTCCCTCGATGTGCCATTCTCTAACCGGCTCTCTTTACATTATAAATGTGTGTGTGCAGCGTGCGAGTATATAGATTCGAAAAGACAAGCATTGCGATCAGCCGGTCATATAACCTTATTACTAGATCTTTACGATTTTATGACTTATCACTATACTCAAGAATGTGAAATAAAACTACAAGTATACCTCAAAATAACTAAATATGAAATGGAATGCAGTGTTTTTTGGATATTATATTAGAATTGTTATTCACTGAGATAACGGAAAATTTTTAAATAATTTATTAGGAAAAAAAAACCTGGGTCTGCGTCGGACCAGACGGTGGAAGTTATATTTGGCTTTGGCTATTCGCACACAATTCTAATAAAATTTTAATGCGTCTCCTAAAGTATGATAAACTAGTTATGCAAGCATGGAGAGGAAAACTACCGAAAACAATCTTGTCATCATATACAGAAAGACAGGCAGCTGAAAATCAATCCCATAGGAGTTATTACCCTTACGTATTTGTGTACCAAGTTTGGTGTCGATCGGTTAAGAATTTTCCGAGATATAGTGTAAACAGACAGACAGGATGATCAAAATAATACCTATCTCAAAAAAGATTCGGTAATTAATAAGGAAATTTAATATAATTTAATTATTAACAATTTCTCTAAAAGCCAGAACACGAAAACGTATAATCGAAGATTTTTCTCACTTTTAGCGTGACACGGTTTCTCGACCAACACCCCATCCCAACGAGCCCAAAGAAGTACAACTTCAAAAATGACTGACTTGTTTATTTGAGGCTACTTGGGTAAATGGACCATTACTCCACCAGTTTTGAAATCTGCTCAAATTTGACTATTGATCTGATAGCAATAATAAGATGTTGGAAAGTCCTATAAGTAACTGCATTATCAATGTCTTCAAGACTTTTAAAGGAATGAGTAGAATATTTCTTTTAGACATACCATAAAATCGATTGAAGCTTCTCTGATTATCTGTAATTGATCCAGACCTCCAGACTAAATCTAACGTATTAAAAAGCTATTTTTAGGAAGAGAAAAAAATTACAAAATATTTTCCAAATAAATTTTTATTCATAAAAATCATACATTACATATTTGAAACTACCATGAATATGTGGATACATATAGAGCGATATAACAGGGGACTAGATCAAAATCTTGACCTTCAACACTAAATCTAATATTATATTAAATATCTACACAAGACATATTTCTAAATATGGAACAGTGATTTTTTTATGCATAACATTATTATTATTATACAAAATGGCCAAATTTCAATCAAGTCCAACAGGTGTTCGTTCGACCTGTGATTGTCTTTGGTATAATGTAACCAAAAAAACAATCGCCTGTTTTTAATAATTAAAAGCCACATTGTCGTTAACGGACAGGGGACTGATGGCCCAACAGCTCGGCTATGCAGAAAATTGCATAACCCTAGAATGCTGTGACTTCTCAAATCACCTGTACAAATTTTATATTACGATACAAGAACAACATTATCACTGCTAATATAGGTTGTATAAAATTTAATTTTCAGAAAAATTGAGTGCTATTTGTTTTGTTGAGATGACAATACATTTGTTTCTGGATAGGGTGTTGAAAAAAAAAACAGATGGGACAAAAATTTAAAAATATTATTAATTATCGTGATACAGATTTATACAGGGGGCTTCATCAGTCCAACAGCTGTGTGTAAGCTGTGACTAGCAATCGCCTGTCATTCTACAAGTCCCTTCGAAAGTGTGCAAAAATTTTAGATGACGAGATTAATAATGATAATAATAATCTTGTCTAAAAGTCTTTTTCAACCCACATTACTTCAACTATAAGCAATTCAAATTGTTTGAAATAATAGAGTTTTTCAACTGGAATGTACAGCGTATGCGATTTTCGATAATTTTTATAAAGTAGATCCGTAATAGTTGGTTATGTGGAAAAAAGAAAATATATTTTAGATTCTTTGGAATATCATGACCCTACCTTAATATTTCGATATTAATTACAGCAGTACTTACACCACTTATGGTATCATATCTCAAACAATTTGAAAAGTTAATAAATTTATTTATATCTGCCTCTCATTTTACCATTAGTTCAATAAATTAAGGATATCTCAGTTATTATATATATTATTTATATACAAACTTCAACAGGTATATGAATTGTTTGAAAAACCATACACCAATATAATTTATGTGGAAATGATATAATAATTTCAAATATCTCATACCTGATATTAAATTCTGAATAAACACTAACTAACACACCTGTCAAGTTATTGAATTTCATTTTTGATAGTAGCAATAAACCTACCTTTCCTGATCTGTTTCCAGAAAAATGTATTCATAGTTTTAATGAATATTTGGTATGTATAATTCAAATCAAAGTTTGTAATGAAATTACTTTGTTACAGTAGATATTTTTTAATGCTTACCTTATTTTTTCTAAGAAATAGCATCAACAATATATATATTTAAAAAACAAGAAAATAAAAATGTACAAACCTTATTGGTGGTACAAAGAAATGATCTATACAAAATCAATATCAAGAAAAAGCTGTTAGAGTAATGTAATTATTAGAATATTGCTTTTGAATTTGATTGATGAAACATTAGAAGGATTTTAATTTACCAAGCGATCCATAAAAAATAATTCTCAACAGGTTTTGGGATGAAATATCATGTCTTTGGGCGGCATATAACAAATTATTATGTACCTATTACCAATTGGCACATATTCAAATTTATAACGCAACGAAATTGCATTATCAAAGTATAATAGTAGTAAAATTATTTTTAGAATCTCGTTAAACATAACCTATTCTGCTTAGTTGCGTTTAATTCTCCTACAAATGACGTTGACAGAATTTGATTAAAAATATATTTAGTTGTTTACTTCAGTCAATAAATTTCCCAAAGAACACAAATAATATTCAGGATTTTATAGCCCTACAACACAATCCTTAAATTTTGAAATAAAAGACCACGATCGAGAAATTTAGAGCACATTCAATTGGGTACTTGACTAATTTTTTGAACAATTTTTATTTTATAGTTAGATATTCAATTAAGCCAAAAAAAAAAAATAACGAGTCTATTTTGAAAATAAGAATTCAAAAATTGTTTTTAAATTTCCCGCTTGAATTCTAAAAACGGCTGCAACATCACAATCTCCCTTAGTTAGTGTCCCACAGTATTAAAGGAAGGAGGAATAGAGCAGAGAACAGTATCTGACCAGAGAGAAGATACAATATTGTTATGTTCTCTCTGAGGAGGATTTGTTCATTGACTTGATTACTACGTCACTATCTTGGTCGATTTCGATAGGCGTTCGCAGTCACGTAATGATGGGTTTGAAATTACAACTATTTAAATTGATTATATTTTAAATTCCAAGAGAAATTTAACCTGCATAATGTGATTTCTGGTATGTGAGAACATCTGAACATCACTTTATATTGATTTTCCATTAATGTCAAGTACCCAATTATTTAGCTATTTTGCTCAATGACATAATATATTTATCAGAACCAAAAAGTTGATGTTGCTATGACATTTCAGCTACATTAAGTAAAGGCATTCTTTTTCATTCCATAGACAAATGATATATATTTTATTTTGGATCACTCGATTTTATACTATTATTATTAGGAAATTGTGAGTTTGGAACTAGAAGAATATTTGCAAGTAAATGATTTATACAATTGATTATATTAATAGGTGCTGAAATATGAAGAAGTTTACAAATAAGAGGCACATTTTTTTTTTGTTCGTCAATGAAGATGATTCTGTAAATCTCATTTCTAAGAACCTTGCAATCCTAAATTATTGTTGTATTACATATTATAATCAAATTTATACACTATATATTATATTTTTATATTTCGTGCTTAAAGAATGGATATATATAGAAGTTAGACCAACCTTTCCAGCCAGCCAGACATTTTTCCGATGAGATAAATCACAATCTCTAATTAACATATAGATTAATAAAAAAACTTACATACCGAGGGGGGAGGGTGGCTTTTTGGCAGGTAAAATTTTCAGTTTGTACATTACAACAACATTGTATACCTGTCGAAAACAAAAGTAAACATTGAAAAAAAAAACAACAATTGTCACCACAGTAAAAAAATAATAACAAGTTGACTCTATCATGCAAGTAGTTATTTTCGCTTATTCGTTGATAAATTAATTGAAAGTAATAGGAGAAAGAATGTTTATACCACAAGGTGCCAATTCAAGTGTAATAATTTCTTTTTCGGTTTCAATTAACCAGTAAGTTTATTTTTATATTACGATACCTGAAAACCATTTGCACGCGGAGTCAAAACACCGTTTGTTGCATTAATTAGATGGAGAGCTAATTACGTATTTCGTCACGTCAGTATTGTTTGGGTAAGTACCTATATATAAAATTTAGTTAGAAGTTTGCACGAAATTGAAATAACAATCCAAACAAAATACGTTACATAGCAGCACTTGTTCCATACTGTTTTACGACGATGAAATCTTAAGCGTTGTTTATGAGTTAGGGGTTATCCCCTGAAATTAATATTTATAGAGGAACAATGTGAAATTATCAAAAAAAAAATAAATGAAAAAGAAAAAATTGGACTTATTAGTTTAGGACTTGCGGATGATAGAGCAGGTACACCGGCGATCATCTGAAGCGTGGTTGCATCAGCACAGTGGGGCCAGTGGGGAACATTGGGGCACCGTACATCATGCCAGGGGGCAGACCGCCAAGCATACCTGTGTGACAAGACAATAGAAAAACATTTACTAAAAAATTGCAACTACAGTGCAAAACACAACAACAAAATAATATTATTTTTTTGAATATTGTCATTTTTATCGTATTTAATATATTCCAATTTTTTTGGCTCATGATAAAATAATATGTGTATATTTATGATGAGTAAATCAAGTCAAATTTTGTACTATATAAATAAGAATTTTTGTATTGACTGTATTGAAAAAGGTGTTTTTTCTTCTTCAAAATAATTCCGACCAACGAATACCGAAATACCACGCGTGCTTTATTCCAGAGAGATTTATATAGCACAAACATTATAAATAACGTAAACTTGATACTATATTTCAATATTTTGAAAGGGAATATTAAACAAATACTTACCTTTAGCTTCGATCAAAAAAAAAAATTATTTTATTTTTTTCAAAAGCCTAGCAATTGGACACACAGCTATTTCTACAGAAAAACCACACATTACAGAAAGTGTTTGCTGCCCCTTCCAATTCAATATCTAATAGAAAAAGTACTTTTGCTTTCTAAGTTAATCTAATTGAAAGATCCATCAAGTACTCTATATGGTTTTTTTTGAATAAAACTTCAAACATAAGGAATCGATAAAATCCCTACTATATTTTCAATTTTAGTGAAAAAAATTAATACATACCATCAGTTCTCAATGAATCCCCTTTTATTATAAATGAAGCACTGCATGGTAAATAAATTTACTGTGATAATTCAATATTTTTTTTGTAATACTAGAAAAATATAAACAATGCTTCATTTAATATATGTACATAAGAGAAGAGATCCCATAACCTTAACAGACGAGACTAAGCAGTAGAATATTAATTTAAATTAAAAAATGACAATATTCAAATTCTACATTATTCCAATAGATTCATAATACTTATGTGATTAGTGGAATTAAAAAATATAAGTACACGATAAAAATGTATAAATAGATTACGCAGTCAGAATGATAATAAATGCAATAACTTCAACCAAATGAAAAAATCAACCACTGCGGGATTGTACAAAAAACACACATTAGAAATTAACTGGATTTTATCCTATGAGAGATTTTGAACATTCCCAAAAACATACAAAACTGATCATATTGAGAGGTTAACAATAGCTTGGTGAAACTGTGAAGTGTGAGAACATTTCTTTACAATAGTCAAATGAGAATTAGTTGAAATAAAATCACGGGTGGTGTTCGGATTACAGAATATTCAAACAAGCACTTGCGTTTAGAAGCTATTAGAATCTATTCAAATGTTGTTGGAGTAAGTTCTTTAGTATTTCTTGGGGGGAAGGGAGAGTACATAATTTATATATGTTCAAAATCTCTCATGCAAAATCCAGTGGATGTTCCTAAAAGCGGGTTTTCCTAGGCAACCCCACGTACCACTGCCAAAAAAACTAAGCGAGTGACAAATATATCTGATGCAGGCATGCCAACACAGAAGTGCGTGAGTAGTATATACCTGGGCAAATGTCACGACAGCCCCAAATTGTCAGACGAAGATGTTGGTAGTTTGTGTGATTATTTTTTTCTATCTCTCTCTCTCTCTCACACATATAATATATTTCATAATCTCATCAGTGAAATAATATGGCATAAAATAACAAAACCATGAATCGTGAAAAGCTAATTGACATTTAACACACTACTCACTGATGATGAAGCATTCATATATTATAAGTGAGTGTAGTCCATTTATGATAAAAAAAAATTGTTCATTTTGCAATAGAAAAACAAAATAGTTAAACACTAATTTGGGAGCTACAACTTAAAAATAATATTCAGAACAAATTTGATCTATATTTATTACTTTTATTTGAGAGCACAATAAGGTTCTAAATAACCATTCAAATCTTTAATTCAATTGTTAATATATAGCTTGGCTTTAGAATATTCCATTATGTATTATTATTTGACAATAATAACGTGTATTAATCTATTACAATTATTATGTATATGAAAATTATTTTCATTTCTAAACACATATATAAAACTATAGTATATAAAATTTGATCAGTTTCAAGAACGCTTCTACCAACTTTCACGATGAAAAATTTCCAAAATGCAGGCATTTTGCATTCACTTTCCACCTAAATCAACAAAAAAATAATAATACTGGCAGCCTTAGAGCGTTTCTATTTCAATGAAATGGCACGATGAAACTTTTTACTCTCGAGAAAAGTGAGTAATTAAATACACAATAATTAGAACAGACGAGAAAATGTTCTTCGAGGCATTTCACAATATTAGAGGATCAAACTAGTAAGGAATTGTTTCAACGAATGTTGATATCTTATACAGAAGGCATTCGAAAGTTTATAACATTGTTTCCTTCTCTATCTCCTATTGTATACTTTTTTATTCTTGGATACCGTTGACAATAATATCGAATACAATTAAAAAAGTATATAACAGTATATAAATATATAAATAATAGATTAGTTTAACCCGCCACTGAACAAACATATACACAGGGTTCGGCAAATGTAAGGAAACGTCTCTGATTTGTAGCTAAACTATAGATTATATTAAAAAATACATTTATTGTACTCTAATTATAAATAAAGACTTATATGTTGATTCATTATGTCAACTAATATGTCAAACGTCAATAATATGTAATTTCCTTGTAGATGTTTGATAAATCTGTGGTTCTTTGTCTAAAGTAAGTTTTCGAAGATGGTATATGGTTCAAATCTAGTGATGTGGTAAACGACAGTTGAATTCTTTGGCGGCTTTTTCATTAAAAAGTATTTTCAACTATGCCAGAAATCAGGTGTTTCTCCCACACATTTGCCAAACCTGAGATATGTTATGCTAAAATGTAATCGTAGTTACCAGTCTTATTCAGTTTTTTTGTAAGCGTAATTTGAGGAAAAGTAAAGTATAATAATAGAATATTATACCAACAAAATGATGTAAAGAAAAGTCTGTTAGCCTAGACCTACAAAGCATTATTCGGAAATAATAGTAATTCAAATATAAATGACTTTCATCAACAGTAGATAATTAGGTAATACGATTACTGTATTACCGACGATGAAAACAACTACTCGGTGAGCAAATACTCTCCAGGCAGTATTGGATTGCATCATCGTTGATAGGTGCAATATGAAATTGTATTCAATCAAAATTCTTAGAGTTATGCTTTTATTTCGCAATTTCTCAATATGTACGTGTTTCTTATGCTTTGCTGTAAAATAATTAAATGGCTCTAAGGTTTTGAGTTCCATTTGTACCTACCTACTTGCAACAAATCTTTTCAACGATTTTAATCATATGTTTTACTATATCTTTCCATAATTCGTTTGGTTGAGATCAGGCAATCTTGGAGGCCATAGTTGCAGTAAAATTCTATCAGAGAAGCGTGTTGATTCCATTTACTTTTTGTTACTATAGCTTGATTTCTTCAAATAGTATTATAACAATTCAAAGTGCACCCCTTACTTTATGATAAACTAATTTTTATTAAAAACGTGGCTAAGCAGACTTTTCTGTAAAAATTCTCAGATAACCCTTCAGAAACAATTATTTATAATATAATAATAAAATTAGTGCTTATCAACATACTTGGAAAAAAATGATCAATGAGAAATACAAAAAGACTAAATTTCAAAATAATACTGAAATAAGAATGACATTACTAGTGCACATGTAATACTCACTAAGAATTATCGTGTAAAATGTAGTATCAATAATATCTAGTTCAAAAGCGCCGCAATGCAAATATGTACTACATATACAGGGGTGGTATGAATTATAATGGAGAAACTTTAACAGCGTATTCAGCAGATAAAAATAATTAAAAAAGTTTATATAAACTTATCTCCAAAAACGCTTCGTTTTGGAATGTTGAAATATTGCGAAAAAAATCTTTTTTTCTTATTTTTAAAGAAACTCTTCAAGATTTTGCTTTCAAACTTAGTAGGTATTATTGCCACTTAAAAACAAATTTATAGCATGATAAACACTTTTTTTCATGTGTACCTTATATCTTAGGTTTGCAAATGTGATGTAAATAAAAACGAATTGAAATAGCGCGAATTATCTTAATTTAATTTGCAAACCGCAGGTATGGGTTGAGAACGGTTCGTTTTAGCGAAAAGACTAAAGAGATCATTTTTGTTTAGAATTGATCAATATATCTAAATTGCGATAAATGATTGGCGTACAATTTTGTTTATTATTTAAAATAATTAGAACGGTCTCACAAACGCCACTGGTAAAACACAAATATTTGTTTATCATGCTATACATTTGTTTTTAAGTGGCAATAATACCTACTAAGTTTGAAAGCAAGATCTAGTAAAGTTTTTTTTGAAAATAAGAAAATCCAATTTTTTTCGCAATAATTCAACACCCCACATCTCCAAAACGAAGCGTTTTTGGAGATAAGTTTATATGAACTTTTTATGAATTTTTAACTGCTAAATACGCTGTTATAGTTTCTCCATTATAATTCGGACCACCCTGTATATATATATAAAAATTTATCAATACAAATAAGTGTTCAATAATCGTGATTATATAATCCGGCCATCCAAAAAAGTCCTTCTCAGTGATTCATGGAATGCGATATAAATTATTCTAGAAAAACGTGTTCTAGAATCTAGAGTATTCGGTGCGTGCGAATCACGCTCTTAAGAGTTTTTTTTTACAAAAATTAGGCGCCATCATGACGTACATAAATAATATTTAGCCAAAACAAAAGAATTTCATGCGTCAGTACAGAGTACAGTCTACTTAATTCATGATTCTCTGAATTAGACTAAGCTTTCGAGAATGTTTAATCTCTTCATAAGGGCAAAAGTCGTGACTTCAAAATAAATTAGCCAAAAATAGGATAGATTTCATTGTTTTTACGGCAAATCAAATGAATCTATATACTTCAGAAGTATGCGTGTTTCAATTTGAATAATCTAAATATTCATATCTATTACTTTTGAAAAAATACGTTACCTTTTGCGCCATTGCTCCACTAGCTAATCTTCCAAAAAAAATTAAATACTGGCAACCCTGCACTATTGCCATGTGAAAATCACAAGAATCTAATAGACGACTTTTCGTTCCATAGCCTACTTTAAGGGCTTTTTTTGATCGCCAGATAATAGTAGTAGAGTTTTAATTATGGCAATATTTTTCTTCAAACAAAAACATTAAATCTAAAAATAAATAAATAATTGCAAACGATTTTTGTATCTCTTCCACCTTCCAAATAATATTTTTCTGTGAAGGGAAACAAAAGAATCTTTTTCGAAATTTCAAACACTTCGCCAAAAATTCCACGTATTATGAGAAATTATACACATACAATAGAGGCCGCTGTTGTTTCTTCCCCATTCAATTGAAATTTAAGAAAAAAAACACACGCACACTTTTGCCCTCTTACATACCTGGTGGCATCGAAAGTGGAGGCGGTCTCATCAAATGGCCGCCAATCAATGTCGGTGGGCCATGAGGGTGGTGGTGGTGGTGGAACATTTGTTGTCGCATCGGTGCCATTATCGGCCCACCCATTGTCATACCAATTGGTGGACCTGTAACACGAACGGGAAAGCGTTGCTGCAACATGGCAGCATGTTGATTCATAGCTTCGACTTGTTTTTGTTGTTGATGATGATGGACGACGGCTGCTTGTTGAGCTGCTGACACTGCGATTGCCAATTGCTACATAAACAAACAAGTGAATATATTATTAGGTAAATTTCTTATAGAAATGTTCACACTTCTGAATTTCGAAATAAATTCAATAGCATGTTGTTATATGTCCATAAGTAAGTCAAAAAAAAACTTAATAGAGGTCTCAGTTTTGGATTTATCAAGTTCAAATTTTCTACAAAAATCAAACTCTTAAATATCTCGGCCGAGTTCGTTATTGGGCATTATCGGGTTAGTAGTTTCAAAATGGCGACCGTACAAACATTTGATAAAATTATCAAAAAAGAGCCGTGGTGTAAATAGCATCAAAAATAATTTTGGTTTATACATATAATCAGTACCTACCAATTTGTTCGAAGCAATTTTTCAGAAAATGCACAGAAAAAAATAAGAAAAACTGTCCAGAACATGAAAACTGAATATAAATTTGATGTAATTGTACATTTTCTGGAGATCTTAATATAGACCCTTATTAAAAAAATATATATTTCAATTATTGATAAGAAATAGGCGAAAAAAAACCCAGCCTTGAAGCGGAACGCGAACCCTATCTGCTTTATATTCAACAGTCAAAACAACATCCTCTAACCACAGGGCTATGACTCATGCGGCTAAAATCGGGCAACTTGCGTGTAATTACATGAATTTTATGATTTTATTATAGATAATGTGATTCTTAAGGAGCATTGCGCTGGCAACTGTGCAAAGTTAAATTTTTATGAGAAAAATCATCAAAATTCTATAATAATTATGCAAATAGAATTTAAACCACTGAGTTAGTTAGTAATAGGAGAGGGAGATGACATATGACTTGCACCTGGCAATCACTTCAATGACGTAAAGTTACTATCAAGATGGCGAGTTGCAAGCAGTGTCGAATTCAAATTAAGCGTTGAAAAAAAATTGTTAATACTTTTTTTATTACAGCAGTTTATTCTGAATAATTACCTCTGAAGCGGCTGCACTAGCGCTAGCGGCTGCCGCCGCCGCTGCAGCATCTTCTGCCGCCTTCGATGGAATGCTCTTGGCATATTTTGGATTCCTCGCTCTAATCTCTTCCAATGAGATATCCTCATTGGGATGGATTATTTTGCTGGCAGCGCCAGTTGTGGCAATAGTTGATACTTTATTAGTACCATCTGTGTTACTACTGCTAGATGTATTTGTTGTCGGTGGAGCACTAATTGTGGCTGCTGACAAACAAAATAATACGATATTTTCAATTGGGTACTTGACTAATTTTTTAAGCAATTTTTATTTTGTAGTTAGACACTCAATTAAACCAAAAACAGAATACAAAAAAATGTACGAGTCTATTTTGCAAATAAGAAAAAATATATTCAAAAATTGTTTTTAAATTTACCGCTTGAATTCTAAAAACGGCTGCAACACAATCTCCCTTAATTAGTGTCCCACGGTATTGAAGAAAGGAGGAATAGAGCAGAGAACACTATCTGATCAGAGAGACGATACAATATTTGTATGTTCTGAGGACTGAGGAGGACATGTTCATCGACTTGATTACAACGTGACTATCTTGGTCGATTTTGATAGGCGTTCGCAGTCACGTGATAATGCGTTTGAAATTACAACTATTTAAATTGATTATATTTTAAATTCCAAGAGAAATTTAACCTGCATAATGTGATTTCTGGTATGTGAGAACTACATAATATCGTCTGAACATCACTTTATATTGAATTTACATTAATGTCAAGTACCCAAATTCAATTTAAAAAGAATTTAGATTGCAAAACTTTCGTTTCACTACCAAAATATCTTCTTAATATCCATCAAACATATGGTTAAGACTAATATATGTATATCTTTACATAAAAAAATGAAGTTATGTGAATATTTACCTGATGAGATCGGTTTGAAGTCTGCACCAACTACGGGTGCTGTAGGACCATTTGGTGATGATGTGGGCACTGCGCTTGGAAATAGAGGTTTTGGTGGGCCAGCCTGATTTTGCATCATAGCCTGCATATGAGGTGGCATCATTGACATACTAAAAAAAATAATTTCAAAATCAATCCTGATATACCTAGGTACCTGTTTTTGGTTAATATGGAACCTTTCCGCATTTCAAAATTGATATAATGTATACCGTATTGTGCACAAAATTTGATACAAAAATTAGTAGTAAACAGATCAAGGTATATTTCGTTGATCAGCAACAATATAACAGAATCTGTCTGCCTATTACGTTGAAAGATTGTTTAATTTCTGATTTTGTCATAATTTTGTCAATATTTATCAGTTCTGTCATGACCATGTCGTCATTTATGTTTAGTGTTTCTAAATAAATCTGCAATAACGGGATATGCTTTAAAATTCAATTCCAATCTGAATATATTCATTAGTAAAACGATTCAGTAAATATTTATCTGAAGAGGATTCAACTACACCAACTCAATTAAACTTAACTACTAAAAGGAAAAGGGTCAATAAAAATAGGACAATATTCGACAAAGAGACATAGAACGGACGTATAGACAAAATGAACGAATTAATTTTGGTTTGAATCTGTCTCCTAACATAATTTTTTTACTCACATTGAAAATAAGATTACTTAAAAATAAGACAGCAACACATCCAACTAAAATGTTTAAATTTAAAGAAAACAGATTTCCAAACATAAATATTTGGATAAAACTGGAGCAGCCTTTCTAAAAATAATCATCCTTCTAGAAGATAGCGAATTACTCAAATGGCTTATCTGAATATAAGGTTTAAGTAAAATCTTTCTTCATAAAAGGTAATTCTGTAATTTTTTTTAGTTCTGTTGTGAATTCATTCGCCAAAGAAGATTGATGAATATATGATTTTACGTTCAGAGATGAAAATAGGTTTCAGAATATCCTCAAAAACCAAATTATATCAAGAGACAAAAAAATTCTGAAAACTCACCTGGGATGCGGCATGAAGTGGTGTCCCATCGGCCCCATGCCCATCATGTGCCCCATGGGCATTCCGGGGGGCATACCAGGTGGAGGCATCATGCCCTGCATCATATTGGGCATGCCTGGCATGACGGCGGGGGCATTGCCAAGTAGTCCTTCGGGTTTCGACCTTTTCGTTGCTGGTTCATCATCATCGGAACCGGAATCATTGCTAGGACGATTGCCCTGCTTTTGCCTTTCGTGTTCCCTTAAATCAGCCGGAGGAATACCTGGTAGAAAGGCAAAAAACATTATATTTTCGCAGAATTAATTGATCCCAATCACAAGACTTCTCTCAACCACAAATTGAATACTAGTAAGGTGAACACTTAACGCAGATTCGTCTATTTTTAGATGGGTCTAAAAATACGCCTTACCTTCCATTCCATATATTTCAATATCAATGTTTGAGCGGTTGGGCATAGAATTGGGCACTTTGTCTATAGTTTCCTTGTGAACTTGCATACAGTGTATCGAGAGACCAGGTCCTGTATATAATTTCTTGTGGCATATGTGACACTTGAAATGTTTCGCCTTTTGATGTTGAATGAGAATTTTCTCATCTTCAAATTCCCGGTTGCAATACCTATGTCGGGTTAAGGAAAATGTAGGCTAAAAATAAATCGATGACACACTGAATTTGGACTCTCTTATAATACTGCAGAGCGCAGTCACGGAGAGTATGTGAAAAAGGATACCAACACCATGGTTTGGACAGCTTCTTCTTCTTGCGACCCATTTCACTTCAATAGATTTATATAAAACTATCAAGTATAAATCACAGAGTTCAAAAATGTATATATATATAACACCTAAATAAGAATAAGATATTATAAATTTAACACAAATTTTTATGTTATCACACTTGTGAAGATGGCTGACGAATATTGATATTGATCAACTTCATTTGATGACTGCGTCACTGTTATGCTCGATCGATAAATCAATGAGTAATTTCACTCATAGATGGCACTGATGCTTATCATCATTATTATCTTGGAAACAGTATCAATAATTTACAACAAACTTAATTAAAGATAGCTTAAATGTTTCATATTTATTAGTCAGAAACTGCTGACAAATTAGGTCTTATTTAATTTTTTAAATGAAATATATTATAGATTCCATGGTACAATAAGTGTACCATGATAGATTCTTTCAAGTTTATGAGGATAGATGTCAGTGCACGCAGGCTTACGGTTTATTTTATATCTATTATCTATTACGAGTGTAAGCCGAAAAATATTAACGGTTGTGACCATGATTAGTGGACAGAATAAAATTGAGTAATTAAATTTATCGGATACCAAATATACTCCGATTTTGATTCTTTCTATCATTGATAAATTATCTCTTTCACAGTATCTTAAAATCTCTATGATCCAACCATATACTTAAACTTCTATACCGCTAGCATTGGGGAAAGAATTAGGCAAAAATGAAGCCAAAGACCTGGGGATATGCCCCCAACTTCCCCTTTCGCGCATGCGTACTCAACTCGCAATCCCCATAGTGAGCTTCACAAAAAAATTCAAGGATCAAATTATAGGTATATAGAATTATGTGGATCCAACACGATAAATAAATTATAGAATGTATAGTTTGAATACCCATCGTAAGGGGTCTTTTTTTGATTGTAAATTAGGTGAAATAAAATTTTAACGTCATAAATATATGTCGTCGATCCGATCGGCTGATTGTTATTTTTCTCTTTGACGTTTAATGTCTATCATTTCTTTTTGAACGTGATTTATGGTGTTTTCGAGATGGAAACACACGACGCGTTTTGGTGATCGAATGTCAAAGTTCTGATACCTGATTGGTGCGTTTGAAAGTTCGGCAGCTTTCGATTGGCTTCGCTAAACAAAACGCTAGTTGCGTTTTGTATCTCGAAATCACCATTTGACCCTCCTTAACAAATATGTCAGTAGTCAGTGTTTTGGGGTTAGGAATTGGATTTAATTTAAATTTTTTGCGACATGCGTAAAATGGCAGATGAAGTCACGAATCGTGACGAAACCCCACTCGATGGGTATTCAAACATATTGCTTTTTCATGTATGGATCAACGCCGAGTTGCGGATATAAATCGTTTCCCAATTTTGATGATGGAAAGTGGAGTGCTGAGAAATGATCCCGCATTGAAAAAAAAGATTCAATAGTTATAGGTATCTACCCAAAAATCCCTTCCAAATGGCGTCTTTATTTAGTCTTGTCTTCCTGCGCACTATCAAATAATTTGAGAATAACACCTTTTTTCAAAAACTTCAGAGAGAGTTCTCTGATGGGAATTCAAAGAGCGCATCTCTTATTGACTATAATCCTAGTACCGAAACATAACTTTTATTACAATAATATAGATAAGGGATTAAAGATAAAGCACCAAGGTAATGATGGAATGGATTCTCTTATCGATTATATTATTATTTATCTGCTTTTAAGATAACCTTCGCAATAGCACAAATGTGAATAAAAAATTACAATACTTAATCGTTAATCTACCAATGATACTGAAAACTGATATCAAAGTTGTCAATAAATTTATACTAGAGTTGGGAACTGATTAAAATTTGCGATGTGGTTTTGAAAGGTGATTGTTGGCAAAGGGTAGAGCGTAAGTATTAATCAGTTAATTTTAACTATAATAATAGTTATACATTGTTATAGTTATAATTTTACAATAATTGTTCTAAAAGCTTTCGATAAATGAGAGAATTTTGGTGATTTACACTCATTTGTGTACTTGTCTCCTTTAGGTATCATCTCAGATACACACACCTATTTAATCATTCCATATATTTGTTGAAATCTCTGATTTTTACCAAAAAATTATTATTTATTATCTTTCCAATACTATGATTGACCAATTTTCCAAAACGGAGGAGGTATAAAAATTGACTGTATGTTTTTTTAGGGGTGTAACCTCTTATAGTAAAAGTGCGCAGATTTTGAACATAGTTATTTCAATTGAAATACGACTCTTGATAGATTAACATTTTCTTAGTCTTATTTAGTAAAACTTAACATTTTTTGTACCATAATATAATTTCTTGATAAATTTACCGGATCTGTAGTTATAGGTACCTCCTTTCTCGTATCTCACAGCTGCGTAATATTTAAGATATTTGTACCTGCAATATTGTTTTCTATTAGTTTCAAAGATATGAATTTGAAGTATGTAATGTAAGTATAATCACGGCTCCTGCGTGTCTTTCGATAAACGACAATACAATGCAATCGTGTGGTCGAGTGAGTTGCTTTTTTTCCTGTTCTACGACATTTAATTGTAATGGTCGCCAAACGAATTTATCGGTTTCCATACTTATTGGAATTATAAATGAAAACCTCATCAACATATTACTGCAAAATTAAACATCGAATGAAATCAGGCGACGTCGATATAACGTTTGAATAACGAAATAGTTCATGAGGTATATACATATGTTCATATCAACATCGACATGTTCCTAAAAATCATTGCATTCAATTCATGGAAACTTCAAAGGAAATATATGGGTTATTTTTACCTGTTGAAGAAAAACTAGGGCTCCAGAATAAGTAGATATTTTGGCTTCCATCCCTACCCATATACCTGTATATACTTTTAATGTTCTGCTTATACTTAAGGGTGTTCGAACATGATAGCAGTTCAAACCAGTGTCTGTGGTTCAAACCACGGTCGTAAAATCACTGATCTGGAATCGAAGGTCGAATTACATAAAGGGTGTTCGAGCAGGATTTCAAACCAAACTCAAACCGTCAGAGGCATGCGCATTTTAATTTTAAGAAGACGGAAATTAATATGCGCATGCTCCACAATCACGGAACACAGTTGGAAACTGGTCCAAACTACTGCTCGAACACCCTTATATAAAGGGTGTTCGAGCAGGATTTCAAACCAAACTCAAACCGTCAGAGGCATGCGCATTTTACTTTTAAGAAGACGGAAATTCATATGCGCATGCTCCACATTCACGGAACACAGTTGGAAACTGGTCCAAACTACTGCTCGAACACCCTTACAGGTAGCAAGTGGGTCGCTTAGCGTCTTGTTCAAATGTCAAAGTTAACCATAGCACTGCGAAATTGAGAAAAGGGGATGTTACTTAGAACATAAAATACCCTGATCTTATTGAAAAATTATGAGTTTATGAGCGCCGAATACAATATAATGACCTATCGAGATGGAGATATGTTATCGTATACAGTTTGAATCATCATACAACTTTGCATTATCCTTTGAATTGGTGTTTTTATGTTTTAAGTAACATCCCTCTTCAAATGCGAACCACGCGGCAGAAATTGGAAGCTGAAAAGACAGGGCGCTAACCGAACCACTTTTTTCACGCTCTTTTCAAGAGCTTTCTGTATGACCGTGGTTCAAACCAAACTCAAACCGTCAGAACCATGCGCATTTCAATTTTGAGAAGACCGAAATTAAACAGTGTGTTCCTAAATACAAAACATTAGCCTGGCCAGGCTTAAATTATGTCAGCAGTCAATGTCATATTCCTATATTGGTCGTGTCCACAGCAGAGTCTGATTACCAATCGATTAGTAATCAGTAATCAAAAATATGTATCTTGTGGACACGACTGATTACTGATGCATCGCTTAGTTCATTTGTCAAACTGACACTTTTCAAAAGATTTGAAATAATTTAATTTTACAATTACACATATAAGAGGAATTGAAAAGGGAAGAAGAAAAAATATTTTCTATTAAATATTTTTATCATGAACAAATATAGGGAGGAGTAACACGAGTAGTGAGAGTAGCACAAAAAATATTGGGTTATCGTATGTTATTTCGGTGTGTTGCGCAAAATCATGCTATGCATCCTTGTGTAGTATGGGCAAAGGAAGCTTAAGTACAACAATAGACACTCAGTGAAATACTGCGCAACATACCAAATTGACAACTTATCACGGGACGTTATTTCAGCCACTTCTGCATATAGAACAGTATACAGAGTTACTCATCCTCCCTTTATATATTCTTGATTTTTATAATGAAAAAGATTATTTGATAAACGGAACGATAGATGTTCATAATATAATTGGGAAATATCCGAAACAAAATATAGGTTATGTTACACTATGGTTTACTGATAGTTGTCATATTAAAGACTTCAACTTTTTGATTACTGATTACTAATCGATTGGTAATCTGGAACTACCGTGGACACGACCATTGAGTCTATATATCTGTCAAATTGCGACGGCCATTTTAACCCTGGTCAGGCTAATGTTTTGAATTTTGTAACAGCCAGCAAATGTGCATGCCTCGCAATAACAGAATACAGCATGGTAGAATAAGACCTATTGTACCATGAAATACAGTTGGAAACAGTTTGAAACTGAAAACTAAATTGCTGCTCGTACACTTTAACCAAGAAGACTGGAAACAGATCAGAGAACATTACTTCCAAACAGATTAAACTCGCCCTAAAAACAGTGTAAAATTTCATACTTATATCACAGCTTTTGGTGAGCTGTTCTTATATCTTTTGTAAATGCGTCTTTGCGCACCATGCCGTGCGCAATAAGCAGCTCTCGCTTTAAAAAGACAGCAGATCATGACCACGAAGATAAATAAAGAACAAATATTTAAAGTAATTGTCAAGATGTTCGTCGAACATAAAGCCACGTCCCTGATATGCAATCGCAAGTGGCTACGTAGAAAAGCATAGGAAGTTTACTCTCCTGTTCCCAGTCTTCTTCATGTCAACACAGAGCTGTTGAAAAAACAACTTTTCTGTTAGCTGTCTTCTTTTGAAAGTTTTCGGGGCCTAAATGGCGGACGAAAATACTCGTATATACAAGAAATAAAATAAATTTTAAAAACATTACACATTTTGCTATAAATATACCTATGAATATTTTTATTATGAAATATGGAATTCCCTAGATAATCTTTGGATATCTGTGTTTTATCAGATAAAATCACGCTTACGTCCAAACTTAATTGTACCTTGTACCTACCTACTCATAAAGTTATTATTTTTATTTTAAATTATACTTAAAAAAAATATTTCTTACAATGAGATGGAAAATGTTGAATGGATTAATGTTCTTATTTTATCAAATATTCAAATTCAAATGAAAATGAAAATTGTCGAAAATGTATTCTTTTATTCACTTTTATGTTGGAAGTTATTGTAATGGGTCTAAAATTGTAATTTTTACAAATCTCCACGTTTCTTTTTTTTAAATGTACGAATTCAATGTAAAAATTACACCGTTATTGGAACGTTTGCATTGTGTACCTTAAGATGCACACTTATTCAGCTGAATTTAAAATGTTGCTGAAAATGACTTGGTCATTGGCAAAATTCTTATTTTAAATTTCTCAAATATTTTTGCAGTTATAATAAAATGGTAGACACAACGGATTTCATTACCACTGTCAATGTGAGAAATCTGATTGCAGCCTATGAACATATAGCTGAACAACCAATCGTACCATTTATTAATCGACAAAGAGCAAGATCATTGGGAAATATACTCAGCAAGAATGTTGTAGTTAGATCGAATGAATTCAAAACATTGGCCGACATTGAATCAGCACTAAGACAAGTCGAAAATGATTTGAATTTATATTTAACATACGATAAAGAAAAGCATGTTTCATTACAAGAAAGGTTGTTCAATCTATTGACTTGCGTTGTCAATATTGAAAGCGAAACTGATGATCATGATCCAATAAGAAAGAAGCATCTAATTACAAAAACTCAAACTTTGGTATCATTTTTGAATCAAAAGTTACCATCAAATGTTACATTCAACAATAATAATGGTTTTAAATACAAAACTTATGCAAGTTTTATGGATGATAAGAACAAAAGTCCTAAACAAAATTTAAACAATTTTGCTCAAAATAATCTTGAAAATAACCAGTATCCAGAAAAAGTAAGCGAGGAGAGCTCAGATGAAACACACGGTATCGTATCGGTGGCAAAGCTAAAGCAGAATTTTCAAACCTCTTCTCCAAAACGGGTAAAACATCAAAACGAAGACGTTCCAAGAAAACCTATCTCCAAAACAAAATCAACTTCTCATTTATCATCTGTAAATCAAAGGCTCTATGATGATGAATTAGAGCCCACGTCATTTGAAAATACTGCCGATAAGATAATATCTGTATCAAAACTGCGAGGTTTATTTGAGGAAAAGTCCAAAGAATCGAATACCGGTCTTGAAATTATCATCAAGGACCAACCCACATCATCTATCACTGGTTCCAATATTCCATACATTGAAGGCAACCTAACTAATCATCGATATTTGAGAGCAAATTCTGGAAATTACATGGAATATGCTCGTTTGATTCGAAGTACCGATATCAATAGGAGTAAAAGTGCATTTGACTTGAATAACAATAGAAAAGAATTTGATATTGAGAAAAATGATGAGCTTGAATTGGACAGTGATGTTAGTAGTGACAATGAGAGTATCGAAAGCGTTAAAGAAATTAAAAGATCTTCTTCAGTGGGTAAGATTTTCGAAAATTCACAATATTTATTAAGTATTTTTTCTTATGGAGAATCCATGTGATATTTTTTAGAGAATTTACCAGAGAACATTGTCAAATCAACTGTGAACAAGTACGAAGGTATTATAACGACTGCTGAAGCTGTTGTTGGAGCCAGTATTACTGTGGGTAAGTCGAATTTCTTAAACTCTTACGTGATTTGTAAAATATATCATAATCTATCTATTTTCCTGTCATAATACATACCCTACCCGGCGATGTTTGTGGAGAAACCTCGCCATTAATACGTTTATTACGTAATTTTTTCAATGATCAAAATCCAGTTTTTCGTATCTAATACCCGTTTCGAGATCCTGAAACCACATCGTAGCACCGTGAAAAAATATTTACGTCTCAGCACGAATCGAACCTAGGATCCAATGCATGGCAGTCCCTCGCGCTAAACATCACGCCACTGTTATCACATATGTTTTATTATATGCTTATAATTATTCGTTTCAGATGATACACCAGAAGAAACATATATTGATACCAATGATTCAGAGACTGATGAAGTCAAAGACAACGATGTCGCAATAGAAAATGCAGGTAAATATTGATATAAGATGATCATCCTTTGATCATTGCCTCAGCCTAAGTTCTCTCATATTTTATCCATTATGTTTTATATATTATCTTTCTCTGTATAACCATAAAACATTTATCTTGATAAAAATTCAGATGAAATACCTGAAAACATTGTACGACTGACAAAGCAGGTGTACGAGAATGCTGCCATGGAAAGAACTTCCGATGATTTATCCTTTAAAAATTTAAAGACAGGAAAAAGTGAACGTATGAAAACTATTACAGAATTACATAAAATGGAAGAAACATTTATTATTTCTTGTAGATAAGCCTATCAATGGAGTCGAAAAAGATATCATACCTTCTGTGGCTCAGGCATTGGAAGAAAATGTTCTAAATACATCAAGCATGGAAAATGGCGATATACTGATGGAGGAATATGTTGTTCAACCAGGTAATGACGTAGACAATCAGTTAATAAAAACAGCTTATTAAATTGCAGTTTTCTCAAGATTTATTTGAAAATTGATAAAATAACATTCACAGACAAAATTCCTGAGAATATAGTGCAAAATACTGTGGAAGTTTATGAGCGTTCTAATCTTCAGACAACTTTGGCATTGGATGATGAAGCAACAGATAGAGGTGAGCTACAAGTACTGGGATGGTCGGAATTAACCAAATCTACTAAGAAAGCAATCTGTAACGTTAATTAGCTTCCATAATAAATATATTTTTTCGGGAGTTTGTTCTGTCAATCATTGTAAAACCATCACATAATCTTCAACTTCAATTTACCTGAACTGAATGGATTTTTTCCCGTGCTACACTTATAAACATATGAATTTTTTAAATATCTTGATATAAGATGTTTCTCTGATTTATATAGGAGAAAGTTATCTTACCAAACAAGAAGATGAGATGGGCTATTCAACACCTCAAATTTTGGATGAGAATTCATCTCAGGCTGTTCATTCTGAGAATATAGACATGCAAGAAGAGGAAGTGAGATACTCAAGTGCAACTGTTGATGAAGGTATAATTTACACCGTTAATAAAATTATGTATAACAATTTCACAAGTTATTTGAGAAGTCGATATCAATGTCCACAAAAATGGTGATTACAGATCGAATTCCCGAGAATATAGTACAAAAAACAATAGAGACTTTCGAGAGAGCTTCTCTTGAGACAACCTTAGAATTGGATGCCCAATTAACAGAAAAAGGTAAGCTGTATGGAACAGTAGTCTGATAATGTAATTAATGATGATTGATACATAATATTTTCCAACAGAAAATGGTGATACTGCCGAAGAGTATGAAATTACTTATTCAACACCACACATTTCTGATGAGAATTTGTCACAACCTATTATTTTTGCGAATGAAGATATGCAAGAGGAGGAGATTAAATACTCAAGTGTCACTACTTATGAAGGTAATTATAGGTAATATAAAATATTGATACATGAATGAAAATTGGAAAGTCTTTGCTACTTTTATAGAGTATATCAATGTAATGTGAAATTTTACCTAGTATATGGTCATTCCACAATTTGACATGTATTTAAAAGAAACGGAACGTGAACGAGTCAATAGGGAGATATTAAGCCACAACTTGAGCATAATGTGTTAAATCCCTTTATCGGCTATTATAGAAAATACAGTACCTACGCTTATAACGTATTTCAAAAATGAGTTTTTAAGCCATCCCATTCTGCCGTTATTTAGGTACGTGACAAGTGACTATTACAGAAAAAACCAACTCGCCGTTTAACAAACGAAAAACGATCGCACAATTGAAAAGCCGGAAGAAACAAACAGGTACCATCAAGTAAAAAAAATATACATTATACCAGAGACAAACATACAGACCAGAAAAAACATCAATATAGACAAATACCACAAAAGATAGGTTAGGTACAATACTTAAATGTGACGGACGCACACTACCTCCAAGACGAACGGTAGCTACAAGAATATATAACGGGAGGATGACTAACTCTGTATCCTGTTCTATAAGCAGAAGTGGCTAAAATAACGTCCCGTGATAAGTTGTCAATGTGGGATGTTGCGCAGTATTTCACTGAGTGTTGAGTGTCTATTGTTGTATTTAAGCTTCCTTCGTCCATACTACATAAGGATGCGCTGCGTGATTTTGCGCAACACACTGAAATGACATACGATAACCCTATCAACCCTATGTTTCCCACTACTCGTGTCTCGTCCTCCCTATATATTTGTTCATGCGTAGCTAGATGCCATATCTGATGTTGTATTTAATTTTATAAAATGTTTTCATTTCATATTGAAAAACACAGTGTTAGAAATGGTTAAAACTACAGATTACTCAAATCTTCTTAATTTTACATGTTTTTATCATAGACTTTGGAGTTTACTATAAAACTTAAATATAAATTTTCTACAGGTGGCATCATGGCACATGCAGTTTCCTTTATTAAGGGAACGTTATTTTAATTTTAAATAACGTAAAGCAAATATCGCTTAATAATAACGTTTTCCCTTATTTCAGCACTATTGCGCATGTGTTTTATAAAGGATAAAGTATATTGCTGCGCAAATAGGTGTCTTAAAACATCCCTAGTAAATGCAAGGAAAATAACAGCTATCAAAGAATGACCTATCCAAGAACGAGCCAAAATTAAAAGCTTTCTGACAATCTTTGCTGCCGGAATATTCTTTACTCTCTTCTGTCAGCTCAACAAAAGAAAAAGAATAGCTCAGAAGTCAGGGCCTTCCATTAGTCTCTCGAAAGTGGTGGGGGTGGGTGCATCACATGGTCAGAAGATGCATAATCTTAAATTGTAAGAAACTTGACCTTATGGAAAATGGAAATAGCGGTCTTTTCAAGATTTCTACTTGCCCTTGATCACTTTTCAGATCTCATGTAGAAAACCATCGTGATACTGAGGTAAAAGTATCCAAGGTCTTAACTTGGTTAGTAGGTAATTGACACAAAATCTTGTGAAATCATCCTATTTCTCCACAAGTAAATTTATGGTTCAATGACTCCTTGCCAGCTTAAATATTGAAAGATAATTTTTGGCTTCGTCTCGTTTGGTGTACGGTAGTCGTCTTGGCAGATTTTTTTATTGACTGGTAATTTTCCCGTTTTTCCTTGTCACCATTATCTTCTTCCATCCTCTTGCTCGAATTGATAAGAGTTCAAATTTACCACTGAAAGGAATTAGGTATCCATCCAGACTGGCACCACGAAGAGAATGAACTCTTCATCGTCGACCTTCAAGATATGATTTTGATATCAAACTCTTAAGTCAAGCTTCTTCGGAAGACATTATCGTTAAGCTATAGTTTTCTGGATGCTCAGTTTCTTTCAGTAGGATTCAATGTGCAAATGTGTACTTGTAGGAATTTGAAGCAAATGTTGCTCGTATTACCCTATTATTGCATTACTTGATACACCAGTAAGACAGTCTCTTATTGTTGCAAAATTTCAATGCTCCTTTGCTTTGAGTTAAAAAATATTATATTATTCCTAGATGAGATTCCTGAGAATATTGTACAAAATATGGTAGAGTCTTATGAGCATGATGTCCTTGATTCTACTATAGAAATTGATAATGAATCAACCGGAAAAGGTAGGCTGCATGCTTCCGTAAAATATTTAGTTCTTTTTATTTATTGATAAATGATGTTTTATGGATGAAGTTGTCACTAATATCGAAGAGGATAAAGTGACTTATTCAACCATAGAAATTGGAGATGAGAATTCATCTGAAGCTGTTCATTTTGCTAATGACGATATGGAGGAAGTGGATGTACGATACTCAAATGCTACAGTTGATGAAGGTAATGTTTTATGTTCCAAAAATAAGATGGAAATATAAAGAATACAAAGAAAAATTACATTGGATTGTAAATGTTTTTATTCATTTATAATTTTTTTCAAGATGATTCGCTGGTACTCTCAACTCAAAGTTCCAACCAAGAAATGGACCCTCAACTCCTGCGTGCTATTGAAGGTGATGAAACTCCATATAGTTTGTCTGTTGTTAATATTGGTGAGTAGAGATCGAAATATCAATTATTATATGAATTATATCACTCAATCATTATTACATATATAATTTGTAGATGACGTTCCACGTAATGTTGAAAATCATCCAGCCAGCGGTTCTAAAGATGGGCTGATTCCATCTTCAGAAGAAGGCAGTGATGAGAAAAATGATTTTGTGAAATCAGACAGTAAGGAAAATGTACCTTCATAAAACAAATATTTTTCTAAACTTATTGTTATGTTTCTCCTTTCAGACGAAATAGGTAAGAAGTATGTTTTGTCATCACTACTTTAAACTGATACTTCCGAATTATAACTGGAGATAGGGGGATGAGAGAAGTTATATTGAGTAGAGTTGTGTTTTCAGATGACATTGATCTTATGTTAGTGAACCCTGAAGATTTGAGACGAGCTGAAGAAGAATTTGAATTGCTTGTTGTAGGAGACTGAGAGTTATTATTTTAATAAAGATACTAATAAAGCTGTTTTATAAAACCATTTTCCAGCTGACTGTAAACTAAACGGGTTCTTCTAAGATAACTACTTTTATTTAGGTATAAAAGAGATAATTCTTGGGGATGCACCTATGTAATACATAAAATTCTTTGAACTAAGCCAAGAATTCTAGAAAGTTTATTCTCTTCCTTAAGGCTATGATGGCTATGAAATATTTTCTGTTTGTGGTCAATTTATTCCAAATTCATGATTTTTGCCCTGACGATGAGAATAAACATTCTCGAAAGTTCGGCTTAATTAAAAAAATAATTACTAAATAACTGACTGAATCCAAGAAATCTATCTTAATATAGATTAAATAAAGTGAAAGAAAGGATTTCTATGTGATTCAATCTGCATTGAAAGAAATAAACAATAACAAAAAGTTCACAAATATATACTTATATTATTTTTTGCAAGACCTGCATTAAACGTTAAATTTAAAAGAAATAAATTTAATATCATCTTATTTATTCTTTAAGTAAACAATATTTTCATATATTGCATGGTGTTCATTGACTCAAGATTTATTGCTAGTTTCTATGCGTTTTGATCAAGGATATTTGGAGCTCGAGGATAAACTTTCAATGTAAGTCTTGCAAAAATGAGTCTATTAAAAAAAGCAAAAGTAAAGTAACACGGTTTCATAAGAACGGACAAAACAAAATTAGAGCATAAAAAAGCATACAAACGAATTGCATACTTACCTCCTTTTTTTCGGTTAATAATGAAATGCGCCAATGTGTTTAATCTTTGTTGTTGCGAATTCTTGAGTATTATAATGATTATCTACTACTAATTATTCTTACCTAGCAATGTGGTCGAACAATTTTTCGCTTTATAGCTATAATACCGTCGTGATTGAGAAAAAATAATCTCTTCCATGTAACATATAACTTATTAATATCAAGGTTGCATAAAACTATTATTTCCATATCTTCTTCAATGTCGAGCTCGCAGGAAGACTTGCTTGAAATATGAATGTGAATGGCAAATATTTATATGGTAGGAAAAATGTCGTGTTCCGTTCCGGGAATTGTTTTCAGTCAATGAAAAAACAACGAGGTATAAAGATTGTTTAGTTTAATTGCATAAGGACACAATTATTCTGATATTTATTCCCACAAGTGATGGGGTCGGATATGGAACATTTTATCTGGCAGTATTAAAGAAGAGATCATTAGCAACATATGAATTGTGTGACTTTAGGTAAAGATTCGGTTTAGCGCCAAAGGAAATTTGTAACAAATTATATGTCAATCGACTCGGTTTATTGAGAAAAATTCATTAAAAGTAGTCCCAAGGCGCGTAAACCTCTCATAACGAAGTTTCGGGACCTGGAGTGAACAGGGGTGCTGGGTGGGTATAGTATAAAATTTTATATTTTTAAAGGGAAATATTTTTACCATTTTCTCTGCTCTCTTTTGAGTGTAACATTATAGTCACGAAAATCGAAAATCACCATTATACATGTATGCTTTGCTTGTATTTGCTACTATTCAAAAATATAAGAAACATCGTCGCGGAAATACGCCTATCATAAAATTTACTAAGGGAAAAATGTTCATTATAAATATTGCTACAAATAATTAGGTGTTTCATTTAGGACCCACAGATTTTCAATTTTCGAAAAAAATCACCCTCTCCACATAGCAAAAATATACATATTTGAGAAATTAACATGCCGCCTACACTCTTACTCGAAAACCGTAACTCTTTTGAAAGAATGTTCAATTTAAACGTTTCTGGATATTGTCCTATCTTTAGTTATACCACCTCAGATTTTCGATTTTAGAGGAAATTTATCCCGGAGGGAAGGAGATTTTGGATTTGCGTTTTTGTGAATATGGGACCATTTCTCAAGCCTCCTTTTTAAATCAATCAAAACTCATCAAAATCAGAGTGTGATTAACTATATAAAACGCGCAGTCAAACAAAAAAAAAAGCAGACAGTCAAGTTGTATACCTCCTCCGTTCGGGGGTCGTCGGTCAAAAAAGGGGACAAAAATCAATGTTTCCCTATATGTATAGATTACCAATTTTTGACAAAATAAACATAATTTCTAAAAAGTAATCTGTTTCTCGATTAGTTAGGCCGCACTTATTTGACCACATTTAGATGAAGATCTTGATCTGTGGTCGATTGAATCAATTTGTCAAGAAACAATTGGCTATATCAATGAGTCAGTCATAGTAGGTATACTTAGTACTCAAAACGTTTTCCTGTTGTGTTCTTTTATATCTGCTATAGTATATATTACTAGCAGTCGCGGCCATCACTTTCACTGTTGTTGTGCTGTAGCAAATATGGTCTGCACGGCCTTTAGTGCGGCGGACTCTGTTTGTTATAATATATACTGCTGTGACTGACTTGTTATAATGTCGTGTATCTTGTATGTAAAATCGCAATTTTGCTACAAGACACACATATATTCTAAGGTCATCT
Organism: Crioceris asparagi; assembly: GCA_958507055.1. Classification (NCBI taxonomy): domain Eukaryota; kingdom Metazoa; phylum Arthropoda; class Insecta; order Coleoptera; family Chrysomelidae; genus Crioceris; species Crioceris asparagi. The sequence goes on along the minus strand of OY293827.1, from coordinate 97,726,578 downwards.
GAGTGGTACCGCATATTATTAGGTATATTCAAGACAACAACAACAACAAACGACCATCACACTAATACCACACCTTTGCCGAGTAGAAGGTCTCGCCAGAGCGCAGAAAGAAGGGGTCCCGGCTGGCATAACACACAGATCAGCATCATCATAATCGTGTTCAGTATTTATTTATCAAAGAGCTGTTCAATTGAAACAAACATATATATAGTATATACATAGTTTGTTGATAACAACCACGTGATTGTGTTACATATATCCATATACCTACCTACATATTATAGTGCCGGTGTACCGGGTGGATTTTATTTTTTGGTCCTTCGACCGGACGCATTTTCGAAATCGAATTGGCAGATTATGTGACACAGGTGGTGTAACATTTGTATGTGTGTGAGCAATCAGGTGTTGTGTACTTAAAATATATTTAATCGGTAAGTGAATAAATTATGATGCATTTGAATTCATATAACGATTCTGAATTGAATTAGTATTTGGAATTGGGGTTATTGCATCTTTGATTAGTACATTATATTTGTATTACATATAGCGTGCGCGCTTACTTCCTACCGCTATCCCAAATAGCTATATTGTCAGTAAAGAATTGTGTAGTAGTTGTGTGAATTTTTCGATGTTGGGTTTTCAACATATGTTTACGTTTCAGAGTTGTTCTAGCCAAAAAATTATAGTATATTCAGTCCATGATCTATCTGTCTGTCTTTTGATCTCACGAGCAGACGGATTTTGTTTAATATTTTCTGTTTATACATATTTCGGCTAAACGGTTCTTCTTGCGGATCTGTATTAGTATTGTAAAAAAAAATAATGGTCGCACGAGCCAATATCGAAGAGTTTTCATTTTTGGTGGAATTCTTTTGAGAGGATGTCCTGTCCAGATTTTTTTAAGCATCTTAGAAACTTATTCAAAGTTACAAATGATTCAATCAGTCTACTGAATTGAGAATGGTATTTTGTAAAAAAATAAGGAAAAACCACAAACCTCGGTATGTTGTTATACAGTCTTCCGTCATATCAATTCTTGAAAATAGTATTCATTTGAATTTCCTACACATTAGATAGTGTTTTCGGAACAAAATTGCTGTCGGTTCCGATGCACGACTGGAGTTTAAGAGCGACTGTCATCTCTTGAACTGGTTTCTTTAATATCTTACAATATTTAATTTTTGTTCAATTCTCTGTATGTTAATATACCGACCTATTGATGGATATAAAAAATAACATTAAATCCAAAGATCCATAAATTGATTTTTGATATCTGTATAACAAAATGAGTACTGATATTATAATATAATTAATTAAGTAATTTTAAAAGTCGTAATTTTTTTCCTGGAGCTCTAAATTAAATCGATTCTTAAGAAGTAAAATCAAAAAAAAAATTTTTTTAGGTTTCACACATGCAAAATCTCTGTCAACTAATGATGAATTTAATCAATATTTATTGAGAAGACAGTAACATCATCGCTTTATTTATACTTTATTGTTTTGTACTTAAAGCCCTTAACTAATTCATATAACGCGTGTCTCTGAGAAAAAATAGTAAAAAACCTTTTTATTCATATTCCAGCTAAACGGTTCCATTTACAACTGAATATAATCATGTTGTTTCTCTTGGCACTCTGATTGAGTGAAAGGTCAAACTACGCGACTTGATCAGACAATGTTTATTTTCGATGGAATTCGTTTGAGGGCGGTAGGAAAGTCGTATGAGCGGACAAACAACCCTTTTCATGATTTTTACCGGAATTTCACCTTGCAAGGATGATCAAAGGGCTTCAAGAATAATATTTTTTCAATTGTTCTGTTCATGCAACGCTTCTTAAATTTTTGGATGTTCTAACATCTTGGACATTCGTTACTTTTTAGTTGTAGTATTGGTAGGCGAAACAGGCTGTTATTAAGGGTGTTCGAGCAGTAGTTTGGACCAGTTTCCAACTGTGTTCCGTGATTGTGGAGCATGCGCATATGAATTTCCGTTTTCTTAAAATTAAAATGCGCATGCCTCTGACGGTTTGAGTTTGGTTTGAAATCCTGCTCGAACACCCTTATTGCTACCTGTTTATTTTTGTAGTGATGTTATATTATTTTAATCAAAGAGCTTCTCTCAGTTATTCCAAAAAAGTGGGTAAATATAAATATTTACAGAAGCCGCTGTGTTGTCTATACCAAATATATGATGTCATTGTTCATATAATTAACATTTGCGAGAGTAATCCAGGAAAGGTCATTGATCTAGTATTCTGGTTTGATCTCCACAAAACATGGAACGGTTGTTTTTTGACCGACGAACCCCGAACGGAGGAGGTATACAATTCGACTGTCTGCTTTATTTTTTTTTTTTTTTTTTTTTTTGGTTCGTGCGCGCCTTTTATATAGTAGACGATCTCCGATTTTGATGATTTTGGATTCATTTGAAAGAAGGGGATTGAGAAATGGTCCCATATTCATAAAAACGCAAATCCGAAATCTCCTTCCCTCCGAAAACCGCCCCCGAAGGGGTGAATTTTCTCGAAAATCGAAAATCTGAGTAGGTATAATTAAAGATAGGACAATATCCGGAAACGTTTAAATTGAACATTTTTTCAAAAGTGTTACGGTTTTAGAGATAGACGCATGTTAAATATGTATTTTTGCTATGTGGAGAGGACAATTTCTTTCGAAAATTGAAAATTTTTCGATACTACATGAAAGATATAATTATTTGTAGCAACATTTATAATGAACATTTTTTCCTTAGAATTACGGTTTTCGAGTTAAATCGGTGTTAAATGGTAACAACTAAAATATTCAAGCGTATTTCCGCCGCGATGTTCTGAGATCTCAATAATAACCACTACAAGCTAGGAATATACGTGGGTAATAGGATAAGTATTATCTTCATTGATATGGTATAGTGAACGTTCAACGATTTTCGGGACTAATGTTACACTCAAAAGTGTGAAATAAATATTTTTTACAAAAAATTGGACCGACGTTATAGTTGATGCACTGAAAAGTATAAAATAATATTACTTCTATTGGTGATGGTACTTGTGAAGTTGGTGCCAAAAGCTATCAATCTAACTGCAACTGCACAACTTCAAAAGTACCATCACCAATAGAAGTAATATTATTTTATACTTTTCAGTGCATCAACTATAACGTCGGTCCAATTTTTTGTAAAGAATATTTTCTAGTAAGTACCTAAATGGCTGTCTACGATTTGGGTATCTACCTGTATTTCAAATTTTGCTAATTGTCTAAATTGATGATTGGAAAGACCGAGATATTATGATTAAGCGAGTCACATCTGTTGTTTATTGCAAGTTATATAGTAGAGCTAAATGTATATACTTAGTAAGTAAATCTGATATAAGATCATAATTGAATGAGTAATTCCCAAGGAAATAGTTGGAAAAGGAAAGTTTTTATAATGGAACGATTCTGTGAAACGTTCAGACGCGACTTTGTTTTGTAAGTCTTCACTGAATAATGGATTTTCGAAATCCCACAAACCACAGAGCCAATGAAATTTTATTACGTTTTGAAGTTAAAGCTATTCAATTAGGCTCATCAATGTTTTTCTATATCAGAGCTTGCTATAGATCAAATGTTAGTTTTTATAGAATTGCTGATACTCCGGTTTTTATGATCGAACTCGATAATACTGACCATGGCGAGGAGGATGCCCAATAATCTGTGACACAGGCGAACCGTATCGATACCCTACAGAACCGAAAAAAAAGCTACAAAATCACAGACAAGCAGCAGACAGACCAGTGGCTGGAAAGGTTTTCATATATCTGTTGACAACCGGACACTTAAAATGTTATATATACGATTATAATACTTACCTTACTAGGTTACATAGAACAGCGCTAGAAAAGTTATTTAGAGACTAGAGATCGTTCAGTATATTGAATAATACAATTGGATAAATGTTATTTCGTTTCAAGGACTCAAATTAATTGTACAGATTTTATTGTATCATAGAATCACTTCCAATATAAACTGTAGTCGTTCTGAGTATGCCATAATGAGTATTTATTAGATAATTTTAAAAACCATTGACAAAAACTTGATAGAGAGAAAAACTTAGAAACTAATTAGAAATAAACTTCTTATATCATTCTATCATTAATTCAAATTGCCAATTAATTTCTTGGAAATATTTGTAATTTGAATTGTAATTTTCTCACATTTTCCAAGTTAAAAATACATTTAATATAATTGAAACGAGTTGGATATTTATGATTTTATCAAGAATCAATTTATAGTTTAATCTCTAGTAGATCAAGGTCTCCACATCGGCCTTAAGCCGCTGGAATGGCCAACAGTTAAGAATGTAAAGTAAGTAATTTTTTAATCAAATCCAATGAAATTTACTTTGCAGTTAGCATTGGCGTCGGCATATTATCTGGTATTCTGCTCAGTAAAAGTATGTACAAGCAGCTGTTCAAAAAGTAAATCTTATTATGAAGAACCTATTAAAAAAATATTTCTTTACAAACAATATTATCGACTTTATTAGTACAGTAGGCGTATTCTGTACATTTGCGTAAGTCTCAGAACTAAAAATTGAGTCAGAATACATCGAAACTGAATAAGTCTAGTTGTATTATGACTTTCAACTTTTAGTTCTGAGACCTAAGCAAATGTACAGAATACGCCTACAGAGATTCTTGAGTATTTCTTACCCTACGAACCAAAATAAAAATCTGGTGTTCCCAGACACACGACTTTCCTACATTCCGACTGGCTCGTACTTTAGGCAAGTTCTATCAAAATTTGTAGTGCTTTTTTTTCGCTACAGTTTTGAGCCAAATCCATATTGTCCCACAGGGGAGTCATAACGGTGCGTTATACAAAAAAATTATAGTCACAAAATTGGTGCATTTATTTCTGGTATAATTTTACCACAGGCAGACAGACTGACTAATGGATAATATTTTTTTTTGAACTCAGGAAGCTCTGAAAAGTAAAGTTCTTTGAAAATTGTACACGATTAAAAAACTTTCACTTGTGGTAGCTGTAGGCGGAAAAATACAATAAAATCAGTCCATACGTTCTCGAGTACAGACAGATAAACAGGCAAAGGCGATAACAATATTATTGTGAAGCGATAGGAAAGTAATAAATAGCACATTCCACTTGATTCTGTTCTTTGCTATCAGTAGTCATTTGTAAATTTTATAATATTAATATGAAATGTTTTTAATTATTACTACATTAAACTAGTTAATATTAACAGAAATCAGTGTTTATGGGCTAAGGTCATCACTTCCGAATAAAAAATGTTGGCTACAATTCTCTTGACAACGCTAGTATTGTAATTAAAGATAAATACATGTATTATAAAATTATTGTTTCAATATTTTCGCGCAATAATGGGCACGTAAATAGCAAGATAATTCTTTGTTTATATTTGTTGTTTGTGAATCTAGTAGATTGCAAACTTTTGGAAACTTTGGTGGATATCAGCTCATCTGACACTCACATGACACCATGTATGTTGGTTTTCTTCTTAGACGTGAGGCATCGGTACCCCTACAAAATGATAAAGAAACTGTTAAAATCAAAAGTTGTAAATATGTTTTTTTTAAGTGAGGGTTCTCTTAAATGTAAAAGTCTACTGAAAATTTGAACTGATTACAATACTTTGGTTATCTATAGTGTAATAAGGTAACGAGTATTATGTCACAGATGAGTTGGTATGTCGAAGTATATCTACTAGAAACCCTCAAACGTGATTAGGCTAAAAAATGACTGATTTAGCTCTTGAAACCTTCCAAATTAAAGTATATTTTGAAAATGTTCTTTCTATTTTCCAGATAATATCCACAATGAACTATTGTTACATTTGTTTTCTTTCCATTCTCATTCCATCATCCATATTCGGTTTCGATAAATTACAAGTGGCATTTCAATGGAAATTGATCAACTTTGATTATCCCTCTGATGACATTAGACAAGATGCCCTTAGAACGGGGGAATATATTCCCGAGAATAATCTACCACTTGGAATAGAAGTTTATGGGGATAGACTATTTATGACAATACCAAGATGGAAGGGCGGTGTAGCAGCCTCTTTGGCTTATATCAAACTTTCAGGTAAGAATTAACTGGAAAGCTAGTTAGTAGCCATTTTGTCACAACGTTTCCAAGAGTATTACATCTTAGATCTAAGTGCGCCTCCGTATTTTGAACTCTTAAAATTGAAAAATGTTCTCTACGCAGATCCCATGGATTCTCCAATTTTACGGCCTTATCCAAACTGGGCGTCGCATCGGTCAGCGGATGGTGAACAAATTGTCTCACCTTTCCGAATTCGAGCCGACTCTTGTGGACGATTATGGGTGTTGGATACAGGCATCCCAAACATTCTCGATGATGACCAGACAAAATCGTCATCATTTTCGCCAAAGATTTTGATCTATAACCTAAGCAATGATCAGCTCATAAGTACTTATGTCATTCCTGAGGATCAAGTTCATGCGAATTCACTGTTTGCAAATATAGCCGTAGAAGAGAGTGATAATTGTGACGATAGTTTTGCCTATTTGGCAGATTTGGGTTCTCCAGCTTTGATTGTCTACTCACTGAAGGAGGACAGGTCGTGGATGGTGAAGCACCATTACTTTTCCATTGATCCTTTGGCTGGAAGTATGAATGTAGCAGGGGTAAGTACTTACTTGTCTGAGCGACTTCATTGAACCATCTAGATAGGATTTATTTTTTCCCTATAGACTTCAAGGTGATAATGGTTACCGAACTATCTTGAAAGAAAATAATAAAAGCAGATGATCTCAGCGCATATATATTTTAGCATAATATACTTATTGTGCCTCAATGGCATGGTTCCCAAGGTCAATAATGCTATAGGTATTAAAATCGCAAAAGCATTTGGTTAATAGCTCAACAAACCTTTGAGATTTAAAGAGTTTCTTGAATTTTGGAACATTTTTTTGTCACTATTGATAACTTACAAGTAAGAAGTTTGTTTCAAGTTTCATTGTATTCTTGTTTGTTTAGTCAGTGTTGAGTAGTTGTATTGTTTTTTGATTTTAAATGTATAAACTAGCAAGGCAATTAGAATTACTGTTTTATTGGTGACTTTATTGCATTTTATCAAAATATTATAATCAATTTAAAGATACTGCATCTAAAATGAGTAAACATACTTGACTGGATGTAAAATATTTTCTTTCTAGTATTGTAATATAAAGGATGTGGTTAATCAGTGCGATATATTATACGCTAATCAAATTTAGAAGAAAGAGAAGATAAACATTTCTTATAATTGTGCTCTTTTTAGTGATAGAAACATCATTACAACTAATTTTGAAAGGGAAAGGAAAGAAAGGGTCCTATTACTTCTTGCTCCGATCTCTAATTGGCTGACTTTTCGGCCTTTTGATTGCTTTTAATTCCCTGTTGATGTCCTTGGAACCTAAGCTAAGGTCTGCGTCTATTCTGACTACCAATTCTGATATAATGCGACCATCCCATATATCAGTCTTGATGCTTTATGATAAAGAGGTCATCGCTTTGATTAGTTACTTAACATACTTTTATTAATGAATCATTCTGCTAATATTTCCAGATCCAGTTTCAATGGTCAGATGGTCTGTTTGGATTGGCGCTCTCAGATCAAGATCCAGATGGCTTCAGCACACTGTACTTTCATCCGATGAGCAGCTTCAATGAATTCACAGTGAGTACACGTGTCCTGCGCGATGAAGCACTTGCCACCAATTCAACAGCCAACTACCATGACTTCAAAATATTGGGTACACGAGGCAACAGATCCGAAAGTGGAGCATCATTTCTCCACAAGAAGACCAATGTGCTATTCTACTCGTTGTTGAATTTGAATGCAGTTGCCTGTTGGCGCACCACCAATCCCAATTACACCATGGAGTCACAGGGGAGAGTGTTTAAAAATGAATCCATCATTTTTCCCAATGACATCAAAGTCGATGGTAACGATGTACTTTGGGTGCTGTTCGATAATCTGCCCACTTTCATGTACAGAAGTTTGGATTACAGAATATACAATTTTCGAATAATGAATGCGACTGTAGCAGACGCCATTCGAGGTACAACATGTGATTCCAAAATGGTCGTCGATCCGGAGATTGTTAATTCATTGCTCAAACCGAAGCGCACTGAAATTATTAGTGGCACTGCTGCAGCTTCCAATACCAAAGCAGCTCAATTTGGTATTTTATTTATTATCTCGTTGTTCAGTATGTATTCAATAGTTAAATAACAATAATATTGTTTATGTCATTTTTACCAGTTACTGCGACTTGTATGTATATAATATATATATATATATATATATATAAAATATGTTTTGACTTCGACCTTGCATTTATGTATAAAGTATTGATATTATTCTTTTTCTATGGCATATTATTATGTAAATGTAATTTTATTTATTTTAATAGTTTATTCAATGTTTTTTTCTCTCCACACAGTTTATGTTATTGCAAAATATACAATAAACATTCTATTAAACAACAATCCAGACAACAACATGTGTACAAATATGTATTTCATTTGAATACAATGTGATAATTATTGGGTTTATATTGTCTCATCGTAAATCTACTGGAACATCGATGTAATGAGAAAATTAAGTTTTATTGTACCTGAAAACAAGGTCGAAAGTGAGTCTTTCCTGGCCTGGGGTACAAAAATGTTGGTAAATGTCAACATCAAAATCTTTTGCACCATGCAACTATACAAGTGCTTCCATATCATCAAAAACACACCGATTAAAAATGAAAGTATCATCCATCGATTTCTCGATTCCGAAAAGTCCTTTTTGATATTTTTTACCAAAATCTGCTAACCTTTCCTTGAGATAGCTAATGTGTACCTTAAAGGTCGCAATATATTAGATATGTATAAATTTTCATTGAAAATTTCCGATTAAATTATTAGAAACATCTTTTATTGAAAAAAAAACTCAAAGGTGATCAGAATTCGAACCGAGGAACTCTAGATTAATACCCGGAAGCTTAACCATAGGACTATTTTTCCCTATGATGTTTTTGGGTTCATAATGCTAATTCACATATAATCTGTAGAACTCGTAAAATGAGAATATTAATTGCTGAAAACGATTTTTCTTGTGAATGTGAATACAACCAATCGATTCAATACACTCTGGAACCCATACATATAAACTTTCGTCGAAATCGGTAGACCAGATTCCGAGATAAAATTTGCATATATATATATATATATATATATATATATATATATATATATATATATATATATATATATATATATAAAGCATTGCTCGTTTAATATACTTTCTCCGAGATAACTAAGGCAAATATGTACCTAATGCCCTATCTTACTTGTACGTTTTATTTCTAGAGAATTACGCTCAACTCAACGCTATAAAATGGGATCATCAGTTTTTATTTCAAATGAAAGGAACCGTTTTGTTCAAAAATGCACAGAAAGAAAATTTGACAGTTCATTTGAACATAACTATTATCCTGGTTTTACTCTGCGTTGCGCCTTATGAGATGGTGTTAGAGGAATTAAGTCCTGAGAAAGTATCATCAAAATCGTTAGAGCCGTTTTCCGTTACAGTCTTAAGCAAAAGAGATTTTTCCACTGTTATTGCCTACCAACTAGTGCGAGCAGAGGGATGCCCATTCTATTTCACAGGCGATCGATAAAATACAAAACAAAGAAGAAAGCTACAAAATCAATGTATCCCTTCCCGAGATACTATAAGCGCAGACCGACAAATAGAGCGACAGACAGACAAAAATGTGTTCCTTGACTCAGGGGACTCTAAAACTTAAATATCTGTTGTAAAATTTTACACGATTACATTACTTTCCTTACTAGGAGGCTACTTGGGGCAGCGTAGGAAAGTGAACATACTATATTCATAATTCTAATGACATCATATATTTTATTCTCCTAAAGAACCATTAATACAAACATGTCCCCTTTGATGTTTATATTAATATCTATTTATGATATTTATTTCAACAAAACAATAACTCGTGCAGCCCCTCCTGCTATAAATATATCAAACTGGTGAAATCAACATTTTATTAGCCAAAGTTTTGTAGGTACGAAGATAACAACACATAATATGGAAATATTAGAATATGGCATTTATTGGATAAATTCCCCATAATAGTTTAGAGCTCATGTAGGAAAGAATGGGTACTCGAACCAGAAAAGAATGTTTGAAAGATACATCACAGTTGATAAAAATTGCAATTCTTCTGTGTTGCGGTATTTTCACTATCTTCCAGGTAAGTATTTTTCAACTGCTTCTACCATATTTTTTATATTGATTTATCATCAGGCTACTTCTTGTTACACATAAAAATCATTTTTATACAGGATTTTTCTAAACATTCTCTACATACGGATGCAGGTAATTCTATAATGGCTTATTTCATGACGGAGTATAATCATTTTTCTACAGGGTGTTGAATGTTTTAATTTCTTGGTTGAAACGACATAATTAATGAAAGACAAAGCTTTTTACAGCGCATTTCAAACTATTAAAGAATGCAGTGGGCGTTTCGACCAACCATCAGGTCCGCTTTCATACAAATCTAGCAGCTTGGGTTTAAGTTTTATCTCAACATTTTTATGTTCAATAAATAATAATAATAATAAACAATGAATTTCGAAATTACAGTAGAAAATATTACAGGTAAATTTAAAGAACGGCAACACTTTGTGCCGTTCTCCTGTTTAAAGTCCATTGCCTAAACATTGTGAAACATAGTGTATAGACAGTTTTGAGGGTTGAGTTTTGATTTTTAATTTAGTACAGCAAACAACAGTCGTTTTTATTTTTTTTCTTGATGATGGAGAATCAAATTTTGATTACCCTTAATGGAAACGTGTTCTGCGAGGAATCAAAATTTCAATATTTAAGGTTGGTGAATGTGTCCAGAAGCTATTGCATCCACCGATATCGACTCATTATCGTTACAATTTGAACCAAAGCGTCAAATATCCATGTGTGACCGTGTGCAGAGAAAAACCATACAAGACAGAAGTATTTCAGGTAGGATATTTATGTATTTGCTTAGAAATATAACAATTTTTGAATTTTTAATGATTTTGATGTAATAATAACATTTTTGATAAGGTGCCTGATGATATACTATTTGATCGTTCTGAAATCATCGAATTGCTATATTTTATATAATCTTTCATAACTAGTTTTACTAGAATGAAGTTCTTTATCACACGATACGAGCTACACGGAAAACAAGCATCCAACCGACACTTTTGCATGTCGTGTTTCGCAATGAGCTAGCAAGAGAGGTAGTCGGTCCAGTCGACCAGTACAATATTAGAACAATCTTTTTGAAATACAAAGACACATACCACTTATGCATCTCTACTTGATCAACTGTAAAATCCAATTGTATTTTCACTTTCCTTATGCGCCAAGCCTCAGCCTCCCTTCGCGACCGGTATTCACGACTCGTTCCGTTCAGTACGAGAATAGCTGAGTAAGGATGTGCCTATATCAAAATTTTCAGAAAATAGATTACGAAATTAGATAATTTGGTAAAAATAAAATAATTTCGTCGGCGCAAAAAAAACTGGCTAGCGCTATTTTCTACCAAACGCACCCATTATTATTCTAGTTACTCTCAATGAATTTTCTGCTATAGCAATAACTGGGTATTTGTTTGAACTAATAATTAACAAGAGCAGCTAATTGTGTTTATTTCAGAAATTTGGAATGCTTGACGTGAGTGATCTTGAATATTATTTTGCATTTGAAAATTTCCAATTTGAGAATTACACAGTTGATGAACTGATGGAAAATGCAACATATCAATTTAAGGAAGTATTTATGTTGTATGGGTATGCTGGCGCAGGAGGCAATGAAAGTGAGTAACATATTTATGGCATGAACATAAAAATACTTTATTTAATATTCAACACACATACTAAGTTTCAAGAATTGAATTTATTATGCAGATACGCCATTTAGGTAGTTTAATGAATCTAGTCAAGCTGTGAATACAAAGCGAATATAATTTTAATGTGACAAAGTCTTCTCACTCCATGTTCAAAATGTATAATTATAAAAATTTGATTGTTTATAATAATCACGTATTTCTTGAAAACTATTGTCTTAGCTTCGATTTTGGAATTGTCATGATTTACTTCTAGTTATTCTCAAATTTGCTCTTGGACTCGTATGGTTGTCACAACTCGCCTATTACTCGTAGCGATATATACCACACTAACCACACTCGCTGAATTTGACATATAGCTAGGAATGTTAAAACGATGAGGGTCAAATACTCACCACTTTACATACATGTAGCATAAATTACTAAAATATTATTATACATATTTGTTTCAGTAATAGAAATTTCTGAGTCATTGTACGTGAACAGAGGAAAATGTTTCACAATAAAGCCGAAAAGACCATCATCTGTTTTCTCCGAGTCTGGAGGATACATGTTTGCTTTGCGGACAATAAAAATGAACGATGAAGACTCATATGCGGGATTTAAAATATATCTCCATGACCCAAATGAAATCCTCACGTGTAAGTGAAATATTTAAGAAAACCAGTTCATCAGAATTTCCTAATAGTTTCATAACATTAACATTTTCTTATATTTGTTGCATATGCAGATGATGAATATCAAAGAGATAGTTTTCTGGAATATATTCATTTAGAAGCTTCAGAGGATATGTCTGTCCGTCTGGAGGTTCAAGAATATGGTAGATTGCCAATGACAGATAACCAGTGCAGTGATGAGCGAGATTATAGTATATCAAAGGTTGAGTACGTTTAAGTGAACTTAATTTAATGAACAGTTTATTTTAATAGTTGTCCGTTCGTAAGCACAACATTTGAAAACAACTAACAAGCATGTTTGCAACAATTTAAAAATGCTCATTTTTTCACTTGTTTGGTACAAATTCATGAAAAGCCAACTTTTTTAACTTTTCCATTTTACAGTGTCAAGAAGCCTGTATATCTCAAAAAGTTGCTGCTAAGGCGAATTGTTATCTTCCATGGTTGTTTTTGCCAAAAGATCATACTTATGAAGAGTGTGACAATTACAAAAGTGTGAGAAATTTGATATCAGACTATAGCAAGTATGTTTCGTTATAAATGTCTTTCAATATTCAAGTATCTATTTAATTATTCAATTAGCTTTAATATATCAAAAAATATGTCCGATCTTTTCCATGTATTCTTGATAGCGTAGGCAACTCACAAAACACGTTGGCTTATATATGTATGTAGAGGTCTTCTATATGTGTAGCAAGAAATAATATGATATTCCTCATACATTTTTATTTTAGAATAAATAACACATTCAACAATTGGGCTATTTGAAAATCAGTAAAAATTCTAATAAGAAAATAGAAAAAATAAACTGCCTTGCATTTGAACGCTGTTTAATTGGTTAGTGCTCAGAGCATGTCGTGTACGCACGACTTTTCCCTAAAGAGTTAGTACCTATTGTCTAGTCACAGCTTACCCGGTAAGCTGTGGTCTAGTTACTCACCTGACGTCTGTCAAAGTACTACAAGCTTGACCTTGACGGAACCCACCAGGCGGCTAGCGATGGTGCCAAATGGGCAGTGCGATCGGTTACATAAATTCTAGTACCTATGTTTGTTAGACTTTGATTGACGCAAGGTGACTCTAAGCGCTAATACTGATTTGCTGCACCCAACACGCAACTAGCGAAGGTACCAAGTGGCCAGTACCCTGTTCAGAATTGTTACATACATTTATTCCAATATTAAAATAGGTACTTATTGTTATGAGGCCTTTATAAATTTTCTTGTTTATTATCTCTTCTATATAATAATAAACTTTTAATAAAAATAATATCAAACAGCCTCTTCTAAATATTGGCCGAAATGATGACTTTTGATTTCCAGCAATAGAGAAGATTACCGTCAGTCATGTAATTGTCCAACAGTTTGTAATTTTACTGTATACAAGACGTCAGTGCTGAGAAGAACTGCCATTAACAAATCAAATGCACCAAATAGCTTGCTGAAGATCTATTATGATAGTAATTTGGTAACACTCATGTGTGATGTTATCGGATATGATTGGAATCAACTTCTATCTGACATTGGAGGATCTTTGGGTTTCCTACTCGGTATGTTACATGTTATTTTCTTATTTCGTTGTTCCTTAGATAATGGTATGATCCTGTTCGTCGATCGACCAGATTTTTTTGTAGTCAGATCTTGCTTTGATTGGAATGATACCTTAATAATTTTTCTTTATTGCATGTTTTTACCAAATTCCTCCAATGAAATTCCGTGCCAGGACATGACCATCTGGTGGCTATTATCTAATAGCGACGTTTATAAAACTGAATCATCAGTTTTAAACGTATGACTGCAGGCTATAAATAAATTACAACAAATTAATTGTTTTCATAGGATTATCCGTTATTGGTCTCATCTACATGGTTGAGAAAATTTTCCAATTCATCTTCAGATGGATGTCTAGAAGAAAACTTACAAAGTTGGAAGAGTTAAAACACAAGAATCAACCCGAACAGGACACAGTTCCAGAAATTGCGAATGATACACCAGAGCTGAGACGTACAGAAAATAATAATTGTCAAACAATAGAAGAGTACATGGATAAATTGAATACTTTTGAAAATAACTTGAGTCCCAAAGGCCAAGATATTAAATACTGATAATAGTAATAAGCCTGTAAGGTGCCCCACAGAAGTCAAATCAAATAGTATTAGTTGCATATAATTTAATAGAAAAATAATACATAGGTACCTGTGGTGTTATGGAATATTCCCAAATAGAGAAAGTATGAGACATGATAAAGTTTAATTGCGGTTATTAATATGAATATGAATTCTGCTGTGAAATTGTAAGTGCATCACCCAATAAAGTTGGTTCATGGTAGTGAAAAGTCGATTATTTATGTATATCTCTTTTTTGTAGTTACAACTACTTTTTAACACTTAACTTGCTTAGGACCATATACCAGACATATCTTTAATTGATTTGAATTATATCATCTTCGAATACTTATGTTAGTAGTTAACTACACATCGAACACGCACATACTCATGCTCAAACCAGAGAAAACGCTCAAACCATAGATAAAATATTTATATACGGAGCTCAAACCCAAATCACAGCATAATACCGCATAGGTATTGGTCAGAGAAAACATACCTCGTATAGGTAAAAGCAAGAATATATAAAGGGAGGATGACTAACTCTGTATCCTGTTCTATAAGCAGAAGTGACTGAAATAACGTCCCATGATAAGTTGTCAATTTGGTATGTTGCGCAGTATTTCACTGAGTGTCTATTATTGTATTTAAGCTTCCTTCGCCCATACTACATAAGGATGCGCAGCGTGATTTTGCGCAACCCACCGTAATGACATAAGATAACCCTATGTTTTTTGTGCTACTCCCACTTCTCGTGTTACTCGTCCTCCCTATATTTGTTCATGGGTAAAAGAATATTATGCTGTGCTCAAATCTCAAAAAAAATCAAAAAATCCTAGTGACGTTTGACATATTAGTTGACTGTTGACGTGTTGACTTGACATAAGATGACATAAGACTTGCATTTCAACCTCGGTCGTTTCTGATGGAAATTTCAAACTTCTGTACGGAAAGTACACACTGGTAGAAAACGCGAGTGCTGGGCTCCCGAGGTAGATAGGAAAGTCACTGCCGTGCCGTGCTAGTCGAGCATCATTCATTTGCATTTGAGAAGAGGTTGATTTCTATCGAACTTTTGAGGTTAAAAGCACGTGGGGTCAGACCTTAGAGCATGGAATTACCAAGGAGACATAGCATTCGGGGAGCAAGTGAAGACAAATGAAGCTAAATCAATGGCCGTCAACGGACCTAACACCATATTCTTTTTTCGACGACTCAGGTACTCAAGAGCATCGCATTTTACCATCGTGTTAAGATAAAAAAATATCATTTTCATTAAAAAATAACACAAAAATCAAAATAAGGTACACACCAAGATGGCGAAACTAATGGTGGCCAACGAAAAATTGGCTTCACTTTCGTTTCACGGCGGCTATACAGAGCAGCATCTTCTGTCGTGTACGCACAACTTTTCCCTACTCTAAGGGTCTGACAGAGAAGGTTATACTTGGATCGAAGCACATTTCTCGCCCTACATTGACACGTGCATTGAATAAAAATATATTTGTGTAGTATTAATAAGTAAGGGAAGAAATAGTATAGTGACTGAAGGCATGGCTTGGAGCCAGACAATCCTCGGTCACCCGGACGAAGCTTTGATTATGTAACGAAGGAGTCCAAATGCACCGAAAAGGTAGCAAGGGCCATTAACCATAGAGAGAGAGAGATACTTAAAAGGGAGTAACTGTTCCAGGGAACGAATCCATAACTGTCTTATATTACTCTATGGATAATAATCTTTTGAATAGTGACAAAGCTCGGTAAAAAAATCAGCTGGATAGAGATCAAGTTAAATTTGAATAATGAGTGTGATCTACAGAAATATAATAATTGTATTTCTATGGTGTGATCGACTACTTAGTTCCAAAATGGCGGACGCAGTTCAAAGTAAATCGACTTTTAACTGGAGGCATCCACTATGCCACTACCTCAGATTTCAGAAATGAAGGTGCGAAACCCTATTCAGCACATATATGTTCGGGTAGAATATAATATGATCGCTATATAGGTTTATATTCTTTTTGCTACTAGCTATCACCATCAAATTTTGATTGAACTATTTACATTTTGTTTATGTTCTGGGACTTAAATCAACTGAATGAATCAACGTGGCAGGATTCCACAAATTTAGTAATCTTAAAATTTTGCCAAAATTATCTACGATTTACTTTTGAATTTATCTATCTCTGTGTTGTTCACCCTTGAAATGTCTTTTATGTGTAATAGAGCTAATTCTGATATAATTTATATAGATAGATACCTACACATTGTGGTTGTTGCGATCATAGAAATTGGCCTTCTTTGTCTCACCTATAGAAGCAAATTAGGTGAAAAAAATTGTTATTTATTATTGAGGAGAAACAAGTATTAGTTTTTAGCTAAATACTAATATTTTTCCCGTGTGTAATACACATTTTTTTTCTGTGACAGGAAAAACGATGATTGATTATTGAAAAAATATTACAATATATTAAAGTCAGAAAATTATCATTTGAAGTTTTAAACTGGAAACCAAGAATATATACATGGAGGATGGCCAACTCTGTATCCTGTTCTATAAGCAGCAGCGGCTGCATAGAATTACTTTTCTATGAGTGGCCGTAACAACGTCCTGTGATAAGTTGTCAATGTGGGGTGTTGCGCAGATTTCCACTGAGTGTCTATTATTGTATATAAGCTTTCGTCGCCCATACTACATTAAGGATGCGCTGCGTTATTTCGCGCAACACCCTGAAATGACATACGATAACCCAAGGTTTTTGTGCTACATCCACTACTCCACCACTACTCGTGTTAGAGTCGTCCTCCCTATATTTGTTCATGTAGAAAACCTTGTGTTTGATTTAAAAATTCCGAACTTAGTGGTTGTTTGTTTGTAAAAATGTCTGATTTGGAGTTTTCTCTGACTTCACCGGAAAGTATCGTCACCAAAATTATTGCCAGCTAAATGGATATATTTATATGTATATATAACTGAGAAAAAAATAATTTTATTAACTAGCTGTTCCAAAATTGAAAACATTGGCCTGGCCAGGGTTAAAATGGCCGTCGAACATTGACAGATATATGGACTCAATGTAGGAATATGACATTGACTGATCGATTGGTAATCAGACACTGCTGTGGACACGACCATTGTTTTGTATTTAGGAACACATTGTAAATGTGATACTTTGTCACCTGTCAACTGAAATAAAATATATGTTGTGTTGTACTCTAATTAGACCTACTCGAAGTCGAAGTATCAAGAAAAGCTAAACATTTCAAGCAATAGGCAGCCACTTTGATCCTGCATAGACAAGTCAGTGGTCCCGGTATGGTTTAGAGCCAGTCAACACCGAGGTCACACACAAATTGAGCTGGCAATTGCCTCGTAGCAGTGCCATAAAACAAGCAAGCAACTTTTTTCCCGCCACAGAAAAAATGACATTCAGCTTTGAAAACATTCAAAATTCAAACTATCTTTTCAAACAAGTTTGTTGGGTGAGAAAGACTGAACCATTTTTTATCATTTTAAATTTAATAACAATGAATAACAAGAGGACGATTTCCAAATACACTCGGACACGGAACGTAGACAAAGGACACAAAACAGGAAGTAACTGGTGTGGTGAAAAATAATTCTCATTAAACTCAAAACTAAGTTGATAGTTGATAGTTTTCACAAAGAAAAAGACGACTTCAAAATTCACGAAAGCCACTGATCAATGGTGTCGTGAGTCCATTTGGTAAAGATGTTAAATACTTGAGGGTACTTTTTAACTGAACAATGAAATCCTACTTGGAGCAGAGCAGCCCATGATTAGGACCAGAGCCTTCCTTGTGGAAGAGCTTAGTGCCCCATTAAGGGGCATATCCAAGAGTGGATTAAGAACCAGGCGGGAAACTGATGGTCAGAGTCCAACATAAAGAGCATTTCGGCCAAAATGTCATGCAAACCTCTGGGTCAAAGTCCGAAAACGACAATGAACTCGTGGGGATGCTGAAAGAAAACTGCAGGCTTAAGAAGAACATGAACCAAATCTGCTTGGACGAGGACAACTTCTATAGGTAACCAGGTCATATCTAATGTGTATCATTTAACTTCCACTATGTTCCTGATACAAAACTCCAGGGTTCCTGGATAGATATCCACTCGTACCTTACTGTATGTATGAATTTTCTCATAATGTGGACCTCGAGAGTAGCTCCCGTAATGTTTTTTTTTTTGTAATTGATACTCATGTTGTTATTAAAGCCATAATTAATTATCCGTCGCTGAATAATAAGCATTATGGAAATACGCTTCTAACTCGCAACTACTTGATGATAATAGGGAGTCTGGCTATTTTGGGCAACTTTAATTCTATTTAGTTTAGAATAAAAATATCTCGTAGCGGGGACTCAAAATCAAAGCTATATAGTGTGTGTGCGATACGGAGACGACTAGATTCGCATAACTGTCAGGTTATTGGAACACAAATGTGTTGCCAACTTACATATTTGAACAGTGGCGTGACATAAAAGAAATCATGTTTTTTTTGTTTGTTTCTCAGATTCCAATGAAATCCAATATTACCGTTAACTAGAATTTGTTTCAATGCAAGTGAAATAGTAGAGTAACTAGTGAAATGGAAAAGAAAACATTTAAGCAAGCAACATTACTGGCCGCATTGTCAATATAGGAAACTCTTAAAAATTAATCAAAAACATTTCAAAAGTACCTAATGCCTTCTCAATCTTTTTTACATAGGTGCTATGAATAATCATTGACTTATAAAAGTACATAGTGCGATCCATTAAGGCTATAATAATTCCGAGTTTGACCCTCCCCATCAAAACTCCACCCATGTCTTACCTTCTTCAAGAAAGGATTTGAGTCACGAGATATATTTTGGGATACAGCAATTTTATTTGTGAATATAATTCGAGTAGGTTTCAGATGGTTCACGAAGGCGACATTCAATTTTAATAGGTAACTTTTTTGGGAAAAAAGATAAACAATGAATACTATTTATGGTACGTAACAGAATCCTTACAAGTATGGGCACAGAACGTATTAAGTTGGTATCAGTTGTACCTTTGAAGGGTGACCTAGTTCCATGATCACATCTATTTCAAGGAGGAGAAAGCTCTGTAAAGAAATGCATGTGGTCTGCTTAAGCTATCCTTTTCAGCTATTCGATTGTTGTTGTTAATTGTTCATGAAGAATAATTGCGGTAGCTATATGCGGGCAAATATAAATACAGTTTAGAAATTGAAGGCACTGCCTTCTCAGAACTGACTTTTAAATTTTCCTCTTGACTCTTCCTGTGACTGTTTGGCGGCATATTAATTATTTAATTAGCAGTTAATAAAAAATCTCTGCCGTCAACATTGGCCATTTAATTTTCAAACAGGCCAGGCTAATGGTTAGTACTTCGGAACAAGTTGAAGATATTTTTGACCAATTAATTTAGTTATTAATTAGTATTACCTAATACTTGTTACTTTTTGAAGATAAGAAAAATATTCCTAAGCAGTGGAAATTTTCGATATCCAATTGTTTTTTTTTGGTAGGTACTAACGTACTATTTTAATCAAAAATAGTGACACTAATGTCTACAAGTTGGATGTTACATGGTTGACAGGCGTCTTCAAAGATGTTTAATTGCTGCTGAATTGGCCAATTTTGCTCTCGTATGATAGAATAAGCTTATTATTCAAATAATATCTGGTGTATCCGTCCAGTCATCACATGACTTTTCTAACGCTTTCAAGCTAATTCTAGGTAAAGGAAATAACTTGAATCGACTTCGTTAGATGTTGCACTAAAAGTGATGATGTATAAGCTATAGAAGACTTTTTGCACCAACTTCAAAATCTTGAATGATTATTATGATTATATGCTATTATTTGTTATTTCATACTTTTTATTGCAACATCTATTGAAATAATGACTCAAAGAACAGGATATGGAGTCTATAACTGACCTACTAGTACTAGGAAGATCAAATTACGTGGGTTATGTACAAATATAACCCAACTATGACTAAATGCAGATGTTAAATAATCAATACTGCCGAATAAGGTTAATGAAATCGTTCAATAAGGTTTTCACGACAATAATGTTGTCGTTTAGTGACTCTGTACTGCTCATTTTATCCATTCGACACCGTCGATGATCCGCTCGTATGGCTTCATTCTTTTACGTTCCCGGCACCGCTTCACTCTGTCATATGGTGTTTTATGGGTATCGCACTGGATTGCTCTTACCTTAACTCTTTATTTTGATTTGGATTTTTGACGAGTACAGGCCAACATTTCATTATTTATTATAATTTTGTACTTTAATACCGTATATATTCATTATAACTATTTTACACCACTGTTTTATATAAACAATGAATAAGTCTTGACGAGAGCTGATAAATAAAACTCAAACGAACGTCGTTCGGCTTCTCCAAGTGAAAATTCATATTAAATGGAAATTATTTCATCATTCATCATCACATACCAAAAATTACATTGTGAAGGTTAAATTTCTCTTAGAATTTAAAATATCATCAATTTAAATAGTTGTAATTTCAAACCCATTATCACGTGACTGCGAACGCCTATCAAAATCGACCAAGATAATGGCGTAGTAATCAAGTCGATGAACGAATTCTCCTCAGAGAAAACATACAATATTGTATCTTCTCTCTGGTCAGATAGTGTCCTCTGCTCTAATCCTCCTTTCTTTAATACCGTGGGACACTAACTAAGGGAGATTATGACGTTGCAGCCGTTTTTAGAATTCAAACGGGAAATTTAAAAATAATTTTTGAATATCTTTTTTTTTATTTTCAAAATAGACTCGTAATTTTTTTTGGTTTAATTGAATGTCAAACTACAAAATAAATATTGTTCAAAAAATTAGTCAAGTACCCAATTTGGATAAACGGTTTGTCGCAAAATGGACGATTTCTTTTCATTATTCTGTCATTTCCTGTTGTAAAACTCAATTTGATAAAAATACGTTATAAGCTGAAATGTATCGCCGTTTCTTTAATGATAACTTTGTACCTATGTGTCATGTTCAACTGAAGTTATTAAAAAGCTATAAGAGATTTAGGGACTATTAATTGCTAATGAAGCTTATACCTACCGAACTATTCAAAAATAAAACTCATTGAAGAAAACAATCTTGTGTTGGCGCATCTAAAAATATAATCTCCTCCGTGCGCAAGCAAATCTGGTTATAAGCATAACATGCCTTGAACGTGATTGTTTCAATTTATTTCTGTACTTCTGTGAAAATAACATTTTTTCCATAACTTGTATACACAATAAAATGATTACATATATATTTCAAAGACATTTTCGTAATTTGAGAGTTTTGTTGGATAATCTCATCTTTTGTATCTCGTCGGCAGTATCATAATAATAATAATATAATATGATGATTCATATTTGATTACTGTGGAAATGTGCCAGTGGGCTTCTGAACAAAATGAACTTCTAAATTCCTGATTGTTGAATAATATCGGGCGGCGGCGAAGTTCAAGTTGTCCAACGAACGCCCTAGTGTGGTTGACAAATAATTTAATCATTTGACTCAACATAAGTGGGTCTTTTTTTTCTTGGTATAAGCTTGGCTTGTAAAATCTTTGATTTAGATGAATAATATTTCATCTGTACTAAATGCCAACAAGAAGTCAAAATATAAGATAATCATTTCATGGACTATACGACTGTGATTTAGATTTGCCTGATAATTCCTGTTCTTGGCAATTGATGTTGATGTTTGAAAAACAACTCGATGTTCTTGGGTAATGGAGCGTCCAGATGACACTAAATTGATTCGGATGATTAGACTGGGTGTTTTAGATGGATTTTGCAAAAATATTAGATATGTAAATCGACGGTTCTCTTGACGTGAATACCTACCTACTGATGATAACAAAATCGGGGGATACAGTTTGATTTTAGTTACAGCTACATATCTATTAATTAGATCCAATATTTAATTACACTACTCTATAATTAAAGCGTCCCGATTTTGACGTCGTTTTGGAGAAGTTGGAAATCTGTAAGCTGCCTTAGAGCTTAGAGCAGGAGTTGCCCTTGTGAACCGGCCGAATGGGTTACCTATTATCGAAGAAACCAACAAAAAATGCGACTATATGGGGGAAGACATAAACTACGAAACATCTCCTAAATGGCAGCATTTGTGTCGCTTGCTAGAGATAATTCTTCAGAGGTGGCCCGATATTGAGCTGAAAAATTATGATTAAGATTTGGACATGAGAAAGTAAAAAAAAAGGGGTGCGGCTGTTTCATGGATACGGTTGTGGGTTTAACGTGAATATGTGTACGTAACGGGTAATATTTTATTCCAGTTACCGAAGCAATTACCTACTTCATCCGCAAATGTATTTGCGCCATCATTGATCCCCTCAGACGCCTTTTCATTCTTTTACGTTCCCGGCACCGCTTCAATAGCGGGCAGCTGGCTGATGATTGGCGTTGAGAGACGCTAGGAACACATAAGTACCTATAGGCGTTTCTGGTCGCCTGATAGCCAAATGTTGAATTATTCTACAAAATACTCATTTTCGACGGTAGCGCCCTCGCCACTTGGTTAAGGAAGCTCACTCGGTTTTCGCCTCAAGTTTTACTATACGATGTACACTTCTATGTAGTATCTATCCTATTTGCTATAACTAACTTTCACTCTAATATTTCATACTGCTTATCTCATCTCATCATAATATCAAATCAAAAATTTCAAACATTTTTGGAGTAGCTGTTCAGCTATTTGAACATGGTGAATAGAGTGATTCATGTGTTATTTGAAACATTTACAAATAATATTTGATGTAAGAGATAGTCTCGTCGAATAAATCATGTTTTCATGAAGCTCGAATTAATATCTAATAATATTCTGGGACATTTCCCTGATATGTACCAACATATAACTATCATGAATTAACACTTATCTCAGATGTACCTAGTACCTTGTTGTTATTAGTGTTTCCATTTCAAACTCAATTTTTTAAATGTACCTGTTCAACTTGTCATACATACATACATATATATATACAGGGTGGTTGATTAGAGCGAGTAAACATCGTTGTTGCTAAGCATATGGAAAGATTGAGATATTTCTATTTCTCAGCTTTTGTGTTCGTAGCTATTTAAAGCGTTCTCAGGTATCAAATAGAGAACGTTTGCAAAACCGGGCTTTTTGATGGCTCTGTGGACAAGAAGGAAGGAAAGTTTTGGCCTAAGGGACAATGTCATTAGTACCTAAGATAAATCTCTATGTGGGAGTTCCAAAAAATAGATGAGTGTTATAGACTAGACGAAACATTATAGAAGATTGAAGTATTTAATAGATATGAAAGCAGAGATCATAAATCTATGGAAAGTAAGGAGGAGCAATGACAGTGACCAAAATTCTACATCCACTCAAAGAAGCAGTTCGGGTCCGTAAACAACAAGCTTATATTATAAGATGTATTTATGCATTTGAAATTTCATCTCAATTTCTCCAATTGATTGAATAGCACGTGAACTGAAGAATGGTCCAAGGGCACACTTCATAGGATACGTAAATAATGGAAGCAGGTTTTACACAAGGTACAGTCCAATATCCCCTGCTATACCCAGCAGACGGTATAGTGGATAAAGATCAAAGCAGAAAAAGTGCAATTAGTAAATGGCTCAAAATGTTGTAATTACCAGGGACATATTTAATGGCGAAATAAAGTCAAGAACCCAGGAGTCATCTATATAAATAAAAATGAATCGCCAAATGCTTTGCTAAGCGCAACACTCGAGAACGGCTCGACCAATTCGGATAATGTTTGTTTTACTAGTTTCGTTAAGGCATAAAGAAGGTTCTTATGGAGAGAAAAATCGTAAAAATTGCGAGGAAAATAATGAAAACACCACTTTTCCCATACGCTTTCTTAGTGTGGTGTCAGATATGTCGTATACGTCAAGAACCATTGTCCAAAGAACACCTATATTATCTGGAACAATGAGCCTTTTTCCTGAGAAGAGTGTGGCTTTTCGCTACGAGAGAGCAGCACTTCTGGCAGGAACAGGACAAATATTAAACCCACTCCATCTAACACTGTGAAAATATACGTGATAAATCATGCAAGTATCGTGTACCATAAAACATTACAATAAAAATATTATATTTTTACTGAAGTGTACAAAAGCAGGAAGTTATTTTTGTAAGTAATCGTCATTTAAAATTGAGATAATAAATTAATAATTAAAGTGATAACTCTGAAATTCGTTTTATTTATTTATTTTTTCTATTGGAGTGCACATGGCTAATAACCAACATAACAATTTCAAATTTCATATATCTCTACAAATCTTACTGCTACGGCAGGAACGCACCGGGTCCAGCTAGTAATTAATATAAGTCTCAGGACCAGGACAAAACTAAACTCGTTTAACATACCCAATACAAGATAGGCATTTCAAGTTCAAAAGCAAATAATTGAAGATCAGGAGAACAAAGCCCTTAGAACGACTTTGAATTCGACATGTAACTTGTCAAACAGAAGAATTTTCAAGGATCTGATGTTGAAACTTCCTATCCTGGAAGGGATAGATTGGAATTGCAAATGTCTAAATTAAAGTTACACCAAAATGCATCAAGTGAAACCAGTCTAAAATCGATGTCATTTTGGTTCATGAATGTTTTAAGCACAAGATTCATTACACATTACATACGCCTGTGAATTACAATAACTTTATAAATAGAACTTCACAAAAATTCAGTGCTATTAGAATCGAACTAAGTTCTTGCTCATTTGCCTCATATGAAGTTTTCCATTTGGCTATTCCCATGATAAGATCCGATATCCATTCGAAAGTATTTCATTCAATTTCTGGACCTGCTCATAAATTTCTTGTCTTAAAATAAAATGTAACTGCATCTACGAGATACTGAAAACCCAGGAGTCGTGATTAATATAAGTCTCAGGACCAGGATAAAACTAAACTCGTTTAACATACCCAATACAAGATAGGCATTTCAAGCTCAAAAGCAAATAATTGAAGATCAGGAGAACAAAGCCCTTAAACGACTTTGAATTCGACATGTAACTTGTAAAACAGAAGAATTTTCAAGGAGCTGATGTTGAAACTTCCTATCCTGGAAGGGATAGATTGGAATTGCAAATGTCTAAGTTAAAGTTACACCAAAATGCATCAAGTGAAACCAGTCTAAAATCGATGTCATTTTGGTTCATGAATGTTTTAAGCACAAGATTCATTACACATTACATACGCCTGTGAATTACAATAACTTTATAAATAGAACTTCACAAAAATTCAGTGCTATTAGAATCGAACTAAGTTCTTGCTCATTTGCCTCATATGAAGTTTTCCATTTGGCTATTCCCATGATAAGATCCGATATCCATTCGAAAGTATTTCATTCAATTTCTGGACCTGCTCATAAATTTCTTGTCTTAAAATAAAATGTAACTGCATCTACGAGATACTGAAAACCCAGGAGTCGTGATTAATATAAGTCTCAGGACCAGGATAAAACTAAACTCGTTTAACATACCCAATACAAGATAGGCATTTCAAGCTCAAAAGCAAATAATTGAAGATCAGGAGAACAGAGCCCTTAAACGACTTTGAATTCGACATGTAACTTGTAAAACAGAAGAATTTTCAAGGAGCTGATGTTGAAACTTCCTATCCTGGAAGGGATAGATTGGAATTGCAAATGTCTAAGTTAAAGTTACACCGAAATGCATCAAATGAAACCCGTCTAAAGTCGATGTCATTTTGGTTCTTGAATGTTTTAAGCACAAGATTCATTACACATTACATACGCCTGTGAATTACAATAACTTTATAAATAGAACTTCACAAAAATTCAGTGCTATTAGAATCGAACTAAGTTCTTGCTCATTTGCCTCATATGAAGTTTTCCATTTGGCTATTCCCATGATAAGATCCGATATCCATTCGAAAGTATTTCATTCAATTTCTGGACCTGCTCATAAATTTCTTGTCTTAAAATAAAATGTAACTGCATCTACGAGATACTGAAAACCCAGGAGTCGTGATTAATATAAGTCTCAGGACCAGGATAAAACTAAACTCGTTTAACATACCCAATACAAGATAGGCATTTCAAGCTCAAAAGCAAATAATTGAAGATCAGGAGAACAGAGCCCTTAAACGACTTTGAATTCGACATGTAACTTGTAAAACAGAAGAATTTTCAAGGAGCTGATGTTGAAACTTCCTATCCTGGAAGGGATAGATTGGAATTGCAAATGTCTAAGTTAAAGTTACACCGAAATGCATCAAATGAAACCCGTCTAAAGTCGATGTCATTTTGGTTCTTGAATGTTTTAAGCACAAGATTCATTACACATTATACACACCTGTGAATTACAATAACTTTCTAAAGAGAACTTCACAAAAATTCAGTGCTATTAGAATCGAACTAAGTTCTTGCTCATTTGCCTCATATGAAGGGTTCCATTTGGCTATTCCCATGATAAGATCCGATATCCATTCGAAAGTATTTCATTCAATTTCTGGACTGCTCTTAAATTTCTTGTCTTAAAATAAAATGTAAGTGCATCTACGAGATACTGAAATTAATGGATGTTATCCAATTAAATAGCGATGAATATATATGTATGGACGGACGACAGCTCCTTTAGAACACTGCTTGGCAAAGTTTTAGTGATTCCAAATTGTCACTATTCCACTTGGGCACGTGTTTGAGATTGCCAAAATAAAAATTATTATTATCATAGATCAAGCTATACGTATTTATTATGGAATTTACAATATAATTTTATTATTTGATAATGATAACATGCATTTTGTATAGATGAATGAATCTTTTTGTATCAAATTCTTCATCGAGTGCTTTTCGGAGCTCCGAGAGGCTGTCAGGCAAAGCAGGTCCACGACAAATACGCTTCTGTAGTTGATTCCAGAGATGATTAATGAGATTGAGATCTGGACTATATGCTGGCTGCATCATTTATGCCATGAGCGGTCGTGCATCAACACGATATCGTCTGCTATAAAATTTTAAACTAACATTTTTAATGACAGGGCATTTTTAAAGATCAGGCTGGTCTATGGACGACAGTAAACTCCACCTTTCTAGGCTATGATCCTGTTTGGCTGATTTTGTCTGTACAATATGGAAGTGTCAACCGTTATGTGTGATATGTGTTGATTTTTTTTTGGCATGTATTTAACGCCAAAATAGTTGGCAAATCCAAAACTGCTGGATCGTAAACATTTGGAATTAATTTTAATCTAATCTGAGCAAACAAGGCGCCAGTGTCATTAGTGTTGTTAAGATAGAATATACTGAACCATACGTAATATATAATAGGTATTTTAAATTGAAAAAAACTAAAGCAAATAATTGTAGCACTTGTAAGTATAAGTATAAGTCTGTCAGTGTCAAGATTATCACGTGAATGGATTGACCGATTATGTAAATTTGTTTTACCTCGCTAGCTGCGGAGATTATCAGGGGGGAAATTGGAAAAAAGAAAAGCGAAACTATAAAAGGGTTCTTTTTTCACTTTTTATTTAGGGAGCCCTAAAAATGGATAACCCAAGTGGAGTATACATAAAAGTGATGAAAATCTTGTAATGATACACAAACCAAGAATCGTTCAAATCTTAGGTCTGATTTAGATTGGAATACAGAAACAATCTTTTTTTTACCGACGTACCCCGAATGGAGGTATACAATTCGACTGTCTGCTTTTTTTTTTGGTTTGTGCGCGTTTATATAGTAAACGAGTTCCGATTTTGATGATATTTGATTCATTTGAAAGAGGAGGCTTCCGTAATCGCCTTCCCTCCGAAAACCGCCCCCGAAGGGGTGAACGGTCAAATTTTCTTGAAAATCGAAAATATCAGGTGGTATAATTAAAGATAGGAAAATATTTGAAAACGTTCAAATGAACATTTTTTCAAAAGAGTTACGCTTAACTTTGCTATATGGAGAGGGCGATTTCTTTCGAAAATTGAAAATCTGTGGGTACTACATGAAAGACAATTATTTGAAGCAACATTTATAATGAACATTTTTTCTTTAGAGTTACGGTTTTCGAGTTAAATCGGTGTTAAAATGGTAACATCTAAAATACTTGAGCGTATTTCCGCAGCGATGTTTTGAGATTTCAATAATAACAACTACAAGCAAAGAATAACTACAAGCAAAGAATATACGTGGGTAAGTAATAGGATAATAGCTTGACTCAACTGTGATGTGTTCCGATTGAAATTAAAGCAAAAGGGTTAGAAGTCTGCAATATAAATATTGATTAGTAATCAATCATATTGCACCTATCAACGATGATGTAATGCAATGCGGGCTGGAGTATTAGCTCACCGAGTAGTTGTTGTCATCGTTGGTAGGCACGGTAATAGTATTACCTATTATCTACAGTTGACTTAATGTCTTTCATATTTTATATTTCACAGTAGAAATCTTCACATCAATTTTTGATAGGATAAGTACTATCTTCATTGGTATTAGTGAACGTTCAATGATTTTCGTGACTAATGTTACACTCAAAAGTGTGAAATAAATATTTTTTACAAAAATTTGGACCGACGTTATTAGTTGGTGCACTGAAAAGTATAAAATAATATTAATTCTATTGGGGCTGGTACTTGTGAAGTTGGTGCCAAAAGTTATCAATCTAACTGCAACTGCACAGCTTTAAAAGTACCAGCACCAATAGAATTAATATTGTCTTATTTTTTTCGGTCCAATTTTTGTAAAAAGTATTTATTTGAATAGCATAAGTATTCCAGGCAAACACTAACCATTTTTTTGATAAATTTGCCAAAATATAGGATCGATAGAAATTTCTCGATCCTATATTAATTTTAGATTACTGGCATTGATCCTGAATACAATACGTTTCAGGTTAAATTCCAACTGTCTGAAATATATGTAAATCAAAAGTGTGATAAATTGCTTTATTAATAAATGATTTTTACCGGCTTTGTCAGAGTGAAGACATACCAGCCGCCTGTGAGTTTTCCTATGAAAAAAAGTAAAACTTGAGTATTTTCAAAATCTATAATATGTAATTGAGAAATATTGCTTTTTTGTTTAAGCAAAGATTTCTATGACGTAGTAAATATAATTTTGTCCAAACAGCTTCTTATATTGTATTATTAAAAAAATTACTCAAAAAAGAAAAGAAAATAAGTGAGCTGACTTTATTAGACTGAAACTACAAATTAATAATTTTAGAATTTGAATAGCAAATATATCATCTACCAATAACAAAATAAAGTCAGTGGATCTTTCAACATTCATAGGTAATAAAATTTTGTTTCTTTGACTACTTCAGATTTTATAATTACTACTTTTGAGTTAGTATCTGTTAATACAATAATTTTACTATTTTTTACTAACAAATTTTGGGACCTATAGTTAACTTACGTCGCCACATTTCTCCTAGTAAGCATGTTCGTTTGGATATTTGCTCAAATTTCTCCATTTAAAACAAAAAAAACAATATTTTACCACCCTAGCCTAATTTCTGCATACAGCATCTCTCATCTTTCGACATACCACAGCTTTTGTGCGTCCGAAATAAAAACAAAACAAGTAGGTATAAGTTCATATACTGACGAAAATGTGGTTTCCCAAAATAGACTCTCACACACACACATAGAGACTAAAGTTTGACTTCATAAAAGTGGGTTAGCAGGGCCATCAAATCTTTTCTTGTACGCAGAAAACGCAGTTCTCTCTAATTATCTTTCCTACTAAAATTAGAACAGAAGAAATGGTTTGCTACTCTCAATTATAAAATTAGACATTTTAATATACGATATATTGTTACACAATATTACAAATAATAAAAAAAAATATCACATATACGTATCACTACTCAACATTGGAAATTCAAGGGCCGGCATACCAGTCCACCTTTAACGTAATACAACTTAAATAGACTATTTGTGATAATTTATGATATTAAGCTTTCAAGTCGCGGAGAAAAGTACTAAGGATAGAATATTTTTATTCAATATTTGTTTATCAAGTTAAATTATAGAACCATTTGAGTAAACATCAAGACAATCTTCAAAACTTTCAGAATAAACCGTTATCGATATTGATCGTTTCTTTCTTATCTCCAGAACTACTAGGTAATTGTGCAATATTGAGAAAAATACAGAATATACAACTTTATAAAGTTTACAGGAAAATCTATGTAAAGTACGGAACCGCCGCTACGTTAACCCGACTTGCACTTGACAGATCTTTGTTATAGAAATTATATCGAGAATTTGTTTTTAGTCATGTTTTGGAGTATTTTCACAAAGTACCTCCTTTGAGTTAAATAAATAAAAAACATAGGTGGATACGTGAGTTACTATATAAAAACATTCATATAAGTACAAACTACCGGAAATACCATCAATCATTACCAGCATTTGAGATGAACAGAGAATACGGATTTTGCTACATAGCATCTCAGTCTATCCCACAAGTTGAGATTTATTTGAAATTTACACTCCTGTTGCACCATCTTATGAAAATCACGTAGTTAATATTTTTTTTACAAATACTAGGACAGTCGTTATTTTTTACTGAACAATACAAAATGATTTTATACAATTATTGTTATAGATACCAGCACCAGTTGAATTAATACCTATTATTTTATTTTTTTCAGTGCACCAATAAAAGTCGGTTCTATTTAATTTTATTTTTTTTTTCGTAAAAATATTTATTTCACATTTTTGAGAATTTCATTTGTCATTAAAATCATTGAACGTTCAGTTATATTCAGATATTTAAAAGTATGGCGGTAATATACATATTTCATAACTTAATATTGCTGTTAGGTACTCGAATAGTAATAATTTTCTTGAAGGGAAAGAATTTTTCTATTGTTATGACATCTCAAATTTTTGATTTTCCAAAAAAATGCTCTCTCTTCCTCATTTGGGTAAAATTTTTTTCAGAAAAGAAAATATTGGAGTTATTTTTTTAAATATGCAACCATTTATCAGCTCTCTTCTTTCAAATGAAAAAAGAGCATCAAAATCGGAGCGCAAGGCCTTTATTATTGTTATAACATCTAAAATTTTTGATTTTCAAAAAAATGCTCCCTCTTCCCCCTTTTGGAAAAGTAATTTCGGGGAAGAAAATGTTGGAGTTATTTTTTTAATATTCAACCATTTATCAGCTCTCTTCTTTCAAAAGAAAAAAAACATTATAAAAAGCTTCCTCCATCAGTGGTCAACTGGAAAAATAAAAGTAGAAGTTGTGCTGAATAAATAATTTCCATTCTATAATGACAGGTTGTCAATCCCTAATTAAGAATTTGTACGATGATTGATCGAGAATTTTCATGAGAATATTTCAATCTTCCTTTTGCTAGCAAGTACTTTGGGAACAATTATTTAAAAAATATATATCAATCCTAAATTTATATTAAATATCATCTTCTAATCTTGTTCATAGACATATCGTACTTTTATCAAAAAAGTATAGATAATGTTGTACGTTGACCTCCAAAATATCCTATTTGAAGTACAAGGTTCTGGTAAAATATTCTTGTATTGAAAAAATAAAACATCTTAACTTTATTCATAGTCAGTAGTAATTAATAATGGTACATACTTCTTCAATTACAAGTTTTTCTTTTATAAATTTAAGACTTTATTTTTGACTTGCATCTTAGTTATGATTTCAGCAATCTTTTTGATGTATATTTGGAAAGATATTTTGAACACTTGCTCAGGTGTTTATAAAGTTTATTCTCAAACTTAATCTAATTTCAATCCCTCATGAGTCATTTGTTCTTTTTAATGAAAAATACAAAAAAGTTTAAAAAAAGACAAATTAAGCTCTTCATAATCACCATTTTAAAGCTTCATTAGGGCTAGAAGTTTGATATATTTGAGGTCTAAGAGTTTTCGCATTAGAGAAACAATAAAAATCAAAAAAAAACACAGGTTAAATGTTCTCCATCCAGAAGCTGAGCGGCAAATGGTCGCCCCTAGGTGAATGCACCCGCTCTCCCCCACCTCTATTATTATTTCTAAAAGCAGCGGGGCCCCAAAAAGTAAGGCGCGCTTGTGCTACTCTCGGCCGCCGTGTATTTCGAGCGTTCCTGCCGCCTCTGCCTGCCTATAATCTCTGCCCTGCTCCTAAAAAGGGAGACAGACCAACTTGTAACAGCATCGACGATTGGTCCATTCAATCGACCAATCCGAATTGGTGTTACATTTCAGGATATAGTGTCAGACATTTATATGTTTCGTACGGACCCGTAACTCGTTCAGATCGCCTTTCGAACGTAAGTGTTTTGGTGCGTGCTGTTGTATTATCCATATACACTGCTTAACACAAAAAAAAATCTGTGTGTCCTAGTTAGTTTTATCTATTCTTTCTATTTTGAAATAATTTGAAAGCGATATACAACTCATCTCTTCTCAACAAGGACTGTGATTAATTGCGTTGATGATTATATTGTGCTGATGATTTTTAACCAGTGATTTGTGTTTATATCTTGTCATATATAGTGTCATACTAGCAATTTTTTGTGACTTGTGATATTCTATAATACTACTACATATCTACCTACACTCTGTACCGGATTTTTTTTGTAAGGGTTTGTGCTCTCAACGATACACTTCTCTTAAAAGTATCTGTCTATCAATATTTTAACAAATTATCTGGTAGCTTTCAAATAACAAGTGCTAGTATGACATTAGAATGTCAAAAAATGTGTTATCGTTCATATACATTTTAGTTCAAGTGAAAATAGTGAATGCTTTTATTGACGCATAGAAGAGTTTACTAATCATTTCTCTCTCTCTTAATGCTTAGCTTTTTTTCCTGTAATTATTATTATTTCTCATTTAACGCACATAGCTGATTTGAAAGATTTGAGCATATAGAATCAAAAATCCGCCATTTGAAATATTTGACGCGCCTTACATGGCTCACTGTGGATTCATTTGAAATATTTACATTGATTCTATTTCTGATTCAGAGCGTTGCTGCTCAAACAAATTTATAAATCTAGCATATTAGTTTTCATTGAAGTTATAGTATCAAAGATTTATGAATGACTAATGACCTTGAGACGTGGAAAAATGACAGCGACACTAAAAAACACATGTTACAGTTTCTTCAATTCAAAAAAAAATCGATAGGTACTAACGATTTTCTCCCTTAGATCTTCTATCGCTTCAATATTGATTACGTAATGCGATGAATTTAGTCGACGTTGCCAAAAAGTTCAACTTTTGTGTAGTGGAAATATTTGGCATGAGGCAATAGTGGTTTTTCTAAAGCGCGCTGCTTCATTATCTGAATTTAGTTTGCCACACATTCTATGTTCTAATTTTGGAAAGGTGCTATAAATACATTCAGCTTACACATAATATTATACTTATGTGTGAGGAGGAGCACTATATGTAGATTATCTATACCGACTTACTGACGAGTCTCTAAATCGGAGATGTGTTTGATGTGACCTCGTATCCATGGTACTTCGTTTACCAAAAACGAAAACTTTCAATACCATTGATATATTATAGAATTTAACACTATTTTCCTGGAATCGAAATCAGCTCAATCGTATGTAAGGTGTACCTACCGGTTATCTAGTAAAACATGACATTTGAAACAAAATCTTAAACAAATCTAATATCCGATTACCTGCGATAAAAAAAATATTACAAATCCTCAAATGAAATTTTGATTGTAATGGTAGATGCAAAAATAAAAATGCCAATCGGTATCCCAAATATACAGGGTGTTTATTTTGTGTTGCTTTGAAAAAACGAAGGGCACTATGATGTCTTGAGGAACAATCGTAAACTACACATAGTCTTCGAAATCTCTTGAGATATTTCAGTGACGCTACTGATGATGTGTGATTTTCTAATAAAAGATGGGTAATGTCCAGCTTCAAGACTGGAGGAGTTTGTAGTACAGACTTCGATCATATCAGAAAAATTATACGCCACTAATTTTGTTTTCCGTTAATAAAATTGATACCGCTGTTTTATCAACATGATCTGTAAATGCCATTATGTATTTCTTATTTTTTAGAATCTTAAACTACCTATTACAGAGGATCTGAATCTGAATACTTTATAAAGCAAACTATTTTCACCCTGTATATGAAACATACTACTGTTTGGATACAACAGAAAATGAAATGGCAGTGCTTAATAAACGAAAACTAAGTACAAATAACTTTTAAAAAACTAGGATCATTTTGATATAACATAAAATAACTTTTGAATCCTTGAATAATAACTTCAGTGTCCATTTGAAATGGTGCTGGAAAAGAACAAAAGATTCACTCTTCACCCATTTTAAGGGGAGTTTTGGGGGGAAAGGCATATTTTGAAGGTTCAGTATGAGATCAATCTTCAACACT
Source organism: Crioceris asparagi (assembly GCA_958507055.1). Lineage (NCBI taxonomy): Eukaryota > Metazoa > Arthropoda > Insecta > Coleoptera > Chrysomelidae > Crioceris > Crioceris asparagi. Next base: position 97,691,446 of record OY293827.1, on the reverse strand, counting down.
CCTCTTTCGATGTAAGAAATCATCAAATTCGGTGCATGTTTACCATGCAAAAAACGCGAAAAAATATGAAAAAATCACTCACAATACCTATTTTCCTAGCACCATAAAAAAAAACATTAAAATCGTTTGATCAAAACGTGCTACCACTCTCAAGTGCAACACTTTTTTCAACCACTGTGAGCAGGATGCGCATTCTATTTCACAGACGAGCAGTATCAATACCCTACAAAACAAAAAATCGATCTATCCATTCCTAAGATAATCTTTACACAGACAGACAGACAGACGAATGGCTGAAAATATGTTTTTGGACACCAAGATTATTAATATTATAAACCTACTATAAAAAAGGTGAAAATGTCGCGACGATAATGGATACAGAAACATGACACGCTTTCTTCTCTGATAAAATCTAATTTAGTTCATTAAAAATATACTAGTTTGTTATTTTTTTCTTTCCAAATAATTAGTGATAAATATTCATATTTATTTAAATCGCTTTATCCTAACTTGCAGGGAAATTCGGAATATCTTTGGGCAATGACACTAAAATGAAAAAAAAAATATTTATTATCCCCAGTCTCATAAATAAGTTATAAAAATTTGATGAGATTTCGTTTATAAAACGGTTTCATATCTTACGGAGAACTTCGCAATTTGACTGGACTCTACATAGCAAATCTATGAATATAATTAATTTACTTCACAACAGATGTCGCCAGCCGTTAATTGAGTCAATATACATCAGAGCATCCGGGTATTTCACTTACGCAGAGAAATGGTTGGTTTTCTTCTAAAGCTATCACACTTGTTGCTCAAGTTTACTAGAATTTTTAAGATAATTGAAACAAACTCAACAGTTTCACTAAAATAATGTACTTTTTCTTCTGCTCCCAACAGGAAGGCTCTAGGGCTGTATTACGTGTCTCGATAGCCCCACTTTAGTCCGCCGTACGCCATGCCTAAGCCCAAGCAGCAAGAGGGAGATGATCCCGATCCAACTCCATACTTGTTCGTCTCTTTGGAACAGAAACGTATCGATCAAACGAAGCCCTATGATGCCAAGAAATCATGCTGGGTACCGGACGAAAAGGAAGGTTTCGTACTTGGAGAGATCCGAGGTACCAAGGGTGACCTTGTCACCGTTGCCGTTCCCGGCGGAGAGGTGAGACGACACAACCATCGATGGGATATTTTAAATTGAAAATTGTTATATACAAGGTGATCCACAGTAACATGGCCAGATTGGTAGGATCAATCAAAAATAAGTACCTAGGCTTTGTTTCTATAGACTTAAGTCTTAGCGCCCTCCATTTCAAGATAAAGGCAATACTACGCTGGCTGCAAGTTTTTTTTGACAAAAATGTGCTGTTTGTGTTATTATAACTGCCAGGCTAATTTTGTAAAAATACAGAGAGATGTAAAAGTTACAGCCAATATCAGTTTTTGGATTTTAAACTTTAGCAATCTGTATCTCAAAAATTGAGGCTTAAGTTAATCAACTAAACCATAATTATTTTTGACTCACAATTGAACCTGTCAATCTGGCCGTGTTTTTGGGACACCTTGTATAATTTGAATCGAAGATAATTCAGTTCAATATCTTAATAACTAAATAATTAAAATTCTACTTGTTCACATGAATTTAGTTAGGAAAGTATCAAAAAATCAAAAAAACTATCAAATTAATTAATTTTTCTAAAAATAAATGATTTTTGCACATACAGGGTAACCCTGTATTAATAGAATGACAAAATCAAAAAAAATGTTTCTTTAAAAACAATAAACTTATTTTTCTGTCATTTCGGATTTAGTAAAACAAAATGTACCATGGATAAAAATGTAATCCCTTTCTTAAAACCACAACCACAACAAACTCAAATTAGTCAAGTCAATGTTTTCGCATATATATATTCAATTCAAAACAAATATTCACCAACTTTCTGGGAGTTTAGGAGAAGCAATTCAAAAAGGAGAATGTTCACCAAGTGAATCCCCCGAAATACGAAAAATCCGAAGATATGGCTGACTTAACCTACCTAAATGATGCATCAGTCTTGCATAATTTGAAACAACGTTACTACGCCAAATTGATTTATGTAAGTATATGCAAAAAACTTGCTAACTTTTTTTTCTTCCCCCCCAACTAGGAGAAAAACTTCAAGAAGGATCAAGTTACCCAAGTAAATCCACCAAAATACGAAAAAGCTGAGGATATGTCAAATTTGACATACCTTAATGATGCTTCAGTATTGCATAATTTGAAACAACGTTATTATGCTAAACTCATCTACGTAAGTTATGCAGTTACAGTTATTCTTCTATACCGGAAATATTGGAACATCTTGATTTACAAACAACAAAAAACATTATGGTTATATCTAATAAGGTTCTCTGTACAAAAACTAATATCTTCAAATGGTTCCAATATTTCTTGTAATGAGGAGCGTAAACTGTTTCAAGAGGTGTGGATATGTGTCATTTACCCTTGGGCAACTGGATATAACACCGCCAAGGCAAATCTGGATCACTCAACGTCCGTTCTATGTGTTCCTGTTTGTCCTGTTTTCCCGGAAATCGGATCAACACCGATCCGGACTCAATAACAAAACCTGCAGTTTTTTTTCCCGTCTACATTAACAATATTTTTGATAGGATGTTCTTATTCTTGGAAACACGGTACAAATACCGCCAAGAACATCTGTTTTTTTCTTCTATGTCCATACTTTTCATTATTACATTTACCCCTCAGTATAGACCCTAGGGGAGTATCATTGCAATGAATTTTCATCATTTTCAGTCTGATTGTTCCTCCAATGTTTATGATGGGAAAAACCAGTACGGTTCCGTCTTTCTATAAGTGTTTTGTTTCTTTTGTTTTGAAATCCATTTTATATAATAAAATTCCTTTTGTAATATAAGTATATTTGAACTTTCTAGACATACTCAGGCCTCTTCTGTGTCGCTATTAACCCTTACAAGCGCTTCCCTGTATACACGAACCGTTGTGCCAAGTTGTACCGTGGTAAGAGGCGTAATGAGGTACCACCACATATTTTCGCCATCTCTGACGGCGCCTACGTGAACATGTTGACCAGTAAGTTTTTTGAAAAATGCAAGAAGTTTGAATATCAATCTAATCAATATTCTTTATCTCTTATTCCACAGACCACGAAAATCAATCTATGTTGATTACGTAAGTAGAAAATATACGTTATAGATTAATGACGAGATTCCTGATTTGTGGTTCCCATTTCTAAAGTTTAATATCCAAAAACAAGTTTTTAACGTAGACTTATGTTGCATCAAAAAGCCAAATTTTTTATTACAAATTCCAAACTTCCATATTTCTTAAACCTTTTCTCAGAAAAGAGAGCCTTCCTGACTTTTTTTATCAGCTATATTTAATTTTTCCTCAAAACCACTCAATCAATGAATCTTACTGCAAGACTGAATAGCAGCTCATTTCTTTGTCCATCAATGAAAACAAAAAACATTATTTAAATACACAGTGGTGAGTCTGGTGCTGGTAAGACTGAGAACACGAAGAAGGTAATTGCCTACTTTGCTACCGTCGGTGCTTCAACCAAGAAGAGCGAAGATACCGCCAAGAAGGGTAACTTGGAGGACCAAGTCGTCCAAACTAATCCCGTCCTTGAAGCCTTTGGTAACGCCAAGACAGTGCGTAACGACAACTCTTCTCGTTTCGTAAGTTTCATTCACTTGAATGATCTCAAAAAAAAATTCAACGTCTTGTCCTGTTTAGGGTAAATTCATCCGTATCCATTTCGGTCCAACTGGTAAACTGGCTGGTGCTGATATTGAAACTTGTAAGTTTAACACTGGCATTGCGCTTGAATCATTGAATTAAACGTCAAACTTCCTTTTTTCTTCTAGATCTACTTGAGAAAGCTCGTGTCATCTCCCAACAGACACTTGAAAGATCCTACCACATCTTCTACCAGATCATGTCTGGAGCTGTACCTGGAGTCAAAGGTATAACAACGCGCTGGATTTTATATTACACAAAACACTTTGCAATGATATAAATTCAATGATCTCTAGGGGAAATCATATTAAATCTTCTATAATGGAATCGAGACATGACTAAACCAGTGTATCCATCTGAAAAACATGAAAATCCAGTCCTGACACAAATTTATTTTCGATAAATTTCATATTCGAAGAGGTGAAGCAATGCTAAGAGCAATTTATTTCAGTATGGACTATTTTCTCAGAATAATTATCTTAAAAATGAATATAATAATATAGGAAAATGAGTCCTCCTGGAATGTGTTGTTTTTTGACATTGGAACCTCTTTCTCCACAATATTCTTATTATCAGTTTCGTCCGAAATTAGAAAACAATTTCTATTCTACATCTCCACCACTCAGGACATACCTATACAGACTCTCACCTATTCCAAAATGTTTCTCCTATAAATGTTATATTTTGTTCGATCCTCTTTTATATATTGAATGTAGTTTTATTGTTGCCACTTTAGAAATGTGTCTGTTGTCCAATAACATCACCGACTACTACTTTGTATCCCAAGGAAAGACCACCATCCCTAATGTGGATGACGGTGAAGAGTTCCAACTGACCAATGTAAGTGGGTGCCTTCTTAGACACCCACAAAGACAGTATTTTTGTGTCTGAGTAGTATTGTGTCTGAGTATTATACCTACCCCCACCACATGTTTAGGTCCCGCAACATTTTAGACAATAGTTGTTGCAACACATCGAACCAGCATTGTTGTTATATCCCTGAATTTATGTGTAGATTTGTTGGTTGAAGACCCTGTGAATGTTGAAATGAAGCGTATTCTAAATCATGTAAAAGCAGTCATAGTTCAAATTTGTTTTGTTAAAAATGCTTTCTGTATTTGGAGAATTACATCAGTTCCATGCGCTGAGCCACTTGTACTCAAATAAACCAATCATGTCCAATAGATATTAGAACTCGAACTTTCTTCTATTTGGAAAGATTTAGAATGAGCTTCATTTTATTGCAAAAATGTCGAAGCAGGACACGACTTTACCTTATTACTTATTGAATTCAATATTTCTGTTCCCCTGTAGAAAAGTGTTTGTTGTCCAATAACATCACCGACTACTACTTTGTATCGCAAGGAAAGACTACCATTCCTAATGTAGATGACGGTGAAGAGTTCAGAATCACCGATGTAAGTGCCATATCGAAGCAGGGCAACCATACTCAGAGATTTTTGAGCGCTTTCACCTTTCTTTCTTTCTTCTCTTTCAAATCTTTCTATTATATTTGTGTGCTATATTTATTTATCTGTTTTATCTCTTTCAAATGTGTTATAACTTTCTTCTTCCTTTTACTAAAAATACGTCTTACAGGTAGCAGCGGTGCCTAGTACTAACGGCGATATGATAATATATATGTTTCTGTTATCTGATTTTAGACCTTTGTTTGTTGAGTAATCGTATATTGGATTATCCATATGTATCGCAAGGTAAAACCACAATTCCTGGTGTAAATGATGATATCGAGTTTCTTCTCACTGATGTAAGCACCACCTAGGTCCTGGGTTGATCGTACAAGCCCTGAATGTTCAGGGAGCGCGCATAATGCTATTTAAAACAAAACAAGAAACAATGATTATTATTGGCCAATACCTACTAGGCATAGCTCGCTCCCTGATTTGCATGAGCTTTCCAGCCATCGTTACTTTGACAAATATGACAGACAAAATGACATTCATTATCCTTCATATATCATCCATCAACGATTTGAAAGTACTCGAAGCCCTACCTACATTATATATGCAATTTTAAATGATATCTCCACGTCATCATCAGAGAAATAAAAAAAATATGACTTAACTGCTCTCAATGTAACTACCAACTTTGCACCAAAATTTAGACAATTCCATCGAACCGATCATAAGTATCTCTACAGTTTAGTGCAAAGCTAATGGAAGTGAAAATATAATTGCTTAGAGTAGCCCAACTGTTTTGGAAGGGAATAAATTATTAAAAAAGATAGCTCAAGAAGCATATAAAATTGACAAAATGTCCCCGACCAGTTATTTGGGAAGCGTAATAATTGAGTGGAGATATTATTGAAGTTTAAAAGTCTCATTTGTATATATTCATAAACTTGATTGTAATGCAGAAAAGTGCATGTTGAGCAACGACATCTATGACTACCATTTCGTATCTCAAGGAAAAACCACAATTCCTAACGTAGATGACGGTGAAGAGTTTCAATTAACGGATGTAAGTAAAGATATAATTTGAGTAGAAATGTACAACGTCCACAAAGTTATAAGTGTCAGTATTAGAGGTATAAATTTTGCCAGTTTCGTTGTAGTATATTTTTATGTTTGTCATCTTCGTTAGTATATGTACGAATATATTCTTTGTCAATCCTATCGTTTATCATCCATACATCATTTACCATGACTGTACTGTACTGTAATAGTTGACTGTGACTGTTTTCTTCTGTATATATTTATAGCTTTCATGTTGTTCAACTAACTGAATGGGGTAAGTGAGAAATACCTGCTGTATATACATTCAGCTACTTTACGATATGGTGATCCAGAACTAATATATGTTTGCTGTTCCAATATAGGAAGCCTTCGACGTTCTTGGTTTCACCCAAGAAGAGAAGGACAACGTATACAAGATCACTGCCGCTGTGATGCATATGGGTTGTATGAAGTTCAAGCAAAGAGGTCGTGAGGAACAGGCTGAACCTGATGGCACAGAGGTAATAGGATAACCCTTAAGAAGATGACTTTTTCAAATAGCTACTACTAATAATTTCCGTTTAATTAACAGGGAGGTGAACAAGTCAGCAAACTTTTGGGTGTTGACCAAGCCGCTTTGTACCAGGCACTCACCAAGCCCAGGATTAAGGTCGGTAACGAATTCGTCACCCAAGGTCGTAATGTCAACCAAGTCAACTACTCTGTGGGTGCCATGTCAAAGGCCATGTTCGATAGAGTGTTCAAATTCTTGGTCAAGAAATGTAACGAAACCTTGGACACCAAACAGAAGAGACAACATTTCATTGGTGTGCTGGATATTGCTGGTTTTGAAATTTTCGATGTAAGTTTTTTGTTTTTGTTTTTCGTCACGATGAAATATATTTCAATAAATATGTATATCAATAGTTATTATCTGTTCATGGTGGAACATTCATATATACCTACACATATACTCTACAAATGGCATATATTTAATTATAAATTTAAATAAGCAGATAAAATATAATTTATACACAATTCTTCATTGATCAACCAAAACATTTCATTTCTTTAAACACACTACACTGTGACATTAGATAATTAATTGTTTACTATTTCAGTGATTTTGTTACCAGAAATTTTTCACGTGTGCCTTTTCAGTTCTTACCAAAAAATCATTTCATTTGATCCACTAATCTACCTATACATTTTTTCATTAACGATCTTTATCCATTTACCTAGATATAAATAAATTCTCCATTTTTCATGCTTTATTAGTCTTGCTTCCAGGATTAATTTTTTTTCTTTTTTTTTTCTTCCAATTTCATAGTATAACGGCTTTGAGCAGCTTTGCATTAACTTTACTAATGAAAAGCTACAACAGTTTTTCAATCACCACATGTTCGTATTAGAGCAAGAAGAATATGCCAGAGAAGGTATAGTCTGGCAATTTATTGACTTTGGAATGGACCTGGCCGCTTGTATTGAACTTATTGAAAAGGTTTGCTTATGCTTTCATTCATCTCATCATCGTGCATTAAGGGTTATTGCATGTACACTAACTCATTCATTTAGGTGTATCTACGACGTCGATTGTTTTCCTCCTTGTAATGTTGACTTTATGAACTTTGTTAATAATTGTTGTTCCTGTCGTTCCTTTTTTGTTTAGTACAACGGTTTTGAACAACTGTGCATTAACTTTACCAATGAAAAATTGCAACAATTCTTTAACCATCATATGTTCGTACTCGAACAAGAAGAATACAAGACAGAAGGTATTCAGTGGACTTTCATCGATTTTGGTATGGACTTGGCTGCCTGTATCGAATTAATTGAAAAGGTAATTTTGACCAGGGGGGACCTGGACGCGCGCCAAGCTGTTGTTCTCATGTTGCATATATTTATATATATTTCGTGTATAATGTTCTTTGTAGTGTGAAAAGTCTTGGAAACAATCTTAGAAAAGCGATTATTATTCCTAAACCCAATGAAAAAACGATGGAAAATATCGCTTCCAAAGATCTATTCTTTCAGGACTGAAATACTTACGTCCAAAAAAAACTTTTATATGTGTAGCCATTGTGTATTGTGATTTTTTTTTTGGTAGAGTATCCTACTGTTATGTGTGAATAACATATATGATTCCACCTATGGTACAGGTATGCGAATCAATATGTTGACCCCCTTAGTTATTGTTATTTGTTGTTTGTTTTGTCAGTTCAACGGCTTTGAACAGCTTTGTATCAACTTTACCAACGAAAAGTTGCAACAATTCTTTAACCATCACATGTTCGTTCTCGAACAAGAAGAATACCAACGTGAAGGTATTGAATGGGCTTTCATTGATTTCGGTATGGACTTGGCTGCCTGTATTGAACTTATTGAGAAGGTATATCCAGCTCAGGCGACCACTTCGAAATAAATGTGTTTGTTTATATATATGTATACCCATCCATTTCCTATGTAAATGTTGCTTTTGAATAATATCTTTCTTTTTTTCTTCTAACCTTCTTCAAAGAAGGTGTGTTTGTGGGTGTGAGTGTATAAATATTTTTGCTAACCATTTTACTTTACAACTTATTATCCAGTACAATGGATTCAATCAGCTGTGCATAAACTATTCGAATGAGAAATTGCAACAATTTTACAATCATCACATGTTCATACTGGAACAGGAGGAATATGAAAGAGAGGGAATTCGTTGGAATTTCATTGATTTCGGCTTGGATTTACAGCCATGTATTGATTTGATAGAAAAGGTATACTCATACTGTGTACTTAGTTGAAATCACGTTCTATTTGCACATGGATTATTTATGAAAAATAGATCACACATTTATATAGTTTACTCTTCTCCTTATTAGTATATGCACAGATGCTTCATTTTTAAAAAAGCACCTTCCCAGCACTACACAAGGTATTTGTACTAAACAAGAACAATTTGAAAATATTCTTAAAGTATTTTGGATGAACTAGAGTTTTATTTGCGTCAGTTCTTTTAACGGTAAATATAAATTGAGCTTAATCAATTTATATGGAAACAAGATGTTCATCCAAGATTCAAATCAACATCACAATACGCTACTCATTTCTAAATGGAACTCTCTTCACTTACATTAGCCTATGGGTATCTTGTCCATTCTTGAAGAAGAATCTATGTTCCCCAAAGCTACTGACAAGACCTTTGAGGAGAAATTGAACACCAATCACTTGGGCAAATCACCCAACTACCAAAAACCCAAACCACCAAAGCCCGGTCAGCAAGCCGCTCACTTTACATTGGGTCATTATGCTGGTAATGTAAGTTTGTATATCGAAACTTTTACCATCACCCCACCAGATGTCTCATGAGTTTGTATTATAATAATATAGGTACCATACAACATCACTGGTTGGTTGGAAAAGAACAAGGACCCCCTCAACGACACCGTTGTCGACTTGTACAAGAAGGGTACCAATGCTTTGTTGGTAGAAATCTTCGCTGATCATCCTGGACAATCTGGTGGTGCCGCTGAAAAGGGTATAATACGTTTATTTCACATTATCTTCACTATTCCTCATTATTTCCCATGTCTTAGTTCATTGTGTTGTATATCGATTGATCCAAAAACAATCTCATTCATTGAGCTGTGTTATGATTTTTTTAAATAGTTTTTATTACTTTCGGTTCTTGTATCGATGGACTCCGCAGCGATTTCTCAGACCCCATACGGTCTAGAGACTTGAAATGTCGAATTCGTACTTAGATCGCAGACATCTCGCCGCCTGTTAAGTTCCATGTGTGATCCAATATTGATTAATTATATTATCTCTTATCTCATTCGAACAAGATCAAACTGTCTCTTCAACATGGAACGACAATGTCGGACAATGGGATCTGTTACTGGATTTACGCACGAGCATGGAGCGTATATATACGTCTCTGTTCTCTAGTATATTTCTGTGGTTATGTCGCGCTATTTACTGTCAGCTGTCGCAATTGTCAGACGTCAGACGTTGATAACACTAATTTAAAATTTAATTTTGTTTTGTAGTCATGATCATTTACTCGTTGTGATAGACAAATGGTAATTTGTTATGGAATTGCTCTGTTGCTGGCAAACAGATATACATAAGTATAGTTCAAAGGAGATAGCAGTAGTACTCATCGGTACGGTTCAAATCTTAAATGCCTAATAAAAACTATGTTTAATATTTTTCTTCAAAAATTCCACATGTTTTAAATATTTTTAATTTCAACTGAATAAAATTAACACGTGTCTTTTCTTTCCACGGCTCAGTGGCGGTAGTTTTTGTTTTATCATTCGATATTTATATTTTTCACGCCTTTTGCCAATTATTATACTTCCTCGATATATTTAATAAGAGATGCTTAACATTTAGGTGGAAAGAGAACCAAGGGTTCTGCCTTCCAGACTGTATCCAGTTTATACAGGGTAATTTAATTTGATCTTCACACAGTTACAGCAAAAGGGCAAAACTCAATTCCAAAACATCTCCTACCTTATCCTGAAATCCTTGTTGTTCCACAAGCATTGTGAATGTCTTGCAACTATATGCTTTATTCGTCATTTTTTTTTAAATTTTTTGCTCAGGTCGTGGCAAAAAGGGTGGTGGTTTCGCTACTGTATCATCTGCCTACAAGGTAGGTCGAATTCGATCAATGATTATAGTAATAATTTTGTTTTCGTAAACAATACAACAACCAAAACCCATACAGGTCTTCGTGTATGTATTTGGATACCATAATATACCCACTACAATATTTTGGTACAGCATATAATATATTATTGTGAAAAGTTGATAACACCACCATACCTTAATACATAGTATGGATTGTGAACGTATTTTTTTTGTTCTTATTTCGTATTTGTAAAATAATTTATATGTTTTGTTTATTGATATATGGGATGGCATTTAATCAACTGATACATTTTGCATTGAAATTAGTTTTCTTAATTTCCAAAGATATAACCTTCTACATTTCTATTTGTATCTTTTAAAGCAAAAGTCTTGAGTTAATAACACTCAGTTTAACTTCTCAGTACAACATTAAAAACCTTTAGAGTTTAATTCAATGGTTTTATTACTTTTTAATTTTTTTTTCTATCTTTTAATTTTTAATCGCGATCAAATGTTTTAAGAAATCTAAATCTAAAAAAAAATCTAGAAAGACCATGATTTGAATGGCATTGCAAATATTTGTTAGTTGATTTTTCTAATTTCTGACAACACTTTTTCTAGAAAACTACAAATAAGATTTGCTTATCATAAACGACTGCAAAATGTAAAAGTCGATAATACGCTACTCTCCTGTATTATTTTGTCAGATAAATTTTAAGTTTTATTCCATAAAAGTACTCGTTTGCAAGCAATTGATGAAACTTTAATAACACAATCAACATCGAGAGCTTAACAAACTAAGGCCGGCTTAGACCCAGCTATTAGCTATTACTAAGAAGAATAAAACAATAACATAAACTTGATGTAATAAAATACCATTTAATTGATATCTCCAATCAACATATTTGCCATTTATTTAGGAACAATTGAACAACTTGATGACCACCTTGAGATCAACACAACCTCACTTTGTACGTTGTATCATTCCCAATGAATTGAAACAACCTGGAGTCATTGACTCACACTTGGTAATGCACCAGTTGACATGTAACGGTGTACTTGAAGGTATCCGTATCTGTAGGAAAGGTTTCCCCAACAGAATGGTCTACCCCGACTTCAAGCTGCGGTAAGACATATATACTTATATAATATGATATTTTAAATGGAATACATTAAACTTTATTTGAAATGAACATGTGAATCTGAATGACTATTAGGTACAGGGGTACATGGCACGTACAATCTCTCGTTTGATTGGTATTTTGAATCTGCGAGTGTAAATTTATGAATGTTGTAGATTTATGATGACATAATAATTGTAATATAATAAAATAGTTGTAAGGCTAGATGCTTCTAACCAATTTTTCTGCCATATAGTTACATGATATTAGCTCCGGCAACAATGACAAAAGAAAAAAATCCAAAAGAAGCAGCTAGAAAATGTCTCGAAGAAGTTGGACTAGATCCTGACAGCTATCGAGTTGGTCATACCAAGGCAAGGAGTTTTACAGTTTAAAAAAATAAATTCCATGTCCAATGTCTCATAGATATGTCGATTTTTTTATTTATTGCATGTTGCCCGTATTTATAGGTCCACCATATGGAAACCAGTATTCGTAGTGACTCCTGTATTTAGAATGTTATGTTGAACAATGATCGTGTCATTGTATGATTTTTTTTCTTCTGTATGTGTAGTTTATTACTGTTTATATTCGACCATATAGTGTTTGAAAGGTAGTTTTCAAAATGTACCACCCTCCTTTAGTTACAAGATCCTTAACCCAGCTGCCGTATCCAAGGAGAGTGATCCCAAAAAATGTGCCGAACACATTTTGGAGGCATCTGGCCTAGATGCTGAATTGTACCGTTTGGGTCACACCAAGGCATGTTTCTGTTCATCTCTTTGTCTTTAGATCTATTAGTGTTCGAACCAATGTGTCCAAGAACTGACAACTACTGGTTATTAATGTGTGTCTTCTCAAATGACACCATCACAATATGTTTTTTAACCTAACGTTTTTTTTTAATTAGTTTTAACCACCATTGTCCTAAGACAGACAAATGGTGGTAGATTGTGTTGTTGAAAATGTGATTAATAATTACCTGTTTTTTCTTCTTCTTTGTTTTTGGCACTCTTGCGTATCACAGATACAAAATTCTGGCCGCAAGTCAAATTAAAGATTCAATGACACCAGAAAAAGCTGCCCAGGTGATCTTAGATTTCATTCAGCTCGACCCTGAGCAATACCGTTTGGGTAAAACCAAGGTACTACAGTTAGATCAATTACAGCACATCAATAACATAAAAAAAAAATGAGTACCAGCTTATTTCAGCTATGCATAACCAAGACTACAAGCTTTGCATTTTTGTTTTGATATTGAAGCAAATACAATTTCTGAAGAAGAATCAGTAGATGTTTGGGTTAATTTAGATTTGCAGGTACTCCTCAATTGAATTCAATGCACTGACCATTAAAGATCAATCGAACTCATATTCTTTTGATATTAAGCTTGTGAATTTAAATGCTTCAAATATCCTGTCAAATGACGTCATACTTTACTGGGCAGTATACTGCACCGAACTCATGTCTTACTCATAAAAAGAAAGGACGTTCAAATTGAGTCCTTGAAGATTTATTTTCAACCGTGGAAACTTCGTGATGATAAAGTAGTAGTCTTTATTTCCACTTACAAAAGTTCGTTTAATCCGGTTCACATTTTCAACCAATATTCTGCAAAATGTCCATCAATTTTAAGAATTTATTAATATCCATTCTTAGACATTTTCTGTGACTTGATCCAGTTCTTTCCCGATAGATCTTCTAAAGCTCTTTAAAATCAAACTAAAATCAGCAAACTATCGCTACGTGTTCTGGAAAAACATAGTTTTGCAATCCTTCACAAAAATAAGTTACAGTTTCATCATTCAAATAATTACCCAAAACAATGCCTTTGCTGGCCTGACGATATTTTCTCACTTCAGAATCTTTTAACTTTCTATCTTCTAAGTGAGGAAATCGCTGATTCTTCTAGTATTTTGGCGTGTCTTTCATACACATTGTATATTCCTCAGCATCTGCTTGACCATATTATCTCACACCTTTAGGTATTCTTCCGTGCTGGAGTCTTGGGTCAAATGGAGGAACTTCGTGATGAACGTTTGGGCAAGATTGTCACCTGGATGCAATCTTGGGTGCGTGGTTACCTGTCCAGAAAGGAATTCAAGAAGTTGCAAGAACAACGTTTGGCTCTCCAAGTGTGCCAGAGAAACTTGCGCAAATACCTCAAGCTCCGCACCTGGCCATGGTACAAACTGTGGCAGAAGGTCAGACCTCTCCTCAACGTCACCCGTATCGAGGATGAGATTGCCGTAAGTATACTAGTAAAAGTTACACAAAAAAGTGTTACACTATGATCATTTCTTTTATCAAATTATTGATTCTAGTATTCTCAGTTAAATTTAAATTAATTTGACCGGTACTCAAAGTAATCCAAGAAATGACATAAAAAAACAAAGCCGCTACTTACAGAACGGTTTACTATTTCACAGCTCAGATAAACAGGTTAAATTAAATAATTACAATTACCGTGTGTATTTAGAGCACTCGTATTCCTAGAATTTACGTGTATCCGCGTAAAATCCGATACCCACTACTGCTGCTCTTCTTCACCTATCCGAACATTCCGAATCCGTAAACATGGATTTTTATAGCTTTCCATAAAATTACCTGTCCTATATTAATCTAAATATAAAACTACCTCCCTCCATTAAATCTGTCATCGATGTATGAGGCAGCGCATATTTTTCTAATCTTTCATCGAATCCTAAATCTCCCATTTAACCCACGCACCAACACGGCTCTCCACTTTCTCGGCGCGACTTGCTCTCCCGACAGCGCAGTCCTCACGTTGACTCTGGTGGTGGTGCAGTATAATCCGAAGAACGATCCCGCGCGCATCTTCTGGATACTGTTTCGGTACAGTCTCTTCAAGAAGATATACGATCGATCGATACGAACGATTCCATAAACTCGATAATCAAAAACAGCCGATCTGTTTTTAATAAAATAATTGATACAAAATGGTGGACGCAGAACTGACGTGCATTAACACCACCACGGAAACTTTACAGAAACTTGAAGAGAAAGCTGCCAAGGCCCAAGAAGCCTTCGAACGTGAAGAGAAGGCCAAGAAGGAACTCGAAGCCTTGTACGCCAAGCTTTTGGCTGAAAAGACTGAGTTGTTGAATTCATTGGAAGGTGAGAAGGGATCTCTTTCCGAAACACAAGAAAGGGCCAACAAATTGCAAGCCCAGAAGAACGATTTGGAAGCTCAATTACAAGTAAGTAATCACTTTAAAATTCAGTATATAGTGGAATTGCATGTAGGTTTTCAAACCATTGATTTATCAACCCAGCAATAGAATAATTTGCTATAGGTACCTAAAAAATGCGTCAAATTACTTCCTGTTTCTTCTTTGTTTCTGAATATTTTAAAAAGACAATTTTCATTTTCATTTACTTATTGACGAGCAAATTCTACATATCATTGCATTTTCAATTACATATATTTTTATTTCATTAGTCACTTCTCTTCAATAAAAGCTCAAAGCTATTTTCACAGTTGTGGTCATATTTCAGAGGTATTTTTGGTAGGCCAATTTATCGCGTAAACTATTTGTTTGATCTGCCCCATTTTATTTATCCACACAAGAATATTTTTAGATAAATTACTTTCTTTATGGCCATCGCTATCTATCTCTGAATCTATGAAAAATTTGGAGAGGCGTCAATACTTTCCTTTCATTATTTTGTGTTTTCTATATCGTGGTATTAATTTTAATAGTACTTGGCATAAGATCAAGCATTAAGTAGGTGAAGTAATTTATCTGTAATCAAAAAAAAAGATCGCTGAAAACATTTTATTGGAATTTGGCCAACAGGTGCAACTGTGTGTCATATAATATTGACCTCAAGTTGATGTTGATACATGTGTAACTTACCTAAATAAGCGCCGTTTATTTTCTACTCATGGTTGATTAATTTTCATAAAATATCTCATAATCCTATGTTATTTCAAAAGTTATAAGAATATCTGACGTCAAAACTCCTACAAACATTTGGAGATATACCTACCTAAAAATAAAACCTACATGAAATTGATACTATTTCGAACTTTATATAACTAAAATTAAATTGAAGCATCACTCGAACACTTATAATTTTAAAGGAAACCCAAGATCGTCTCAGCCAGGAGGAAGATGCCCGCAACCAACTTATGCAACAAAAGAAAAAGTTGGAACAAGAACTGTCCGGATTCAAGAAGGATATTGAAGATCTCGAATTGAATCTGCAAAAGGCCGAGCAAGACAAGGCCACCAAGGACCATCAAATCAGGAACTTGAACGACGAAATCGCCCATCAAGATGAGCTCATCAACAAGCTCAACAAGGAAAAGAAACTGTCTGGTGAAAACAGCCAGAGAGTGTCTGAAGAGCTCCAGGCTGCCGAAGACAAGGTCAACCACTTGAACAAGGTTAAGGCTAAGCTGGAACAAACCCTCGATGAGTTGGAAGACTCGCTGGAGCGCGAGAAGAAACTTCGTGGTGATGTTGAGAAATCCAAGCGCAAGGTTGAGGGCGATTTGAAACTCACCCAGGAAGCCGTCGCCGACTTGGAACGCAACAAGAAGGAGCTCGAACAGACCATCCAACGCAAGGACAAGGAAATCTCTTCCCTGTCTGCCAAACTTGAAGACGAACAATCCGTTGTTGGAAAGCAACAAAAGCAAATCAAGGAGCTCCAAGCTCGCATTGAAGAGCTCGAAGAAGAAGTCGAAGCTGAACGTCAAGCTCGTGCCAAGGCTGAGAAACAACGTGCCGATTTGGCTAGGGAATTGGAAGAGTTGGGCGAACGTCTTGAAGAGGCCGGTGGTGCTACCTCAGCACAAATCGAGCTCAACAAGAAACGTGAAGCTGAACTTGCCAAGCTCCGCAGGGATCTGGAAGAGTCCAACATTCAACACGAAGGTACGCTTGCCAACTTGCGCAAGAAGCACAACGATGCCGTTTCTGAGATGGGTGAACAAATCGACCAGCTCAACAAACTCAAGGCCAAGTAAGTATTAATGTTTATTACCAGTGTGCTATTATTCATAAAACAAATGTATGCCTTACGGATTGGATTATTAAGTCATGACATGAGCCTACCTACATCATTTACACAAGAAAAAATGGTTCTAAATAAAAGATTTTTATATCATCATCAAAAAATGGACCAAAAAATGTAAAATGCAATATTGAAATATAAACACTCACCAACATTTCCAGAAGTACACTTTTACAAAAGTATATAATCAACGATAATAATCAAAATTTACTACAGGGCTGAAAGAGATCGTGCAAACATTTATACTGAGCTTCAACAGACCCGTCAAGCTGTCGAGCAAGTTGGACGCGAAAAGGTACACAGAGGTCTAACGAAACCTCAATGTACTGTCTCTTGTGTCCCCTTTCACCTGCACTCAACCTATTTTGTTTAATAGCAACCTTTTATTACGTGTCGTTGGTTTGTTAAATGTTTTTTTTCTTTTCTTTCAACTTTTATAGGGCTGAGAAAGAGAAGGCTCAATACTTCGGCGAACTCAATGACCTCCGTGCCTCTGTCGACCACTTGGCTAACGAAAAGGTACAGAGCACACCGTTATTCAGTGGATTTTGCCGATTTTATTGCTTAATTTTCTAGCATTTAGGGTCTCTTACCACTCTTAGATGCGCTGTATAAGGAACAAAATGCCTACACTGCTTCTTCGTATTCATATATTATACATATTTTACGTAATTGTGTATATTGCCAGCTAATATCCTTCTTGTTAACCACGTAAGATGTGCGCTTTGTGTTCTCCCAAAAATGAAATAAACATCAACTAAGACTTATTATCTCTGTTTAGGCTGCACTCGAAAAGGTATCTAAACAATTGGGACAACAACTTAACGACGTTCAAGGTAAACTGGATGAGACCAACCGCACTCTTAACGACTTTGATGCTGCCAAGAAGAAGCTATCAATTGAGAACTCTGACCTGCTCAGACAGTTGGAAGAAGCTGAATCTCAGGTATCACAGCTCAGCAAGATCAAGGTATCAC
This sequence comes from Crioceris asparagi, assembly GCA_958507055.1. Lineage (NCBI taxonomy): Eukaryota > Metazoa > Arthropoda > Insecta > Coleoptera > Chrysomelidae > Crioceris > Crioceris asparagi. Next base: position 97,673,454 of record OY293827.1, on the reverse strand, counting down.
TCACAACTCAATTGGAAGACACCAAGCGATTGGCTGATGAAGAGAGCCGTGAACGTGCCACCCTTTTGGGTAAATTCCGCAACTTGGAACACGACTTGGACAACATTCGCGAACAAGTTGAAGAAGAAGCTGAAGCTAAGGCTGACATCCAACGTCAACTTAGCAAGGCCAATGCCGAAGCACAGTTATGGCGCCAGAAATACGAATCTGAGGGTGTTGCCCGCTCAGAAGAACTCGAAGAAGCCAAGAGGAAGCTCCAAGCTCGTCTCGCCGAGGCTGAAGAGACCATCGAGTCCCTCAACCAGAAATGCGTGGCACTCGACAAGACCAAGCAACGCCTGGCCACCGAAGTCGAAGACTTGCAACTCGAGGTTGACCGTGCCAATGCAATTGCCAATGCTGCCGAAAAGAAACAGAAGGCATTCGACAAGATTATTGGCGAATGGAAACTCAAGGTTGATGATCTTGCTGCTGAGCTCGATGCCAGCCAGAAGGAATGCAGAAACTATTCCACTGAATTGTTCAGACTTAAGGGAGCATACGAGGAAGGCCAGGAACAACTTGAAGCCGTCCGTCGTGAGAACAAGAACCTTGCCGATGAAGTCAAGGATCTGCTCGACCAAATCGGTGAAGGTGGCCGCAACATTCACGAGATTGAGAAGGCCAGGAAACGTTTAGAAGCCGAAAAGGATGAGCTCCAAGCTGCTCTTGAAGAAGCTGAAGCTGCTCTTGAACAAGAAGAGAACAAAGTACTCCGTAGCCAACTGGAACTTTCTCAGGTCCGTCAAGAAATCGACAGGCGTATCCAAGAGAAAGAAGAGGAATTCGAAAACACCCGCAAGAACCACCAACGTGCACTCGACTCCATGCAAGCTTCACTCGAAGCTGAAGCTAAGGGTAAGGCTGAGGCTCTTCGCATGAAGAAGAAGTTGGAAGCTGACATCAATGAGCTCGAAATTGCTTTGGACCACGCTAACAAGGTATTTATTTCATGACCTATACATTTGAATGTATTTCTAAACTAATATTATTTCAGGCTAATGCCGAGGCCCAGAAGACCATCAAACGTTACCAACAACAGCTCAAGGACACTCAGACCGCCCTCGAAGAAGAGCAACGTGCACGTGATGAGGCTCGTGAACAACTTGGCATCTCTGAACGTCGTGCCAACGCTCTCCAGAATGAACTTGAAGAATCCAGAACACTATTGGAACAAGCCGACCGTGCTCGCCGTCAAGCTGAACAAGAATTGGGTGATGCTCACGAGCAGTTGAACGACATTGGTGCACAAAATGCTTCATTGTCGGCTGCCAAGAGGAAGTTGGAAACCGAACTTCAAACTCTTCATTCCGATCTTGATGAACTTCTCAACGAAGCCAAGAATTCCGAAGAGAAGGCCAAGAAGGCTATGGTTGATGCTGCCCGTCTAGCTGACGAACTCCGTGCTGAACAAGACCACGCACAAACACAGGAGAAACTTCGCAAGGCTCTCGAATCTCAGATCAAGGATCTCCAAGTCCGTTTGGATGAAGCCGAAGCTAATGCTCTTAAAGGTGGAAAGAAGGCCATCGCCAAATTGGAACAGAGAGTACGTGAACTCGAAAACGAATTGGACGGTGAACAGAGGAGACACGCTGATGCCCAGAAGAACTTGAGGAAATCAGAACGTCGCATCAAGGAGTTGAGCTTCCAGGCCGAGGAAGACCGCAAGAACCACGAACGTATGCAAGATCTGGTTGACAAATTGCAACAGAAGATCAAGACATACAAGAGGCAGATTGAAGAAGCTGAAGAAATTGCCGCCCTCAACTTGGCCAAATTCCGTAAGGCGCAACAAGAATTAGAAGAGGCTGAAGAACGTGCTGACCTCGCTGAACAGGCTATTGCCAAATTCCGTGCGAAGGGACGTGCCGGATCCACTGCCAGGGGAGCCAGCCCAGCGGTAAGCACAAAAATTCATTAAAATAATATTCAGTTACACTTCTGAAAATATAGAATCGAAATACACGTTTACCAATACAATTTCATACACAATTTCGACGTTGAAGTTGAAATACTTCTTTGAAACGACATAAACTTAAATACATGGAACAAAATATACTTGAACCTTCCATATTTCACAAAAATTTGATCATGTGACTATTATATTTTCAAGCCGAACAAGTCAGCGGCGCAACGTTTACCTGTATCATTGGAATAAAACTGCAAAAAATATTTTGTAAGTGCTACTTGTTCTCAGTGTCTGTCCTTGGTGGATTTTTCGTTTTTGTTTGAATTTTTTGCCATGTTCCATGGACCAAATAAAACTGTATTGATCAGATACGTCAAGACATCTTTTAATTTCTCTTTTGCGTCAATATTACTATGGAGATGGTATTTCCAAAGAAAAAAATATCTGTAAAACCTTACCACTATGGTGATAAATATTTAGAGTAAACCTTAAGATACAAACTAGGTTGTTTACTACCCGTTTCATGGTTGTCTTTGACCAGGCCATGATAATTCAGCAGCGGAGAATTAGTGATTTGAAGCTCAGATCGTTTTGCTCTAAGACCTTTTTAATTGATTTTTTCGTCAATAATTAAAGTAACGTCAATACTTCAATTAACCTGAATGATTTACGAAATTACAGCCGATTGCATTAAGCGAACACTGCTCTCCGCATGCGCGGCGGGAGGTTTCAACGACCACTTTCGTTTGAAATGTTACTCTTTTGAACAGATGCCTGTGTCCTCATAATTCCATGCTAATGAGCATGTCTATCAATTTCTTTATGTTCTATATGACATGTACCAGAGAACACTGCTTCTAAATAAGCTTGAAATATTCTATGGCCGATAATTCGCGCATGCGGAGAAATAAATTCATTAATGCAATTGGTCTATTTTGTTATTAATTTAAACATCTCCGTTACTGAAGGTTATTTGTGTTTGACTATAGTAGACTGTTTTTATATGAAGGATTTTTGTAACTGGTACTTTCTTGTGTTCTGATTTAGTTTATTTGTTTTTCTGTGCAGCCACAAAGACAGCGCCCCACAATGGGTATGGGAGACCAGCTTGGAGGACCATTCCCTCCCAGATTCGACCTAGCTCCCGAATTCGAGTAAACCCAGCGCTGTGTTAATATTTTAATATATTATGTTATATATATATATATATAAAAACGAACTATTCGCAGTGATATAACATTCTTACCTGCGGACTACTATTTTATTTTTTATTTATTTATTTTTTGTTTTGAAAATTGAGATTGTATGATTCCGTTGTCAAATTTTGTAAATGTGCGAGAACATAAGGAGAATGAAGGGATTTTGAGAGACACGTATTTACCACCTACAGCCCTTTGGTCTCTTTGGTTCTCAAAACCAAATAATTATTATAACAGCTATTTTATAAATGGAAGTATATAGGATATTATTATAAATCAGAGATATTCTTTTCGTATGTGTGACATGTTGTATGATATAAGGCACCAATAAAAAAGTTATATCGTTTTTTAATTGTATTTATTTGAGTGGTATTTTTTTTTCTCTCGTAAATTTTCCTTCCACATAGAAGTCATTCTCACTCACTCTGTATTTATTTTGTTGTTTATTGTTATTAATTGTATTGTAAAATAAATAGATTATATTAATTTATAAAAAAAAGTATTTAATTTACTCGCACAACCTGAAATTAAATCTGGAGAAGAAGTACTCCTCGTAAAAAACCTTACGGGTCTTGCCACACTTTGGAATTATTGTACTCTTAACATATGAGAACACACATTATTTGGTAGCTATTTTTTGCATAATACCATCGGAAACATCAATATTCCTCTGTTGATCAGGTCATGGAAGAAATTTATTCATTATTTATTGTCATCTTCAGCTGGTGAATATTCTTTGTCTTCTAGACCCTCACTTTACTTTCTAACTCAATATATTTGTCATTTTTCTGGTTCTTGGTTAGTATCTCGCATTTTATCAACATCATTCCTATTTTTTTTGTCCAATAACAGTTCATACATACAATGGACGTCCGTGTTGTGCGAAGTAGGCCTAAGGCAATGCTTTTCTGACAGAGAAATCTGTGGTTGGATGTTTGGTGTGAATTAAACCCTAAGACAATTCTAATAAAAATCTGTAGTAAGTTAAAGGTTAGATAATAGATGGCGCTAGTAGAAGATTCTTTATTTATAATCCCCAAGAGTCGAATACAATGATTTTCGGTAGGATCGGTCTTCTGGAAAGTGGAAATTGTGGGTCTCAATGATTATAAAAAATATAGGTTAGATACAGGTTATATTATTCGGAGCAATGGAATGAAAAAAAAACTATTTTCCTTAACCTACTATATTAACGACATAATTAACAACATATCACAATCAGTCTATCTATAGATCATCAAATAAAAATCAATCATAATATCAAGTCTGCTTTCTCACTGCCTTGGGTGGTGGTACAAGTTTTGGTTGTGTCTTAGCCAGTTGCCTATATTGACCCTTAACTAATTCAAATTGAGATGTAAGATTCCAATGAAGGCCAAATTCCTCAACGGTATCCAAAAATACGGGATACAAATACTCAAGCAGGCCATGATCGATAGTGGGAAAAAGATGGTGTAGTGCATGGTCACCAAAATTGGTCAAGACAAGAAAGTGTGAGCCTGTTATGTCTTTTCTATCTGCTACTGCGTCTAGTTGATGGATACCCCAGTCCATTTCATCTTTTGGTCTATATAAGGAAAACATCTATTGCTTTACGCGCTTCAATTCCTCAATATAAATGTCAATTTACTTAAAACAACTGAAGAACGTTGTGCATTTCAGGAGTTGTGATTTTGAGAAACATCAAAAGAACTTGATATCCATTTAGATGTCACTTCCTTTATTAGCAAAGCTGCTATGCAAGTACTAATCTTGCAGTGTTTTTTGTTACAAACTTTGTTTCCTTTCAAATTTATGTTTTTGCTGGGATATTTTATAAAGGCATCAAATAGAACTAGAGTATAATAGAGTTTCACAAGTATCTCAATAGTTTACCGTTAACAAAATCGTTGACAACTGCTAGTATATATAGCTATAGTATATTATTGATATTAATTACTCTTACCTGGTAGCATCTCCATCATGGAATATATCAGGATGATGGTGGGCAGCATTTACACCAACAAGGCCAAAGTAAATACTACTTACAGTGATAATCCAAGCATACATGATGATACACCACATTAGCGGTTGACCAGTTATAAACCATGTTGCCATTGGAATTGAAAAAGGCAGGAAAAACTCAAATGTAAAAGCTTCTCCAATTATCAATTTCTGTATGACACTGAAAAATAATTAAGCTTTCAGGAAATGCCCCCCACTTTCGTCTCACACTCAAGTACCAACGACAACGACTCACCTAACCTAACATAACTTTTTAACATATATCCATATCAAGGGAAAAATGTTACGTCGTTTGATTCAATATTTTATGCGAAAGAAACTTAAACTTTAAAAGTCAATAAACATTACAAATGAAATTAAAGTTTTAAATTAACCACCTTGTTCTGTCGAATAATAGCCAAATCAATGATTAAGAGATATTATCATGTATTTTAGTAGATTTGGTGGAATTTTAGCTGACAATTTTCTTCCATAATCTATCGAGATATTTGCAGCTCTGTGAAATTTTTGTCGATAAGCAATCTCTTTTTGGCTATAAATGTCGACAAAATTTAGAAGAAGTTGCTGAACTGTCGGAATAATTGGATTTTTTTGACAACGCTTAGGTAGCCAACGATACAGAATGGATCTAATGATAAAGTCTCCGAAAATTACTTTTCACTATTCAAACAATATTTTCTCGCATGCCGAAGTACATACCAACATACAATCGTTAATATTTAGTAGGTACTAAGCTTGGACGTGGACATACAAAATTGCGTAGTGACTAAATCAGTTGAAAGGAAAAGAGAAGGAATGATGCAACAGTTGATTCTGCTAAATACTTGAATTCGTCGGTGGGAACCTGTCTCATTCCTGTTCCATTAAAAATAGATCAGAACGCAAAAGTAAGTACTTACGTCCTGACATAGTAACCAATATATACGAAGGCATATATAACTGGTGAATATAGCCATGACAAATATCGGCTAACAAAGTTTTTTTTTATAGGTAAGTATTGTAAAAATGGCTCCAACGTTGAAATCTCCAGATCATTAATTGTATTTGTATAGAGATGGTGGCTCAATGCATGGCTTATCCTCCATTCTCTGCAATTGGTATTTATGTAATGAATTACTAAGGTAAGCGTCATTTGTGTAATAGTGCTCCATGGTTTGCTTACTCGCCAAATAGGCTCATTTTTCTCTGAATTTGAGATGTAGTTGATATAAAATCTGTAAACCCCCTTACCTTGATTGCATAAAGGTGAAGTCGAAATAGTACATCCTAAAATTATCCTTCTGATGGAAAAAATTGTGAGAAGCAATAGCTGCCAAACTGAGCAACACGCCTGATACAGTTCCAAACAAGAAACTTCTGAAATACGTAGCAGTCACAGCTAAACCACAATACGAAAGGAAGAGTAGATCAGTGAGACGTTTAGATCTGTTTTTGGCGGCTTGTGTTTCTGTTGTTGGTAGATTGCTTAGCTTTTCGTAGATTCTTTGTTTAAGAACTCTATAAAAATCATTTTTATTGAATGTGAATGGTGAATTTCTTGGTTGCGTTACATCTTTGATGTAATACTGTGACAACATGGATTCTGGCAAATGAGATAAGTGATGTGATTCAAAGGCTTCAGTAATGTCAGTGCCCTATAAGAAAAAAGAGACAATAAATAAATATTTCCCATTTGAAAGTGATTGGGATGACAAACAAAGGGAATTTTTGAAAAAAAATTAAAAAAAAAATTATTAGGCATTTAAGATTTGAACCGTACCGATGAGAACTATTGCTATCTCTCCTTTTCTTGATTTGAACTATACTTATGTATATCTGTTTGCTAGCAAAAGTAATTCCATAACAAATTTCTGTTTGTCTACCACAACACGAAATTAAATTTTAAATTAGTATTATCAACATCTAACGTGTGACAATTGCGACAGCTGACAGCTAACAGTGCGACTCATAGCTCAGCTTAATTAGGTAAGCTGTGACCATAGAGTAATATATACGACGATCTGCCAGAGATTACCCAAAGAACAGAGACGTATAGATACGCTCCAAATAGTTTGATCTTGCTTGAATGAGATAATATAATTAATCAATATTGGATCAGACTTGGAACTTAAAAGTGGGCGAGATGTCTGCGATCTAAGTACGAATTCGAAATTTCAAGTCCGTACAGGGCCTGAAAAATCGCTGCAACATTTTTGACAGATTTTGGTAGAAAACGCTTGCGCTTTTTAAGCTGCAGCATCAACAGTTATTTTTAAAAGCTTCTTTATAAACCAGTTTACGAGCCCAAGACGTCTAACAGCAAAATCCTTTCTTAGCTAGATGTGTGTTGGACACAGGGATTAATTTTTTCACCGCAAGTCTTTGAATTGTTTCTGGGATACAGCACTTTGCACGCTTATTTGGACACCCTTTACAAATATCCATGGCTCTGGCGGAATTTGAACTTACCTTTGTTAGAACTAACCAATCCTTTCCACCCGGATGACTTGATACAAATGTACTAAAATCGTAAAGTTTATCATGGATTCTCCATAGACCCTCTGCACCATCATCGATTCGTTTACTTTCCAACCACAAATGTCCAGTGTGTAGAATATTATCTCTTAATTTTGGATATTTGATACCTAAGCTCGATAATCTGTCAAGATTCGAGTCTGCTTTATGGAATTTTGGAGTGAATGTTAATGGTGTTGTGGAGGTTTCGTTTTGAAAAGTATTCAATATATGTTGGTGGATTACAGATGATGCCATTTTCTGAAAAAAAAAACAAATTCAAAGGTAAGTAAAAGTCTAGGTTGTTGAAAATTTGTTATACTTCATATACATTTGGTTTTCACCGTCTAAAAATTATCATAAATATCTCGTAAAAATATCAAGCTACATAATAATGTTAATTTTGAAACTTCTATCACCTACTTATTCATTATAATGCCAACGAACTTGATTATTACAATTGGAAAAAAAACATCGCAATGACGTGGAAACTCAATTAAAATGATTAGGTATATGTTTGTAAAATTGTAAAATGAAGGAGGTATTAAATTAGTATTTAGGTTTTTTTAAGGGATGAAGGTTGACTTTGAACAATTTTATAATCATTTAAAAAGGATTTGTTAAGACATGGCCATATCATAATTCATTTTTTTCATTGGAAAGATGAGTGTTTTGAAATGATCCTAAATTTAAAAAAAATCGAAAAAAATAATATTTAATCTGTTAATCAAGCAAACAAAATATATCGTCAAAAACATATTGCATATTAATCATAAAATCTTTGAAATTATACAATTAAACCATTCAGTAGTATAACTTTTAGTCAATCTATTGGCCTTATCTATATAATAACGTCTAAAACTTCTTCTAAATTTAAAAATGACTAACGTGAACCAAACTTCTATTCAGTACACAAAATCTTAATTCTAAGCTTTCAACTTACCCCAAATAACCAAACGTTTTATTCTAACATTTATATTATATCAATAAACAAATATATATATATCAGAACTAAATATCAATATGTAACCGAGAGTAACTGTAAACTGAACACAAAAAACAATAACAACATTGAGACAATTGACATATTTATAATATTGAATTATTTAATGCATAATTAGTAGGTAGGTACCTAAGTAATGAAAAAAGATTCCACAATAAAAAAGTCATATAACCGGTGGATGACCAAGTGACCTTGCAGAAGTTCGTTCATTCTTATTACCCACATCACAGGAATCAAAGATACTGAGAAACTGGTAGCATCCGAAGAAGTTAATTATTGTCACTGTATAGATCGTCTCTATGTTTTAAATTTATATTTATACATATAACAGAGATTTTAAACCTGAATGACTGTAGAAGTACCCATATTTCCATTGGTGCGTGGTTATATTTCAACGATTAATATTTCTCACTTCAGAGAAAATATTTTAAGACGAAAAAAACATAGGACAGACTTTATTAGGTACTTGGTGCACTGAAATATTCAAAATTCTATTGGTGCTGGCAATCTTGAAGTTATACAGTTAAACAAAACAAACTATTATGAATGCTATTTGTGCTGATAATATTGTAACGTTGAACCCTGTGCTAAACGTTGTGGGGTGAGTTCACTTGCGTAAAACTCAAAGTTCGCAGATTGCTTCCAATGATTTATTTTCAAACACTCAGTACACGAGCTTCTATTATGGTACAACTGTCACCACTTGTCACCTTGACAATCTATACTGTCACTGTCTTCACCGACAGAACTACTATTAACCTCTGACTCCACAGACTGACTGTTATCAACTGTCTTTATAAGACTCACTGCCTTCATAAGACTGACTCTGTCCCGTGATCGACACGGCTTTATATACTTGAATCATGACATGACATTCATCAAGAATGTTCTATGATTATCTAGACGAACATAATTAATGTTCTAGATCCTTGTCAAACTGACAATAGTATGACAAATTGTACCTCACATATAGTTTCTGGAAGGATCCAGAATAAATCTTCTATAATTCTAGAACTACATAAGGAAATATACATGCAATAACTACTGTAAGCAACGTAGTAGCATAAATAACTAATAAACGAATATTAACCGTAAGTACATGAATACCTATCTACGTTACAATATCAAAGTTATGCAGTTTTAGGTAAATAGAAGACTTTTTGCGCCAACTTTAAAGATATCAGCACCAATAGAATTAAATAACTCAACCGGAGGTTCCACCGTGACTTTCCTTATTATAAACACCAAACCAAAAGTTGATCAGACAACTGCCAGTTTAGAATTCAACCGACGGTTAAGCTGATCTTTATTAAAACCAGCCCTTAATGATAACCTTGTATTTTCACTAGAACGAAATATACCTTTCCATTTATTTAAAAAATATATAGGTACAATAACCCACATTCAGTTCAGCAGTTTTTTTGAATATTTCGAATACGATTCATCGTGTCAAAGTTTTCCAAAAAAAAGTCACTCATATACATATAAACCCTTGAAGGGTGATACACAAATACATATATTACTAAAATTAACCTGTACATAATTAGAATTGTATTGCGGAAGAAATGATCTAATAAATATGTGTTTATTAAATTGTTTTTATTTATTTTACATAATGTGGAATATATGTAAATTTATATGTATGTTAATATACAAGGAAAAATACCGGTTGCGTATGCGATTATTGCGGAAACAGGTAAATTTAAATTTATAGAACCTATTGGTATTTGATAGAATGTATATGATATAACTAATCTCATTATAAAAACATATCAAAACATATTTGAATATATGGAGCGATACTAAATAAAAATCGTCCTCAGATAACAACTGATAAAGTCGGTCCTATATTTGCAAAATAATATATTATTTAACTAGTGGGTTATGACCATTACCGCAAGTTGGTTACTAACGAAATACTAAGATCGAATAGATACAAAGAAAGAAGTGTATTCACAGATCCTAATTAATAATATCCATAAATAAACAGCGTGAGTTATAAAAAATCATTTTTGGGTTATTATAACTCACGCTGTTTGTTTATGGATACTATTAATTGCTCAAAAGCAGTTGAATAATGAATAGATATAATTTATTAAAGTAGATAAAGTTATTTATTGATAATTTTAATGACTAAATTAATGAAATGCCACTTGAAGGCAAATATTTGTTCGATATTTTCGCCATGCAATCGGATAAACAAAACCGATACCTAATAATAGCCAAAATCTACATTCATAATATTGGTGTTTATATAAACCTTGTCAAATACCTATGTATATTTAAAAATTACGCCATAACACCTTCATCTGTATCATTGCCGAGACTGTATTCAAGGTTTCCTCTTTTCTGATACCTTTTACCTACCTATAACAAAGATTAAATATACTAATGTTTGCCTATAACTTAGAATCATATTTCCGTTTGAGGAACTATCAAGTTTATTAATATTCTTTAAACGTTTCGACGGCGTGCCTTGATTCAATGGTAATATTTGAGTTCAAATTTATACTTTTAAAATATGCTGCATGACTATTCTTTTTGACCACAGTACTTATTTCTTCTGTTATCAAGAAATGTTAATTAATATATTATTCTATATAGATAATTTTAAAAATTAGATTTATGATAATAATTCTATGCGATGTATCTTATCGTCAGTTATAGATTTTTTTTTGATTTTATTATATAGAAATAAATAATTGAGTATATTACATTTGAAGAAATAAAACTATGGAATAAAACAACGTATTTACACCAGTAAATATTTTATAAGAAAGAATTTATCCTGAAAAATGTAACAAAAGTGAATTGCTCAATTTTTAAACCATTTCGATGATAATATATTCATATATTTCTCTGTTGCGCTTACATAAACCACATATAAATATTATACAAAAACAGATTTTCATAAATAATTCAACTATTGAATAAGTTGAATAAAAAATAAACACTTACCTATTCAAAATATTATCAATAGCAGCGTCCACTGAACCCGATGTTTTTTTCCTACAAAATGTAGTCTAATCTCTCTCTGCAGATATGACAACAAAATATTGTTATGTATTATCACACAGTAATCACAGTTGAAAATAATATAATGCGATGTTTATGTGAAGCATGTATCTGTTTTCAATATAGCTAGGAAATCGTGTAGGCCCCAGTAATATGTCTTCCGGAGAAAGCAAACACAGGCGGCGATCATCTATCACTTCATCTCATAACATTATTAGCAAAGTCTATCTTAGATGTAGACTTTGTTATTAGGTATCAGTAAACCACACTGACAGAATTTTCATCAACTAGGTACTACTGTGGGTGTACTTTACTCATTTACAAAGAATAAACTAAAAACTTGACTGTTTGTGTGTGTATGTGTTTGAATTTGTTAAACTTGACCATGACTGGTGGCCGAATGACTACAAAACATAGCATATTGTCGGAAACGAAAAATAATGATTAGTTAATCATTTTTATTGTAATTCGATGTATGAGGATGAATAAATTTTTCTTTATTATAGTTATTGTATTCAATGTTAATGACGCAGTTTTGACATTAATTATTTGGCAAATTAAAAATCCATTAAGGTGGATGAACGGTAGTTGATGCCTGCAAATTATTCCGATTTGCAAAACGAAAATGATAACAATTATTGTTAAATTTATACTATATGCAAGCTTTAGTGATCCATGAAATATAATATAATGTCATTTCTTCAAGCAACTTATTCTGCTATTCTATAAAACACAGATGAATTTTGCTTTCGGTTACCTGTAAGGATATCTGGATAAAAATATTTCAAGATTATTGGGCTTTAAGGTATTTCTATACCAAGGTTCGTTGAAATTAGTTCAGTAGTTATTCCGTGGGACGTGGCCAAGTAATAAATAACTTCCAAAAAAGAACTAGGAGTGATACCCTGGAAAAGTAACAGTAAGAATCATAATATGTAATACTTTTTAGAGCAACATCTAATAAAGTCGCTCCTAGTTGTTTTTTAAGTTATTTATTTAACTATTTTTAGTGATATTGGTTAATAAATCACAAAAATATTTTTTTAAGCTTCTCATCAATAGGTAAGCTCACTACTCAAATATCTAATTTGTAACGTTCACAACGTAACCATTCAGCGCTTAATTATCTAATGATTTATTCATTACCCTCCGTCCATGTCCTGCCTTTTTTTGGAACTGTTTCGAACCTAGTGTCGTCTTTATGCATCCTTAGCACTCACCTATTTTTCATGTGAAAGCCCCTGAAATAGTAAAAGTATATTATTCTAATTTAATACAACTTGTTTTTATCAAGCAAACAAATGTTTATTACTTACTTTAAATATCGTCACCCTCATTTCCTTATTTTCTCTACCTTTTCCTATTTGGCTCAGCTTTAATCTTGCCATTTCATTCCATTGAGAATTGACTATTTGCCTGTAGAATGGAACATGGGACCTGTTGTTTTGAGTCCTGTAACTATTGTAAACAACTGAGTTTCGTATTTTCTTAACTAAAACAATACTTACATCATCTCCATTCACAATCCAGAAACGGTGATTCTGTTTAACTGATGAGAGCACCTAGTCGCCTAGAGCAACCATCGGAAATTCGGAAAATGTAAATTTAAATTTGTTAGAGCTTGATTGTTTTTGAAAGTTTGAATCAAGAATATATAAAGGGAGGATGACTAACTCAGTATACTGTTCTATAAGCAGAAGTGGCTGAAATAACGTCCCGTGATAAGTTGCCAATTTGGTATGTTGCGCAGTATTTCACTGATTGTCTATTGTTGTAATTATGCTTCCTTCGCCCATACCACGGTCGTAGAATCACAGGTCTGGAATCGAAGGTCGAATTGCATAGGCAGCAAGTGGGTTGCTTAGCGTCTTGTTCTAATGTCAAAGTTAACGATAGCACTGCGAAATTGAGAAAAGGGGATGTTACTTAGAACATAAAATACCTTAATATTATTGCAAATTTATGAATTTATGAGCGCCGAATACAATATAAAGACCTATCGAGATGAAAATATGTTACCGTATACGGTTTGAACCATCAAACAACTTTGCATTATCCTTTGAATTGGTATTTCTATGTTTTAAGCAGCATCCCCCTTCGAATGCGAATCACGCGGCAGAAATTGGAAGCTGAAAAGACTAGACGGTAACCGAACCACTTTTTTCACGCTCGTTTCAAGACCTTTCTGTATGATGACCGTGGCCTAAGAAGCTCTATAGACAGGAGATTCAACTGTCTATACAAAACCATGTGACGCGCTGACTCCCCAAACGACGGCAGGGTCGTGGCCTAAAATCGGGTATGCGCACTACGTTAATGCGCACGTGTCATATATCTTCGATGTATTTTTAAATTCAAAATCAAGTCATGCTAAATCTTATTGTTTGACGTTTCAGTGTTCAAAGTTTTCACTGTCACAGAGACAGAGAACATAGATAAAATATTATATGACAAAGAAAACATATGGAGGTGCGCACTGTCGTTATGCGCAAACCCGATTTTTAGGCCACGACCCTGCCGTCGTTCACAGCGTCACCCCCTCCACAGGTGTTATTTCTCCTGTCTATAGAGCTTCTTACCGTGGCCCATACTACATAAAGATGCGCAGCGTGATTTTGCGCAACACACCGAAATGACATATGATAACCCAATGTTTTTTGTGCTACTCCCACTACTCGTGTTACTCGTCCTCCCTATATTTGTTCATGGTTTGAATGCTGTTTTTGTCAACGTCAACGAGAGTTGAGAACACTACTTGCTCCGAGACAGAGAACACTTCTTGCTCCGAGATTGTTCTGTGATGATACCAGGTTGGTCGGTCACTTGGTTGTCGGTTGAAGACGGTGGCGGGGAGACAGGATGTTTTTGAAAAATTTTGGCTGGCCAGAAGGTATGGCGGCAGCGGATGTGAAAGAGCGAGTTTTGAAATCATAAAAGATTGAAGCCATTGATAGTGCGTTGGTAAATATTTTAAGCTCAAGTATCAGTAGGGTTTAGTTCCTGCCTTTTCCATATTTTTGAAGAAAACCCTTGATTTAAAAGTAGGTATGTTTTATTATGTTATTTTTTAAGAGGACAAAATTCATTATCTAAGAGGAACTAGTTATATTTACTTAGTTTTACGTTGAAACTTGAAATTACTTTTAGTTTTTTTTATACCTAGGATAAAATTTTATTTGCTTCTTTATTTTTTTGAACATGAATTTTCACTTCACTGTTACTGGTTAGCATTTAGCATTTTATTTAATAATTTTTTCACTATTGGTTATAGTGTATTTTTGTAACAAATTGTTAAAAAAAATTGAAAAACCACAGAATGAATAATTTATTACAACTTATCCATATCTTTTCTTTTCTTGAAGTCGATTTGTTTCAGAGTGCATTGGTTATTATCTTTCTTCTCATTTTAGTGTCTACAAAATTACTTTTAAGTGTTACGCAATCCATTCAATTGATCTGACATTTATCTATTAAACACTTTGGCGCCCATTGCTAATCTGTTTTAACTAAAATATTTTGAACCCACAACATTAAATAATGCTTTTCACCTAGCCAAGGTAGTGTGCGTTCAATACAACATTACAAATTATATTCTTTATAATTCTGCAAGAAAGAATATTTTACAGATCATGCTGTTTTTAGATACTCTGGATTATAAAAATGAAAAAAATATATATACCTCGACGGGGACTCGATCTACGGATCCTGCTTCCTAGCTAACTTACGACCAAACCGGCTACAGCGTCGTTTCGCGTCATTTGGAGTTGAACATATGGTTACAGAGAACTCGCGGTGCTTCAAAAGGATCCGTTAATTCAAGATTTCAATTATTAAATCCATTAATATTGATATACAACATTATTGTGTCAATATTTCAAATTATAACGACATGTTTAGAAAATACGTATACATAAAAAATAAAAATAAAGCAAACATACAACCGAATTGTATACCTCCTTCTTTTATTGAAATCGGTCAAAAACATACAGGCGTATTCATAATCGAAACTTAGGATGCTACTAAATTAAGTGCGGGGGTCTAACCTTTAATTAGGTTTATATGTTTTGTTTTTTATTTTAATACGGTACTAGCTAGAACCGAACTAAGATAGGATTATGAATAAGCCGGAAATTCTTTTAAGATGTCGGTCAATAAAAAAAGTTTAAACTTCCATTCTAATAGAAACAAAAAAAAATAACTTCATATAAAAACATTCATATATATATTTATATTATATGATCATCATTTGGATTTTCAGATACAACTATTCAGACTTGGGTACATATTTTTTGAGATCTGGTTTCTCTGTATTCGGCTTGGTTTTGATCAGCTGTTGGAAAGCACCAACAAATGTATCAACTTGTGATACCAATCTGACATTCACATCGAATTTATCAAGGACCTCATTGAAAATTGGATAGAGATGTTCCAAGGCACCATGATCTAGAGTCGGGAACAGATGGTGCAGACAGTGATCACCAAAGTTTGTTAGTACCAAGAAATGTGATCCACTAATCTCTTTTCGATCCATGACGGCGTCAAGTTGACTCAAGCCCCAATCGTATTTCTGTTTAACTCTGGAAATAATATTTAACAGTTTTGGTTAAAATCAGTTATAGGTACCTAAATATAATTTTAGGTAATTCCAAACTGGTCAACAATTAATTATTATTTTTATTTATTATATTATTGTCTGTGAATAAGAACTATAAACAGACGATGTCATAGCTAAACGACAAATAATTGTACATGCATACAAAAAAATTGTTGTTTTAGCGCCTGAAAATAAAAATGGAATAATAATATTAATCTGCGTCTGATGTTCTATTATAATATCCTGGCATCAAATTAGAACTTCTATAAAGCAAAAATTCAATAAATTATAGGATCCAATTAAATGCTGAATATAGCAGAGGTCATCAATATATTCGAAAATATATTTTTTGTGTGGTCTTGACACTTCTTCGATACATAAATTTCAGAAACTTAATGATAGTAAGTTGATACAAACTTTCAAATAATTAGGAAGTTTTTGTCAGAAAAAAATCCATGGATGAAAATCGAACCCCGAACATTTTATTTCCAATACATTCCTTTTATACTCCTTTTATGTAAAAAAATCTACTATAAGAGGAAAAGACTGTCACTGTCATCTTCCCTCTTACAACAGAACATACTAATAAAAATATATTTCCTGAATATATACCAAAACAGCGTCTTTGGTGATTTTTCTTTGAGAAAATCTAAAATGCCACGAGCCACGCCGAATCCTTCAACCCTATGACCTATGCAAAAATTCGCAAATGTACGGAATCCCCTCCACTCGGTATTCGCGACTAGTACTTTACTTGGAGACTTGGAGATAGTGTTCTCTGCACTCGCTTCTTTTATCTATATCCTTCTTACCTTGGCTCATCACCATCATGGAAGATATCAGGATGATGGTGGGCTGCATGGAGTCCGACAAGGGCAAAATGCAATGAACCCACCAATATAATAAACAACCATAGGCCGATTGTGTGCCATAATGTTTGACCGCCCAAAGCGTACATAACAAGTGGCAGAATAAATGATGTCAAATCGGTCATTTTTAAATTTTTGCCACCGAATCTGTAGGCGTCGATACATCTGAAACACAATATGGTCGGTTGGTAAGGGTATAATCATTTAAATTATTAAAATATACATCGAAATAATCTAGGAACAATTAAAATAGAATCTGTTATATTATTAAAACACTAAGCCTTAAATTTTGGATACTGTTTACCTTTATCATAAGAAAATCCACACATATAATACACCAAATTGAAGCTGACAACAAGTAGATTGGCCGAAAACTATCTAAATTACCTAAATCTTGATTAATCAAGTCGAAAGCCGTCATAATTATTTATATTTCTATTTGGCCTAGCACCCAGTAGATGGGAGCACATAAAACTGCATTAACTGCATCAATTTTATCATGTTCAAAACCGTAACAGAGAACAGAGGTCTCTGTTCTCTGACCGTAATATTTATTTTTATTTCTATTATGCCTACCTCCCAGTGGATGGCAGCAGCAAATTAAAGGCAAATTAAGATTTATCTTCGAATGTTATAAATCTGGCTACATACCACTTGGCAAGTGCCAATCACAAGTTAAAGTACTCTTTTTCAGAATAAGTGTAAACTATATAATATATATAAACAATAGTCAGCAATTATCTCTTTCAATGAAGGGGTACTCGGGTGTGATTAGTTGCTTACAACGACAACTGCTGGCAACTAGCGCGTAATGTGTAACTGGCTTAAGCTTTAGGCTCTATGTCATATGACAATTGACAAAGAACAGTTGACTTATTGGAAACTGAAATTGACGATTGACAATATGAATAAGGAAACCATGAAGGAATAAGAAAGGAGAAAGGATCAGAGACCCAAAAGGATGAAGGAAACTGAACTGCATTATTCCTTCAAAAATATTGGTAATAGAAGGTCCGAATAGAGATAATCTACGTTTAATAAATACATCTATGATAAATATATTATATTGAGATATCTTTACCACTATAATAGATTGTGGAAGTATAAATCGTAACATTATTAAATGAATAGCTCTATCTAGTCAAAGAAAATGAAAACATTTTTCAGCCCTAGGTAAGAAAAGACCAGAGAAAACATGAAAAGACTCACTTTCGGACCTCTGAATAGGGTCGAAAATCTATTTTTTTAACAGTGAAGTATAAAAAATAAATATATGGCTATGATTTTAAAAGAAGTATAATTCTCTTGTATTTTATTTGCTGCCCTCTCTAGATGATTTTGATGTGTATATAGTCTCAAGAATAACATATAATGTGTGGGAACTATGTAATAGATTACTTTACCTTCTGACAAAAGCTAGTGGAAAGAATCCAATCCAAATTAGGGGTGCTGCAAGAAAAGTACGAATTTTCTGTAGCAAATTCTTCTCAATAGGCAAATACTGGAAGAATGGTTCCAATAAGGAAATTTCCAGATCGTCAATAGTATTGGTATGTAGGTGATGACTTAATACATGACTGATTCGGAATTCCCTGAAACGAATAATTCATTGGTATAGGTAGTGAGTTGTAAGGTTCGTGAATGACAAAAGACGACATATAATCAGTTTTGTCTGTAACACCAAAATGGGAGCACGCATCGCCTATATGAAAGTTGCAAATTCCTTTTTGTGATTTCGATTAATTGCAATTTGCCATAGTATTTAAATATATATCTTTAACAATAAATATTTTTTACAAAAATTGGACCGACTTGGACCGTTTAAATTTTCAGAGAAACTTTTATAATTCTGAGGAGCCTTCGCGTGTGCTAGTTCGACTCGCAATTGGTCGCATTTTATTCTGGCTCTACATCTTTTATTTTTCAAAAATTTTAGTCTTCGTAGTTTAAAATAAGTTAAAATCCAAACTGAATTACTTATTCTCTTACCTGACTTGCATCAGTGAGAACTGGAAGTAATACATTCTGAAATTATCCCTTCTATGAATGTAGTTGTGAGCAGCAATGGTGACCATTCCTAGGAAGATGCCAGCAATAATTGCAATACCATAACTCCAATATTTCACGGCCATCACAGAGAACAGAAATAGAAAAAATAATAGTGCATCTGTCATAAAATTGGTTGTGTTTAATGGTTGTTTTGGTATTGTTTTTAAATGAGGCATAATTGCACGTTTCAATGTCTTGTAGAAGCCATCTTCCTCGAATGAGAATGGAAAGTTTCTTTTTGCCTTTGCATTTCTTTTGTAATATTTCTTGAGTACCTCTTCAGGTTTTTCGGTAAGATGGTGGGCTTCGAATGCTTCTGTTATATCAGTACCCTGGAAAACAAATTCTGTTTTATATTTTTGTATGTTTTGGTTCAATTAATATTTGCCATTCAATCAGTAGAAGTTCATAATAAATTAAAATTGAAACACTAGGTAGGAATAATAAGTTTCTTTTAATATATTGTTTAAACATGACAATTGTTTGGACAAAATAACCTTCCTCAAGTGTGAGTATTGAGTAAATTCTGAGAGGATAAGTAACTACTTAAATAATGAGGATGGTTAACATACACCTCAACTAAATGTATGTAAATATAGTATATAGTAATTAGTTAACAATTATAAGAGTGTTCGAGCAGGAGTTCATATCAAATTCAAACTGTTAGAATCATGCGCATTTCGATTTTGAGAAGACCGAAATTAAAATGAGCATGATTAACAACCACGGAACACAATTTGAATTTGGCCCAAAATGCTGCTCGAACACCCTTTATATTTATAGAGTAAGTTGCTGGACACAAGCATTTGAAAGTCTTCTTCCAAGAGATAGGCTTGATCAAACCGTAAAAATGGGACCATTTCTCAGCCATTTTCCTTCAAATCAACAAAAAAACAAACATACCTTCACTCAAATTGTATACATCTTTCATATGGAAAATCGGTCAAGCCATTATTTTAGATATCTATAGTATTTTACAGAACATAAAATATATTTTTTTGTTCATACCTTTGTCAAACTGAGCCATTCTGAACCACCTGGATGTTTGTCCACAAACTCTGTCAAATCATAGATGCCATCGTGGACTCTCCACAATCCTTCTGCACCGTCAGTGTCCTGTTTCTCTTCCAGCCATACATCGACGGTGAGATTGTGACTTTTTTTCGTTCTCGATGAGGGTGGCACTATGCCTAAAGTGGATTTCGGCACAAAATCTGAATTTGGTGGCATATCTTTAATGTTTATATAATTTATATATTATATTAAATCCAATTGTACTCATCTGAGTTCTGTGCTCAAATTAGATGGCTTATTCAACTTATATATTTGTTATCAAGTACATATTTCTGTCAAGATAACACTAGTGACCTCTGAAGAGATAGTTGAATGTGTTTTTGTTTATTTTTGCAAATAATGTTGAATATATCCAAAGATAATGATTATCGATTATAAAATAATTTATCTGAGACATTATATTTATATTTATATACTGTGTTGTTTACTGGAAAGGGACATTCAAAATTTGGCTTAATTTTTCATCCAAATGTATCATTGGTACCATCGCTTCTACACTTAATAACCAGTTCTGTGTGGATACAAGTAGATCTAAATTCATCAACTTGGATGATTTTATATCGTCCCTGATATCAACAAAAAGCGCAACAATATAAATGAACTCATCGGCGCTAGAAGTGAGAGAAGCTGGTGCGTTCTGTCTTTTTCAGCATCCACAATAGCTATCCACAGTTGATGTCGCCAAACGCACCCATTTTTATCGTGATAAGCGTGAGGCTGACTTGCAGTCTGATGAGTATTCATTCTTATGATTCTAACATAACAAACTTATTTAAATTGCGTGAATCAAACAAAATGTATTTATAACAGACATATTAGATTTCGTAAGCGTTATCTAAATAATATATTTCTCCTAAAATATTATGTTTAATATCGAATATAAAAAAATAATGTTATCGAAAACAAACTAAATCCTCTCTTCGTTAATATCTACAACATGAGCCATCAAACAATAATTATCCATATCTATAAATTCCCCTGGTATCTCCCAGTGTCTTTTCTCAGCCAGCTCAGTATCGCAGGCGACTTACATATTTACTTATAAAGCTAAGGCACCAAGTATTGTATTTAATTGTTTTAACAATTTGATCGAAGAGCATTTTATAAACCAGAAACAAAGACATTAGTATAAATCTTAGGAAAAAATATAAAATGGAAATTCGTTCTCTCAAGTAGTTACCCTCAAACTAAAAAAAATCTTTTAACTTGAATTGAAGAAATATATTATTGTCAATTTCTAAAATCCTCAGGATTCTCTAGACTCTAGACATTATTCGATACCTAGCTATCATATTTATCATAGAATAAATAGGTATATTTATAGATATCTATAAAAAAATATGTTCCGGAAATACCTACCTGAAAAATACTATTTTAATTTTGTTATATTAAAAAAATTATACTACCGGTGACATCTGTTGTTGAATAGTTAACCTATATGGAATGGATCATAACAGAGAGAAGTATCCATTCTTTGGCAACCATAGCAGAGAACAGAAACGTATACTGTTCTCTGACCATAGCTGCGGCAGAGACAACCATGGTTGTCTCTGGCTGCGACCATGCTGCGGATGCGGACCATGGTGGCAAATATTAGGTGTATTTAATCTTTAACGGTGGTATGTCGTACAGAAGATCTTGCAGCTCCGGCATAAGAATTGTCACACTTCTTGTAGGCGTTTTTGATAATTCAGGGTCTGGTCGCACAGATCGCTTGAAGATTCTTACTGGGCGACGAGAAACATTGCATCACGTCGCGATTTCAGTTTTTAACCTTAGAAAATTCTCACTTGCACGGTTTGAAGCAGGGGCAGCGTGTAACGATTTTTACCGCCTCAAACTTTTAACCTTTGGAAGCAGCAAATTTCGCGAGGGGCCATCAACACTAGTGCCACTTACGAATATGATATTTAAAAAAAACTTCAATATGCAAGACACTTTGGCCTATCCCAACTCCGAGTGTTGCAAGAGACGGAGGAAAAAGAGTTATGTACATGTAGGGTAGGACTGCTTTTCTCCTATAGAAAAGGCAGAGTTGTGAAATACTAGAGATACTCTCAAGATCATTTCCATCACTTCCACCCTCACCAATCTCTTGATGTGTAGAGTTCCAGCTACAAGCATCAATAAGCGCTTTTGAGACTGCTGAACACACCACATCAGAATTGTCACTGTCAGACTTCAGTACTTCAGACTTCAGCTGATAAATTAACAACAACCTCAAAACAATTTATTTTCTCTCTGAAAATAACAATTTTTCTCTGATAACAATTAAGGGGTGTTTAATTTTTTAATTAGTTCACTGTTATCCTTTAATAAGATAAAGAAATCTCTAATTAGTTCGTTAGTAGTGATAGGAAAAAAATACACTCTCATTATGACTTCAATGTTCGATCAATTTGAGCAAGCTTCTATGCGAACTAAGAATAATAACATAAATACTGCAGAAATGGTATATTTGAAATTTTTATTAATCATAGTCCAAATCTTAGAATGTTGGCTGATCGCAAGATTTGTTGTAGAGCACTCTGGGATTCATCAACATGACAACTGAGAATGAAATACCTATATTCACTAGAAGTAAAAAGGATTTTACACCCCTAGATAAAATTACTCATGTAGCTATTGCCAACAAGAATCTTGTAATTGCTATGGCAAATGGAATATTGTTTAGAATGAATTTACATAATCCACAACAATACACAGGTAAAATTGTACTGTTGTCGTTTGCTACTATTTTTTTGATTTCAAACATGAATATTTTTCTAGAAATATCATTAAACAAATACACAGCAACATGTCGGCTAACCAATATATTTCTGGATCCTACTGGCAATCATTTATTGTTAACATTCGCTCCCAAGAACGAGGGTGGCCCAGAATTATTATACCTTTCTAGAAAATCAGACAGATTAAGATCGACAACAAAATTTCGTGGAAATGAATTCACCGAAGTGGCATGGAATACATTCAATGATTCAGAAAATACTACAGGTCCAATTCTATTGGGTACGAAAATTTTGGTCATAACCTAAGAGATTTTCACAACCAATGCATTTTCTCCATAGGTACAACAAAGGGACTGATATTTGAAACAGAAATAGTTTTGGAGGGTGATAAATTTTTCACGTCCAGCTTCTCTTCGAGTCTAGAACAGTACTGGAGACAGGTAATTTACGGTTATGTTCTTGCTATTTATTATTTATTGAACCTGAATTTCTCTTTACAAGCTGCCCAATTACTTGCCCTTATATGGAAATAAAGAAGCTGATGGACTGGTAATGTTTGAATATCTATTGCAAGAGTTTATTAATACAGATCTTGACCTATACGGATTTGATAGACAAATCATGCAGCATTAACTTGTAATAACATCGCATTGCGTTTATTCCCCAAGCTTGTGTTTTATCTGTCAATGTCATTCTTTCGTTTTTCTTGACGCTATCACTTTGCCATGGAAATCTATCACGATGATTTCGAGATCAAATTTCTGATACATGATTGGTGCGTTTGTTAGCATTGTCAAGGTTACTGCGTCAGTCGCGAAGATGGCTATTTTATAAATTAATAGGTTTTGTTCCCATTGTAATTTTGATTCTTTTAAGGTATTCGATATTGGAAAGGGGACAAACACTCCAATAACTGGCCTAGAATACTACAAAAATATCCGATCCGATAAGTACGCAATATTTGCAGCCACACCATCGAGGTTGTACTTTTTCTCGGGCAAAGCGAACGCCGATGAAAAACCAGTGCTGCAGCAAGTTTTCAACAAATATTTAAATATCCCCGAACCAGAGACGTACATCGAGATTGAGAGTAATTTGCGATATTCCAAGTTGCAATTTTGGTCGGAAAATCTGACAACACCAACTTCTTATGCTTGGATCACAGAGAAGGGAATCAATTATGGACAGGTGAGTAGAGTGCCTTACCTGAAATGTGATAAAAGGAAAAAGAGTTCCCTCCGATATAAGAATATCGTCGCTTTGTAAATAGAAAAAATATGGGGCACACTTATTCTGCTGTTTCTTTTTTCAAAACAGTTTTTATTACTTTTGGTTCTTGTATCAATCGACTCCGCAGCGATTTCTCAGGCCCCATACGGTCTAGAGACTTGAAATTTCGAATTCGTACTTAGATCGCAGACATCTCGCCGCCGCTTAAGCTCCAACTGTGATCCAATATTGATTGATTATCTTATTTAAGCAAGATCAAACTATTTCTTCTACATGGAACGATTAATGCCGGACAATGGGATCCGTCACTGGAATTACGCACGAGCATGGAGCGTATACAGTATGAATACCCATCGAATGGGGTTCGTCACGATTCCTGACGTTATCTGCCATTTTACGCATGTCTTAAATAGTTTGAATTAAATTTTAATACCTAACCCCCAAAACACTGACACTGACAAGACAATACTGACATATTTGTTAAGAGGCGTTTAGAAGAAAATACTGAAATGTTTGACATTAAACGTCAAAGAGAACAATAACAAACGTCAAAATAACAATTAGCCGATCTGATCGAAGACGTATGTTTATGACGTTAAAATTTGATTTCACCTAATTTACAAACAAAAAAAGAAATAGACAAGGTATGACGAAATCGCATTCGATGTGAATTCAAACTTTATATATGTCTCTGTTCTCTGGTATATAGGTACTCTCTGGCAGATCATCGTATATATTACTCTATGGTTATGTTGCGCTATTCACTGTCAGCCATAAACAAATATAGTAAGGGTGACTAATACGAGTAAAGGGAGTAGCACAAAAATCCTTGGATGTTCGTATGGCATTTAGGGGTGTTGCGCAAAATCACGCAGCGCATCCTTATGTAGTATGGGCGAAGGAAGCTTAAACACAATAGACACTCAGTGGAACTCTGCGCAACACCCCAAATTGACAATTTTTCACTAGACGTTATTTAAGCCACTGCTGCTTATAGAACAGGGTACAGAGTTAACAATCCTCGCTTTATATATTCTTGCTGTCAGCTGTCGTAATTGTCAGACGTCAGATAATATTAATTTCAAATTTAATTTTGTGTTGTGGTGGACAAACAGTAATTTTTTATGTAATTTCTGTTGCTAGCAAACAGATATACATAAGTATAGTTCAAATCAAGAAAAGGAGAGATAGCAATAGTCAAATCTTAAATGCCTAATAAAAACTATTTTTATTTCTTTTTTCAAAAATTCCACTCGTTTTATATTGCATCTTTTTCAGGTTGACCTCTCTTACGACGATATCAGAGCCATCAAACCCAAATCCACACCAATCGAATATCCCAAACCCCTGTACGAAGATTATTCAGTATCACAGAAATTTCCACTTGCTATTGCCCTAACACAATTCCACATTCTATTAGCCTACACGGATACAATCAAAGGCGTTTGTCTTCTCAATCAAGAAGTCGTCTACGAGGACAACTACAACGAGGCATTTGGCAAGCTAGTCAATCTCGTTAAAGATGTGCAAACCGGCGATATATGGGCCATAACTGAGAATGCAGTATTCCGCTATCGAGTGACACGTGAGGAACGTAATGTATGGCAAATATTTTGCAACAATCAACAATTCGACTTGGCCAAAAAATATGCCCGCTGCAATGAGGTGTACTACAATCATGTGCTGATCAAGGAAGCGGACATGCTCTTCAACAACAAACAGTACGAATTGAGTGCTCAAAGTTATGCGGAAACGCAGTCGCGTTTCGAAGAAATTTGCCTGAAATTCATCCAAGTCGAGCAATATGACGCTCTCAAATTGTATCTGCGAAGTAAATTGGATACATTAAATCGTCAAGACAAAACCCAAATCACCATGATTGTCATTTGGGTGATTGAATTGTATTTGAGTAAATTGGAGGAGAAACGTCTACAGGGTATGGAACAAAGTGCCGCCTATTTTGATTTGGAAAAGGAGTTTGAAATGTTTCTGGCATTGGAAGAGGTGGCTGAATGTATAAGAAGTAATAAGCATACCATATATGATTTAATGGCCAGCCATGGGGATAAGAGTAATCTTATTAAGTTGACTGTTTTTAACAAAGATTTTGAACAGGTAAGAATATAGCCAATAATATATACCGGGTGATTCAATAAGGGTGACGAGGTAGTGTATCTCAGGAACTAATAGTCGTAGATGTTTGGGAAAAAAATCCTTCAGAGGAAATCGACCAAGGGCTATTGATGGAAATATTTTTTAAATTCATATGTCCATTGCTATAGAGGGCGTAATAGCTTTGATCGTATAAAAAATGCGACTTTTTCAAAAAAAATCCGATATAAGTTTAGAAATGAATACTCTCATGTTAATTTCATCATAATCTTTTTGATATATGATTTTTTGTTGTAGGACGTTAAATAAAGTCGTGAGGGGATGCTAAACTTTTTGGACTATAAGTGTCTATAACTTAAGTTTGACTTATCGGAATTTCGTAAACAAAATCTGTTTCAAGAAAGGAAGGTTTGGGAATACAACATAAAACCATACATGCCACTCTGTTTCTTGCCGCCCCTAATACGGGAGCGGGTTTTATAAAGTTAGCCGTTTTTTTAAATTTTGCTCCGAAATCGCTAACGGGACTGTATGAACATTTCATTAGGTTCAAAAAGTAGATCAAATTTGCAAGAAAATATGTCCAAATGGCATGACCATATCTGCATTCATTTAAAAGTTATGGCTTATAGAATAGATTTATTTCTTTTAGCTTCTAGTCCAAAAAGTTTAGCCCTCTAGCGGTGGACGTGTGAATTTAAAAAATATATCCGGCAATTTCCCTTTGTCGATTTCCTCTAAAGGATTTTTTCCCAAACTTCTACGACAATTAGTTCCTGAGATAGATACAGTACCTCGTCACCCTTACCGAATGACCCGGTACAATAATTATTCAATAATTTGGAATAAAATGTTCCTTGACCTGAGTCAGATATGACCCTATATTTGTATTAGAAGTTTTTTTTTGATCCAGCTAATCCGTCAGCACATATTCAAAAACAATTTCCACGAAGCTCTGGAGGTATTGAAAACACAAAATAATTACGAACTGTACTATCGATTTGCACCGATTCTTATACAAGAGGTGCCAAAACATATGGTAAAAGTCATCATCGAACAGGGCAGGAAGCTGTCACCACTCAAAATGCTGCCGGCCATGGTGACCTGTAATGGTGAATTGCACGCCTTGGAAGTCATCAAATATTTGGAGTATTGTATCGATAAATTGAAAAACACCGACAAGGCTATACACAACTTTTTATTATCACTATATGCCAAATATCAGCCACAAAAATTGATGGACTATCTGAATTCACAAGGTCAAGAAATTACCATGGTATGGGTGAGAAGACATGCGTTCCGTGATCATTTTTGCTGTCAGTTTTTTGTTTTGTTATTTTAAGGTCAACTATGATGTCCATTTTGCACTGCGCTTGTGTCATGAAAAGGATCTGAAAAGGGCTTGTGTTCAGTTGTCTGGTCTGTTGGGACTGTGGGAGTCTACTGTGGAATTGGCACTATCAGTGGATTTGGAATTGGCTAAAAATATGGCGAACATGTCACCGGAAAATGATTTGGAGTTGCGTAAGAAGCTCTGGCTGAAAATAGGTGAGAATATTGAAATCAAAGGAAAGATATTTTGGTTGGAATTGTGGAGTTTAACCTAACCTAACAATTTTTTTTCTCAACATAGCACAACATGTGGTACGAGATAAAGACGATATTCAACAGGCTATGGTTTTCCTGCAACAATGTGAACTCATCAAAATCGAAGATATTCTACCATTTTTCTCCGACTTTGTCACCATTGATCATTTCAAAGATGCCATTTGCAATTCCCTAAAGGTCAGTAGGTATATTCGGCAAAAAGATGTCGCAACCGTCGGTGCTATTCTTTCAATTTAATTCGGACAGTTGATTTTGAATCCTGTTATAGAAACAATTATAAAAGTTAAAACTCAGAATATAAATTATTACTGTGGCCAGTTTCAATGAAATTATTCTTTTTTTTCACGTAGTTCCTGAACAACAGAAACGAAACCCTAAGGGATTTATTATTTATATTGTAACCTTGATAATACAAATAATATATATTTGCCATTTCAGGAGTACAATCAAAATATACAAAATCTCAAAGAAGAAATGGAAGAAGCAACCAAATCAGCTGAACAAGTTCGCGATGAGATCCAATCGTTTCGCAATCATTACACAATGATCAGCAGCAGTGATTGTTGTGAAATTTGTAATGTTACATTGATGATAAGGCCGTTCTATCTATTCCCATGTCATCATAAATTTCACAGTGATTGTCTGTTGAGTGAATTGTCTCCTTCATTGGGTGAGTAAAAAAAATAATTATTTACTTATTGAAAAATGTATTTTATTCAGCTTATAACAGAATATCAATTCTAAATTTAAATATAGTTGTATGATCTGTATCTTTCCTACCGCAACACAAACATATGTAAGGAAAGTATTGTAAATGTGTATAATATGGGTGTCCGGTTATCAAGATTTTTTTACATTTAAGAGCTATGCTAGATAATTTATTTAAGACGTACCTATTATAATTGGGTATAGTTTGGAGAAAAATGTTTTTTCAATTTAGGCCCTCTAGCGATAAACCTTGAGATTCGACCGATTTCTGTAGTTTGTTGGAACCACGGTCGTACAAACAGGTCTGGAATCGAAGGTAGAAATACATAGGCAGCAAGTGGGTCGCTTAGCGTCTTGTTCAAATGTCAAAGTCAACGATGGCACTGCGGAAATTGAAAAAAGGGGGTGTTACTTAGAACATAAAATACCCTAATCTATGATGATGATGAATAATATCAAGACCTATCGAGATGGAAATATGTGAACGGAGACGTGTGAATCTTGTTACAATTTGACAGCATCCTTTGAATTGATATTTTTATGTTTTAAGCAACATCCCCCTTCGACTGCCAGCCATGCAGCAGAATATAGAAGCTGAAAAGGACTGGACGCTAAGCGAGCCACTTAAAAGAAGCGATCTTTAAAAATACCTGATTGAGCACGTATATTCAAGAAAATTAATTGTTATATGACGTTTAAGAAAAATTCACTATAGCAGAGAACAGAAACTAGAGACTATACGCGATGCGCATGTGTTTTGTGTTATGTCAAGCAGAGGCGTCTCCTAAAGGTTAAGGGGCATTTTTAATCTAATTTTAAATTTGCGAATAACACGAACACCAGAGAGTGAGAATAATAATAATATGTACCAACTTACAAACGAACACACGGCACAGATAAAAATGGCTTAGCAACGTACATGCGCACTTTCAAGGTGAGAATGTTCAATTTGGCGGGGCGTATTTTTGGCATAGGATTGAAGACCGAACGCTTGGTGCTTATCTTCTCATCTACGTAGCTGTATTATCAGTGATTCGGATAAAATAAAAATCTCAGATGTATTTTCTGTAACTGCTTCTAGTCGTTATTTTTTAACAAATACCAGTTAGAAGAAGATATCTATACTGAAGAATTTCTGCGAATCACCTATCTTCTTCTTGTTCTATCAGTTCAGTTTCCTCTCAGATAATCTACATAATATCAGAATAATATTGTGCATTTTCTTGACAGATATTTCAAATGTTTTACTGTTTAAAATTACATTTCTACTATTCAAGAATTATTACTATTTTGTTTCAGGTCCTGCAAAAAGAAATAGACTGGCAGATCTGGAGAGACAATTAAAAGTTTTGAACAATCAAAATACCATCGATAATATCAGTACAGGATCAACAGGACTATCGGCAAAGGATATGGTCAAATCCGAAATCGATAACATTCTTGCATCTGAATGTTTGTATTGCGGTGAAAATATGATAAGAAATATTGATAAGCCATTTATTGAAGACTACAACTATGAGCATATTATGAGAGAATGGCAATAGACTGCATTTATATAATCACATAGCTTTAATTTTCTTTATTTGTGATATAAATAATATTCCAAATAACTGACTCAATTATTTCTTGAACTTAATATTGACACTTCTAAATTGAAATTCAAAAGGAAAACACCACCTACTAGAAACTCAAACACAGCAATTACCATAGAGCAATTACATCTTAAATTGACATTCAGCTATTATCAATGTATTTGACAACTTTTTAATGTCAAAATTATACAGGATGTTTGTAAAATCAAGACAAGAACCTATCCGAAAAGACATACGTAATAAAACCATAAATTCAACGTCTATGGATAACTCACTGCTCAACACGTGTTGTGTTTCCATCTCGAAATCAGTTTATATATATTTTACCTATAATCAGTTTATTGCAATTGAATCTATCAAGAATAAGCACTCTTTTTCAACAAAAAGCCCAGCATTCCAAGAATATTAAATGAAAACATTCTCAATATTATTTTATTCTCAGTCTCAAATGAATCTCTTTCGATTAAAATTCAGTAAATTCAAGCTTCGACTGCAGTCTATATGTATGAAACTCCACGTATAACTCGTTTTATACTTATCCAACAGCGGATTTTTTTCTTCAATATTCTAATCAAAAATAATTATTTAATTTCCATTAGCTAGATCGATAGTTTGTACGGTATACTGAATAATTAACTGACATCATTAGGTTGACAGTGACGGTGAAAACAATACGTAATTCTTTCATAGCGTTGAATTTATTTTCTCATCGCCTTCAGAATTTATTTGCTGTTACGTTCATGGTGTACAAAGTTGCGCTGTGATTCGGTGCGCAGATCGTGACCAGTTCTAGAACGTTTTTCATTTTGTTTTTTGTCCGGTAATTTGTCCCGCGTTCCGCACACCGGCAAATCGACAGACTTCATCAATTTTACTTGTTTTCCAACCTTGCGAAGTGGAAGTTGTTCAACATCCCAAGATAACATTTTCTTTAAAGCATTACATTTACAAAACTCAAAGCATTTGAATTCCTTGTTAATCACTTATGTAAGTAACTATTTTATTTTTTTATCTTTAGTGGTTTACAAATTCTACTGATATCATTGCTTGTAATTTCCACGTTGAACAATTCTCAATAACCATTTGGTGATAAGACACTTAACATTATGTTGAAATTTCCCATTGACATATACCTACCTTACATTTAAAGAAATTCTTATGTACCAATTTTCTCAGATTGAACATTCGCAATAATATGCTTACTTGATAATATTTCTTGCCGATTATGTATCTTCTGTGAAATAAAATAGAATGTCTTGATACAAAAGTTCGTTTTTTAAATTTTAATCTCCCATTTCAAATATAAATTAACAGTTACACAATATGAGCTGATCGTCTGTTTTCATTATATTCATTTCAAATTTTCGTATCTGCTTGATATATTTTTTTGCAATCATTTGAAATTGTTTTAATATCCTTCCATGTTGACCTTGATGAATATCTACTGTTCAGTTATACTAGGAATTCCTTCTTATGTATTTATATTTTATATATTATTTCATAATAGGTACATGTACTAATAGAATATCCAATAATTACTTAAATATAAATATAGAATAATAAACTTATTATCCATTTTCTGTAATGTGAGAAACAATTGGTGCATATTTTAGGAAGATGTTTTTAGGTGTATGTATATATACGGGTGTTTGTAATGAAATTCTCCTGAACCAATCAAGATATCGACGTCGGACTAGTTTGATTCGATACATACTATTGTTAGCAATATGCTGATAATCGTCAAATTCTTTGGTCAATTTCCATTTGATAAAAAATTGAATTTAAGCAGATTCAATGATATTGAATATTGATCAAATTCGGTACAAAAATTACGTTGTATACAGATCAAGGTAAATTCGTTAATGATCGTGATCAATAGAGTAGTTTCAAAATGGAGTTGCTGTCATTTATTTTAGAGCGTACCTAAGCGGAAAAAAAGATGAAACCCAATTAAGTTATCCCTTATAACTTTGGCTTTTGAGGTACCTACTAGTCTTTGCCTTCAAATAAAAGAATGGACTTCTGTCACGTTTAAAAAAAATATTCGAATACACCTTGTAGTAAAAGTATGCCTACATTTTTCAAACCAATGCATCCTCAAGGTTTTCGTGTAGCATAGAGAATAAATGAAAATAAGCGAAAAAAAAAACTGTTGTATTTCTTGTACAAGGAAAAAACCGGCTGTCAAGGAATCTCTTGACCACTTCTCTCTCACCAAAAATAAACTGGGTCATCGGTTTGTAATTCCTACACAATTGTCAATAAACATGTAAATCGGCACAATAAAATTATAATTTTAGATCGAATAATCAATCAAATTGTAACATGCGTAACATTATTGTCTGACCTTGTGACTCTTTTTTTTTCTTGTTTTGCATTAATACAATAATTTGATCTCTTACGTCTAGCGTGATATCGTGACAGTATTGTCTGATTTAGCGGGAAATGATAAAATCTCAACCCTATCCATATTTTAATACATATACTTGATCAATTTGAGTCGAAGGAGACAATAATTATGGAAATTTGCTTGACAATTTGTATTGTTCTATCACCTTATTATGTATAATTGAGTGTCTATATAATGTTTTGTAATGATTAGTCTAACAGCTAACAACTTTATTTTGCATTTAATGCAAATGAAAGAAATAATTGTTTATTTTTTTTATATGAAAGATAGT
The DNA here is from genome assembly GCA_958507055.1 of Crioceris asparagi. Lineage (NCBI taxonomy): Eukaryota > Metazoa > Arthropoda > Insecta > Coleoptera > Chrysomelidae > Crioceris > Crioceris asparagi. The sequence goes on along the minus strand of OY293827.1, from coordinate 97,640,543 downwards.
TTGATAAATAACTTTGAATAAAACGTACTTCAGTACTTAAGATTTTTGTATTATGTTTATAACTGCAAACTTTGAACGAAACTACCTTGTGTCCTATGCAAAAATTCTAAGTACGGAATCCTCTACACGCGGGACTGACCCATTAATAAATTCTACTTTGATCTATGTTTATTACGGATTCTTGTACCAAAATTTGGTCAAGTTTACTGATCCAGTAAAAAATAAAAGAAATCTTTATTGGGACATATCCAATTATGCCTTAAATCATCCAGGCCGATCCTAATTTTGCGCATGCGTCAATGTTAAATTTCCACCTTCTTTTTCCACAAACCAAATTCTAAAATGACACCACAAGTTTATAACAAATAACGAAATAAAGAAGACTGGGAATAGGAGATTAAACTCGCCCTAAAAATCGTGTAAAATTTCATAAGCACATCTTTTGTAAATGCGTCTTTGCGCACCATGCCGTGCGCAACAAGCGGCTCTCGCAAAAAAGAGAGCAGATCATGATCACGAATATAAATAAGAAGCATAGGAATTTTATTCCACGGTCCGTGTTTATTCTCCTTGTTTCCATTCTTCTTGATCGTCATATTCAGACATCCATAGACATATCTTTTTTGATTCCTTATGTCAAGGTCAAGTCAATTAACATGTCAAACGTCAGTAATATTCTTTGGCACGGTCGTATAATTAAGGTCTTGCTCTCCACTTGAAGAAAGTGTTACACTTATTGAAGGCGTTTTTCGTAATTCTCTGTTTGGCCGTACAAGTCGCTGTAATCTAGTGTCGTTGCCAATTTCTTAAATTATTCTTGATTTTTAATGTACTGAATTCAAATTAATTTCAGAAACGGTAAGCGAATTATTTATTATATACTAAAAGCGATTAAACGAATGATTGTTTCGGAGACTAATTTTAAACAGATACCAGCCACTGACCCTAGCGACTAGCGCCACACCCAAAATGGCTGTACTACAAACTATAAATATCTTCAATATCCATGACAATTTGGCCTACCCAAACTCCGTGGAGATGCAAGACCTTTTGTTATACGACCGTGTTATTTTGTATGGCTTGTGTACGTTTGGTAAATCTACAGAAATATAATAATATATTTCTGTGGGTAAATCTGTGGTTTTTGTCTAACGTAATTCATTGTTCGAAGACAGTAAGTAGGTCGTATGGTTCAAATAAAGTGGTAAAAATGTAAACGGCATTCTACACTTTGTTTGTTAGCTTTGGTGCATAATAAAATAAAGAATTACACTTGTTTCATTTCAAGTATTTAATAGAAGAAATATGGTGAAATAAATTGAATGCCAAATAATATTTGATCCAATAGTCTGATAAGTAGGAAATAATGGAATTTTCTCGAATATAATGGTGACAATTGCCATAAAAATTATTTACCTTTAGTTGAACATGCAATCTTCGATTGGGTTTTTTATACAGTGTGTTACAGAAGTATCAGGAGATATTCGAATGGTGATATGTTTGAACAAAAATAAGACTGAATAAAGTGTTCCATAATTAAATAAATAAAAAACATCTTACAAATGCGTTGTTTTCCATATGCTGTTCCTGAAAATATCTGAATAATTTTATTATCGATGTTTATCAAAGAATCACTTATCCGAATGAATTCCGTTAAATTATATTATTTGTTAAATATTTATCTGATTTTTATTGAGTTTCGAAAGGACCGATTTTAAAATAAAATTTTGCTACCTTATGAAGGCTTAGATATTGATTTGCCGTTTTTTTTCTTCCAGCTACAAATAATAACTCATCATGCCTGTGCCATCTTTGCAAAAACCTGCACCCGAATTCAAGGGCACCGCCGTCGTTGATGGCATGTTCAAGGACATTCAATTGTCCGACTACAAGGGCAAATATTTGGTATTATTCTTCTATCCATTGGACTTTACATTTGTATGCCCTACCGAAATTATTGCATTCTCTGATCGTGTTGAGGAATTCAAAAAGATCAACACCAGTGTGATTGCCTGCTCCACTGACAGGTGAGTCGATTGAAATTAATAATACATACATATATTGATGTACAGGGTGTTCCAAAATATATTTGTCAAGGTAGATAGCGCTGGGGACTCAGCAGTTACTTACCAAGTCAGATGAGCTTCTATTTGTAGAATAAATAAAGGAATTACTAATTACGTACTCGCATTTATAATGACCTTATTTGGAAACACTCTGTATATGCTAATATTGAGATGCAATGACCAAATCTATGAAATTATGTACAAATTTGACTACTTCTCTATCTCCTTTGGAAAGTCCTCTTGATTTCCTTTAATTTTTTTGTTAAAACACTTTCTGTTCTGTTTTTTCATCTTTATAAGTCCGAATACTTCAATCTTCTGTTTTAACTGTATAATAACAAATGATGTTAATATAGCGCCCGCCCAAATTTTGTAAGACATTTTCCATAGTAGTTGGATGACAATTATCGAAACTTTGATTTAGAGCATTCGTTAAAAAATAGAAAGAAAGGGAAAGAAGAACGGAATTATTAAATACATTATATGATACCAGATACTGTGTACATATTATTCCCTATATTCAGCGCCCGATGGTTCGATATTTTCTAGAAATAGACCACACTAACTTATATTCTTGTCTCTTGCAGCACAAATATAAGACTATCATATAAAATTACTATACCTAGCCCGAAGTCCTCCTTAATTCAGCCCTGTCGCAAAATCCGTTCTTGGCTGACGTCTCCTACCTAATAAACTAGCTGCCAAAAATTGTAATTTGGCATTCTCTCTCGATTCAAGGTCTTAACCAAATTCCAGAATGACCATTCTGGTCTACCATGGTTTTGGTTCCCTCTGTCATCCATAGTAACATTAATTTTTTTAAGTAATATCGCATTTACAATACCATATTATATTACCAATGAATTTTCAAAGATATTTGCAAAGCAATGTTTATATTTTAATTAATAATCGGAAGAAGGAAGTTGTAACAAGAAACAAAAAACTAATGATAATTGCAGTCAGTTCTCACATTTGGCATGGGTACAAACACCACGTAAACAAGGTGGTCTAGGACCGATGAACATCCCTCTATTGGCCGACAAGTCTGGAGTCATTTCAAAAGCATATGGTGTACTCGATGAATCTAGTGGTATTCCTTTCAGAGGATTGTTTATCATTGATGGAAAAGGTAAGATGTTTTTGTTTATTGCAAATGTATCTTCATGTAAATTCAACAAAAAAAATCTTGTATACTTACATTTATCAATTTATAAAATCTTCCATGGTCAGAGGTATGAAATTATGTCTTTACTTGACTCACTTGAATAAAATACTTCTTACAAAGGCAGAACAATCGACACCAGAGCAGATTGAGCAGAACATAAAATGTCATTAAGTGACAGGATAGCATTGATTAGTTAGTGTTAGCGTTGATGAGAAAGTTTATAGTGAAATATCTGTCATTTTTGACGTAGATACGTCTTTAAATTTGCTTCCATAGTGAGAGGCAGTTCAGAAAACTGATAATAAAATAGGAGAATATAGTTATTAGTTTTCTTTAGGGTATTTTATCTTTTGATCTACCTAATTATTTTCTCCAGTAAAGACATGTGACATGTCCTTTCACAGCCCACTGAGGGAGAGTTTTTTTTTCTTGATCGCTCGATCTTGGAGCTTTTTGTGTGAAATATTTTATATATGTGTATTTGAAATGCAAACTAATGTTATATTTCAGGTATCTTGAGACAAATCACCATCAATGATCTACCTGTTGGACGTTCAGTTGATGAGACATTGCGTTTGGTGCAGGCCTTCCAGTTCACCGATGAGCACGGTGAAGTTTGCCCAGCCGGTTGGACACCCGGCAAGAAAACCATCAAACCTGATGTCAACTCGAGCAAAGATTATTTTAGCTCTGCTAATTAGAGAACATTCATTTGTGATCTTCGTCGTCCTTAATATTGAGACATTATTATTATTAACACGACCATCCCATTTGAATTATTGTCCACGTTTTCCAATTTGAAACAAATCCATCATTATTTTCTCTCTAAAAATATATCTATTTTTTATGTGTAGTAATATTATGTATTCCTTAACATTGCTCATTTTTGTCCATATATAAAAAGTATTATTAAATGTTCATAAATTTTAGAATGAGTGTCTTTATTATTATTGTTCAATAAACTAATTATTGCTAATTTGTTATTTTCCTTTAACAATGTGGAATGTTTTTTCCTAAATACAAATTTTCACAGTTTAACCAAGCAAAATTGATATTTTCATATGTTCTATGAATCTGTTTTAAAAATTGAGAAATAAATAACTTTAAAATGAAGACTAGGATCGACTTCATCAGATGTTGCACTAGAAAGTATAAAATAACATATAATGTAAGAATAATCATCAAGATTTTAAGTCTTCTATAGTTAATATATAATATCTACGGAGATTAGAGGGCAAAACCGGACCAAAAAAGGCAAGTTCATATGGGTTCCATTTTCGGGAGCGAAACCGTAATTATTATAATCGATCGAGATTGTATATAGATAGCTACATATTTGGAATCTTGATTTTCCGATCAAAAGCAATTTAAACCCATACACACCTCATTTATCAAAATGTCAGATCATCGCAAATGGCGGATATGGATCTGAACGCAGCCTTCTAACTCTTTTCTTGAACTACTAAGAAACTACATCAAATGGTTACAACATAATTTATCCTCTTTCTTTCTATTAAATTTTTCTTAGATTACTTGAGTCAGAAAATAACTGTGAATGTGGATCTATTAGATTAATCTTCGTTTTTTTCTTCATTACAGCCAATATTGTCACTTGGCTTGGTTAGAAAAGCCACGAAAACAAGGTGGTCTTGAACAATTATCTTTACCCCTGTTATCTGATAAGTCAGGTGATATTTCTAGAGCTTATGGGGTGTTAGACGAAGATACAGGTGTTCCATTTCGGGGTTTATTTATTATTGATGGAAATGGTGAGTAACAATCATATTGCGGTAGATATTTGAATTTCGATGAATGTGTAATTTTGTTGTGGAAATGTAAAATGGACATGGTTATTAAACTCCCAGTAGAAAAAGTTATTGTAATGGTTTAGATTTTTTCCGAAATTGTAATTTTTACAAATCTCCATGTATAGTGGTAGAACCTCTCTTATGTTACCGGTTGTTTCAAATGAATCTATGCAGAAAGTTTCAATTATTTAATGTTTTCTTCCGTTCAAAGTTATCGATTACATGCCTACGATTTTACCGTAGGAATATTGAGACAAGTCACGATAAATGAGCCAAAAATCGATCTATCAGTGGATGAAGTATTGCGATTGGTGCAAGCTTTTCAATTTACTGATGAGTTCGGCGAAGTGTGTCCAGTCAATTGGAGGCCTGGCAAAAAGACTATCAAACCAACCGCTGAGGAGAGCAAATCCTTTTTTATATCAAAACACTGAAGTTGCAGCTTCCATTTTTTTCTGTTTTCTATATAGCATCTTTGATTTCTCTTGGATATAAAACTGGTCAGTTCCACAACAAAATTATACCAAACAAGTATTATAGCTGATACTATATCATATTATTCTATTTTGTAGGAATTTTGAGACAAATTATCATCAACGATCTGCCTGTTGGACGATCAGTGGATGAAGTTTTGCGATTGTTGCAAAATATTCAAATCAATGATGAATTGGGCTATGTTTGTGCAGGAGCTGTCAAAGCTGGTGCTAACATTTCTTGTCCAGCTAATGGTTCATGATGTATAAATTCAATAAATACTACTTGATGACTTGGTTTCCTACTTGATTTGCAACTAGTGTCTTGTTAATTTATACTGAAAAAGGGTTTTGAGGTTGCCTCAGTTATACGGCTTCGCTATCACCCGGGTTGCAAACTCTATATCAGATAACACCAAAACCTATAAGATAATGTATGTTTTTTTCTGCAGTTGATATGTCAGAAATCGTTTTTCGTCATCTTTTCCATTATCCGTATGACTGACGAGAACAATCAGTCCGGATAATCGGGGTAAATATATTGTGGGAACGCTGAAAAAAATGAATGGAATACAAGAATCAATCGAATTTTTATATTCGGATACAGCAGATATTTTATACGGGGAGCTCACAATAAGAGGGATAATCAAATTATAAGTAATATTATTTCATTCTTTATATTTTCATTTTCTTGTCTAAAATCGCTCTCGGATTTAATTTGTAGCTACACATTATATATTATTTCTAAGAGCTGCTGAATTGTTGATTAAATTCTCATCTATATAAATAAACTTTATACAAAAAACTTGATGATATTATTTTGCAGACTTGTAGGCTTATTATTGTCTTGATATATATATATATATTAAAGATTGAGTGAGTAGGGCTAATACCATAGTTGATATACATTTTTTTTGATATAAATCTCTATTTTATGAGACTGTAAGACTTATTACAAACAGATATACGGAATCGACAATATCTATCAATATATATAAAGTCTATCCAAATAACCATAGGAATAAGGATATACATACATAGATTTAACTGTATTGGCTGATACTTGATGGAAATCCATATATGTGCCTTTAAAATATATAATAATGGAAATTTAATATATTTGTTTCAATTCCTAAGGATATACATAATTAAACCAAGGCATTATTCGAAAATATACTACCTAAACTCATAGAGATTTCAAGAAAGTCTCGTTATAAATCGATTCCACATTTCTGAAAATCTAAAAGTATATTTATACTTAATAGACTACCGAGGTCAATGTTTAAAAGGGTCTAGGACACTTCGTCCAAAATGATATATCGAACACTTCACTCAAAAATTTCGTACTGAAAACAGTTTCCACTTCACCACAAAGTTCAAAATGTACACTTCGGCTAAATCTTGTTGGTGGACACTTTGCCCAAAACTCGTTGGCGGACACTTCACCCAAAACTAGTCGGTGGACACTTCGCCCCAACTAACTGAAAGTCCACAAAGCCCAAAATGGTCACTTTGCATAAATTATTTATTTATTTTGACTATGTTCGGGACCTAAGTAATAAGTTAATATTTTAACTGTTGACATTTTGGGCAAAGTGTCCACCAACGAGATTTGGGCGAAGTGTCCAGTTTGAGCTCTGTGGACTTTTAATTACATTGAGTGAAATAGCTCTGGAAAATGTTTTCAATAAGATTTTTTTCGGCGAAGTTTCCAGGTCCCGTTTAATATATTTATATATACTCCTTAATTTTGGATAGACTAAAAATATTTTCGGTTTTCAGTAACATTCTATCTTAAGACTAATGGAAGAATTTGATTTGTTCAAATTGGATTGTTGCAACATATGCGAAACTTATTTCTATCAATACTAGTCAAGCTTCGATTTTTTTTTATATATAAGTATTAACAGATTTATTACATAAGCTTCATTTTCTGCTGTTACATTTATGACAATGAATTATTAATGGAAGCAATGTAGATCTAATTTTCGAATATTACATTCTATGATTCCAAAATACCTAGTATTTGTTTTGAAAGTTTTGTATTTTAATAAAATTTTGGTACAGAAGCGATAATTCCGTTATTCATGCTTATTTAATGATTTCAAATCTACATCTAGCTATCCATGAACCTCAGTAAATCAATCTAAGGAACTGAAATCTCTGATAAATATAGTAACAAGTAAAAAGCATTTTTTACCACAAGCTAATACTTAAAAATTATTAAAATGGTAGTTTTGTAAATCAGTTTTCTTACATCACGTTCATATCAGAAGTTATGGTCTTGAGGATTTCTTTATTAATCATTTTTTGCCTCAAATCACTCAAGCCGAATTCCATTATTCTATATTGGAATTTGTAGAAGATAGAACTGATCTAATAAATCTGTTCAGATTAAGTTTATGCAATAAACAATTGGGAAAACTTTCTATAAACACAACATTCAAATATAATTTATTACAACTAGGCATTTTACATGGAAAAATGTATATAAAAACTACAAATATTCTATAGAAAACAAACTGTAGGTACTGGTGAATAAATAAAATATAAGTTTCAAAAAAAACAAAACAAAAATTAACCACCATATTTCAAAATTCCCGAGAAATCAAGGGGTTCAGGTAATTTAAATATTTCATATCAATGGAAAGTTCTACATCGAGTTGCAGTCTCAGTTCACCGGGAGCTATATATACACATATATATAAAGCACCACAATAACTATTTATTTAATTATAAACTGTGTAAATTTCTTATCGTTATAAAGGTAATCCTGCCGCAAATAAATATTAATAACATAATCTCATACAATGTCTAAGTTTTAGTTATATGTGGTAGATAAGGTACCATGCTACATGCTAAAACATATAAAACACCAAAGAATAAATTGAGTTTGGCAGTTTTCTTGGGTACACCATGAATGTCTTTCGATCGAAATTGTTTTTCAATTTTAAATGCTGCTGGAAGTGTAACCAATGGTAACATGAACCATCTAGAATATTTAAGTGAAGCCACAATGAACATTATGTACGGAGTGAATAGCAGAAAGGCATAAAGTACATGAGATGCTGTATGTCCAATGATAATGGCTAATGTAACAATACCTACTTTCTTATCAGATTCTGAATCTCTTGTATTGTTGCTATGTAATATGGCCTCAGTATTGAGTGCCAATGGTATGGCATAGTAAATGGTGGCCCATTCTAGACGGCCTGTTTGTGACATGAAAGCAAACAGTACTGATATCGGTCCGAATATAATCAATATTAACACGTCACCAAGTGCTATGTACTTGAAACCTATACCACCGGTGTACAGAAAACTCGATGACAGTCCTCCAAAGTATACAAATGCTAGATGTTCCATTTTAGCTGGTGATAGGCTGGCCAACAAGATGAATCCAACACAACCAGCAAAGTAAAGCAGAGCGCCCAACGATACAACTTCATCTTTTGATAGAATATGATCGACGAGTATTCTATCATCGGATTTTCGATTATCTATACCTTTTACGTAATCAAAGTAAGTGTTCACAACATTGCCAGCACCATGTACCGATACAACAGTGAATAGAGTCAATATAAGGGTGATATAGTTGAAATCCGTTGATCCTGGATACTTGTAGGCAATTGTAGAGCCTAGTAGTGTTGGTATCAGACTGGCACTCAGCGACCAAGGGCGAAGAGCTAGGACATAGCTCGACAATTTCATCAGTCCGGATTTTGGTGGTTTAACTTGTACTTTCTCTTTTGAGGAGGAGGTAGTTGCTCCATTTGCAATTACTAGTCTTTCTTCAGTCGTTGTAGTTTCAAGTGTCATCCTTTGATTAGATGTGTCTTTTTGTTTCAATTGTAAAACGGATTTGTAAATTTTGTAGATTATTAAAGTAACCAGAGAAGTAACATAACCAAAATTATAAACAGTTATGACTTGTGACGTTTCAGGTTGAATGTGTCCAGCCAACAAATAAACTCATAAGCGCTTAAAGCAGAAATTGACAACTGAATCTGAATCATGAGAAAGAGCATTACAGAGAGTCCAAACATTTAGTTCCATATTATGTTCTCAAAGAGGTCCCATTATACAGAACATATTTTGGTATTTTGCAAGGTTTCAGAAGCATAGACAAGAAAGAATATAGTTCTTTACTGTTGGTTGAATGAGCCTAGTCTATTATGTCAATGTCAAAGTTTGACAGAGATCAAGTTGTTAGCTGACAACTGTCAGTAGTCAGTTGTTTTTAAGACGTAAATTATATATAAATAAATTATATATAATAAACCAAATCAGAAATTTGTCATCAATTTCGTCAATTTAATGAAGAATAGAAGATAATCCTGGATTTGTGTATAACAATAACCGTTCTATCAAAAAGTGAAAATAATAATAAAATATTAAAGCTATTATCCAGAGGGCCGTGAACAAGAAAACGCATTCATTATGGGTAAAGGATTCAATAACTATATGTGTAAGAAATTCTTCCACCCTGCTTCAAGAGACAATTTAAAACGAGTGAGTAGCCTCATATTAATGTCTCAATAGTAGTTTGAGCTTGACATGATTCGTTGTAGGTATGGATGGCAGAACAGAAAGCGGAAGCATACAAGAAAAAACAAGAAGAACTGCGACAACAATATGAAAAAGAACAAGACCTCCATGATAACAAAGCAATGCTCAGCAAAGAGAGCAAAGATAAACTTAGCATTTGCTTCATGTACGAACCTCCACCGGGTGCAAAAAAGGAACGTGAAAGAGAGGATAATGAACCCGAATACAAATTTGAATGGCAACGAAAATATAATGCACCCAGAGAAAGCTATTGTAAGGGTGATCAAGAGATCAGAGATCAGCCTTTTGGTATACAAGTGAGGAATGTGCGCTGTATCAAATGTCACAAATGGGGACACATCAATACAGGTAAGAGATTATATATTTACGTATCGGCATTCATATTGAACTGATTAGGTGATGTATTCATTGAAAACTTATATCTATTTACTCACAAGTCATAAATACTTAGTGAACACCTTCTCTATTTTTTTTCTAGACAAGGAATGTCCGATGTATAATTTGTCAATGAGTGCTGCAAGATCTCTTGAAAATGCAACTGTACTGGATCAAAATGCTCTGGTACAACAAATGTTAGATGATGGTTTGGCTTTGAAAAAACAACATGTCAACCCTTCAGAGGCAAATAAGCACTTATTGGTCAGCGAGGATGAGGAAGAGAATTCAGAGATGGCTTTTCTGAAATCTCTGACGAAGAAGCAAAAGAAAGCTCTGCTAAGGTAAACTATTTAAAATCTGCAAAGTATGAAACAATACTCTTATTTTCTTTATAGACTATTTTGACAGACTTTTTCAAATGTTTGTCCCCGCGTTTCGCATAGTAAACGTTCTGCGATTTTGATGGGTTTTTTCAATCTGAAAGAGAAGTGTTGAGAAATGGTCCGATATTAAATAAATTTTCTTCCCCCAAATGGGCTTGAGGGAGCATTTTTTCTAAAATTAAAAATTGGAGACTGCAAAATTAAACAACAGACCATATTTATCAACATTTAAATTGGATACATTTTAAGAGATTTAACATTTATCAACAGTAAAGTCTGAAGTATGTTTTACCGCTATTTTGTAGTCACTGAATATAAGTGAACGTTCAACGATTTTGATGATTAAAACTCAAAACGGTGAAATGTTCGAAATTCATCAACACAAACAAACTTTGAAATTCATAACTTATATTTTATTAATAAACATATTAATATGAAGTTCTAACTGTGCACACGAAAATGAAACAAACGAAGAATTCCAATAAATATTTTAAATCCAACTTAGAAATTCAGCCGCAGTTTATGTTTGATTTAAAATTTGATCTTCATTATGCGGTTTATTAATTTGGATGTTACAAATAAATATTGACATTAAAGAGTAAAAAGGCGTTCCATAGTTATAAGTGATTTTTAGAACGTTTGTTTATCATTTCAATCAAACCTTGGTCATTTAAAACCTAATTAAAATATTAACATTGGAATTCACTATGATGCTTCTCCTAAGGGGACATACGGTGTATATATATAGTCCCTAAAGACTTTAAAATGAATACCAATGTAAGTTTTGGTAATGTGGAAATAACGATATAATATAACCTCTTTGATTATCAATTGTATTTATTTGAATAGATTTTAACTTAGGATTAGTGTTACTTCATCCAAAATAAGACGTTCTATAAAAATATAGACCATATAAATGTATGGACCTACGTTATTCGAGTCTTAGCTATTGTCAGATCGCATTATCCCATCATCCAGAGGGAACACTTAACACTAGAATCAACTTAAAACACCAAAAATCACGAACTCTCACTTCCGAACTCGATAAACGTCCGACCCTTTCAACATTTCGTGCAGAACTGATAAAAATATGTTTGTCTATTAATCATACAAATATTTCTTGTTTACCTGAGTCAAAAACCAGACGGGGTGGGCAAGAAATAAGTTCTTTTTTGCATTGCCTTAAAATTTGGTTCCAGATGTTTATATTTAAATAGCCGTAGAATATACAAATATTTCACGAATGTTGACTCACCGAATATTTTACAAAATTGATATAGGCCCATTTCGGGAAGTAATTCTGTATTATACAGAGTGTCCCAAAAATGTTGTGACGGCATTTTGAAGTATTTTTTAAAAAAACACACCATACATTTTGTTTTTTTTTGGTCCATTAATTTTCTGATTCCCTACGTGATCAGAGCAAAGTCTATCTATCTAAGGAGAACTTTGATCAGAGTTTATATCTAAACCTAACTCGCATTAATTATTTTATATTTAATCCTCAGAAAGCTGGAGAAGCTGGAAAAACAACCCAAGGATGCCAAAAATACCCAAAAGAATGATGACTCAGATGACTCCGATGATCATGATACCAAACGAAAACCGTACAAAAAACACAAAACTAAAACGTACAAACACCAGTCATCAGAATCACCGAGAAATATGAATTACAGCGATAGAAAAAGAAATGAAAAGAGGCGAGCTGCTGAAGAGGAGCACAGAAATAATAGAAATGCCGATAATTATCGTGATTCAAAGAAGAAAAAGTATAACCGTGAACAAAGCAGTGACGATGAAGAAGATAGGCATCGTCGCAAGGGATCTCGAGACCATAAGAAGAGCAGGCATTGATGAAATGTATCAGTTTCTTTTGGAAAAATCAGTTTCTTTATATTATGCTACTTTTAAGATAATGTTTATCTTTTCCAACAATAAACTTCAGTTTAATCCCACATGTTTTTCTTACTCAAGATATTGAGGATAAGTTTGACACTAAAAAAGGCCATCGTCTTTATTATTGTAGGACTAAAAATCAATTGCCGGAACGAATTTGAAATAATAGTACTGACCGTCTGCGACATCTGTTGTTGAATAGTTAATCCACTAAAGTTTAGGTTCACATTATGGCATTAACTATAACCTGATTAGCCAACACGAATTAGAAAAATTGATATTATTACATTTGTGTTGATAAGGATCGTTAGTGACGCGTTTCTTTTTTTGTGTTTCAATATTTAATGAGTTATTAGATTGTTAAATAATTAACACCGATTAGCCAACACTTGGAGGTAGTGTTCTCTGGACAAAACCTCTTAAAAATAGATCTTACGTTCTCTATTTTTTACTCAATTTATAAGAAATCGTTTGTGAAACACAAATATAATAATGAAATCGTTTGTGACTCTATTGTTTTAGAAAAATATAAATTGATCAAAATTTTTAGATCAGGCAACTAACAATACATCAGTATTAGATCATAAATTAATGTGTGTATGAAACGTCACAATACAAAATAATATTAATTTTATTGGTGCTGGTACTTTTGAAGCTATGCAGTTGTAGTTGAATATAAAACTTTTGGCACCAACTTCAATTATCAGCACCAATAGTATTAATATAATTTTGTATTGTGACTTTTCATACACAAATTTATTTATTGACGATTTAACAATGATGTATAGTTGGTTGCCTGACCCTATAAATTTTAAAATCAATTTTATATTTTTCTAAAACAATATAGGCACAAACGATTTCATTATTATATTTGTGTTTCACAAACGATTTCTGGAAAATTGAGTAAAAAATAGAGAATGTAAGGTCTATTTTCAAGGCGTGTGTTGGCTAATCGGTGATAATTATTTAACAATCTAATAAATCATTAAATATAGAGTCACAAATGAAAAAAACGCGTCACAAACGATCAGTATCAACAGAACTTTAAAAATATAAATTTTCCAAATTCGTGTTGGCTATTCGGTATATGGTATGGAATTATTAAACACGTAATTGATAGAATAAATTCGTACATAACGCTACAAAATGTATACGAGTACAAACAATGGGAAACTTCTAGTCTATTATATATAAAGTTTGTATGCGTGGGAAGGTATGAAGGTGTTTGCATATTTAAAAGACATAATAAAACATTTCAATTATATTTATGTATACTTGAACAAATTAGTATAGAAAAATTCAGAAACTATGAGTCTAGCTTATTGTAAACCTAAACCTAAATTCAACAATATTTATTCCAAACAATTTCTAAATAAAGCTTTAACAAGCACCTTGTCTCTAAACTAATTAAATCAGTTCAGATTAGTGCATAAATATTAATTATTAATTTAATTATAGATTATTTATTTCAAATATTATGTAAGAAATTTATTTACATTCGATTTTTTGCATTACATCTTGGTTTTAACTATCTTATTTAAGCAGATGTGTGTAATTTATGATACGTAGATACTATTTAGATTTGACTACAATATCTCTGATATATTTCTATTAACAATAACACATTTGTAATCAGATTGTCAATAAGAATACTTGTAGATGTACTCTTCATATATGGTAAATGAATGATGTAAAATAAGTTATAATTCTTCGGGAACCATTTTCAATAAGGCCATCTTCTTCTTGGCCACTTTGGAAATGAGTACATCGATCGGTTTAGTCGTGTCATATAATGAGGGAGCATTGAAAATGATTATTCCTGTGCCCACTATACAGGCTAAAGTGAAAATCCACAGGAACAGTCTGTCTAATACCATGGCAACATATTTCCAATCTTCTTCAACCTACAAAATAATAAATTAGGTTAGAAAAACATTTACAAAAAAGTCACTATATAGCTACAAAGCTCTGAAAAGGAGGAGCTGAAAATTATTGTCCCGTGAATACCTTGCAAGTCAAACTCGGCACTGTGAATTGCTATTCGAGAAGCAATGAACCGACGGAGAACACCACAGTATCTACAAAACGTAATTAACGATTATCTGGATAAAAGGATATTTGATGGTCCAAAGACATATCTGATGGAGTCCCACAAGGCTCAGTGCTTGGTCCACTCCTATATATGGAATCGGATATACAACTAGCTGCTGGGACTAACAATCCCGGCAGAAGTACAATAACGGTGTCTATTTTGGATGACACAGCAATAGTTGTGGTAAATGGTAGCAATAAGTACTTAGATGATATAGAACAAGTTTTCCAAAAGACGCGATCTCCATAGTTACTAGATGGATGAAATAAGTCGAGCTGGAACTGGCAAGTAAAAAAAAACTGAAGCCTTAGGTACTGATTACCAGCAGAGAGCAAGATGAGACCATATTATACCATTAAAGCTGGGGGAATGGACCTTTTTCGACATACAAAAGCCCGACTTGTCCGTGACCATTTTGTTTTGTTTATTTATTATGCTGGAACTAGCTGGAAAGTTGATCTTCTATATTGTACTTACACTTTCAAAGGAGTCTTTATTTTTCACATGTTGAGCAATGAACCTGCAGTCAGCCATTGACTTTTCAACGTCTCTCGTTTCGGTGCGTTGATCGAACGAAGAAGCACCTGCATCACTGGAAGTACCTTGGAAACCAATACCCCGGCAAGATGCAGGACTATAGAGATCATCGTCAGCCACGCCTAGTGGTGGAGGGAAAGGTGGATCACCGAAACACGCAGACAAACCAGAATGAGGTATATCGAATCTGCAAATGTTCCAACGATATTATCATAGGGAGTGTATTCTAAAATTAATACTATTTTTTAAGAAAGTCGGCATGAAAACAAAGTTTTGATTGCTATATCCCTACCTTGGAGGTGGCAACCCCAGATCAAAGCTATCAAATGACGCCTTGCCAAAAGACTTGGACTTATCCCATGCTGGCATTGGTACGACATCGGTGAGAATATCATCCTGCTGCCTCTTTTCATCATCGTCATCTTCCTCCTTTTTCGGTCGTTGTATAAACAAAAATTTGGGCAGAAATTCAATGAAGAAACTCTTAACCCACGGGGCTAGCTTGTGGGTAACTGGTGAACGAAAGTTGACGTTCAGCACGGCAATGGTAATGACCACTGACAACGTGCACAAGAGCATTGTGAAGAGAAGGTATTTTCCTGAAAATATAGTTAATATATTGTATTTATATAGGTATAATGGCAAAACACCTACCTAGGAGGGGTACAGTGATTGAAGTTGGTGGAATAATCTCCACCAATAGTAAAAAGAACACCGTCAGCGATAGAAGAATCGATATGGACAGTGACACCTTTTCACCAGAATCTGAAGGTAAATAAAATACCAAGATGGACAAAAATGATATGCCCACACATGGTATGATCAAATTGACTGTGTAGAAGAGTGTTTTTCTTCGAAGTGTTATATAGAATATAATATCGGGATAAGGTTCTTCGCAACAGCTGTAATATTTTTCATTGCGTACTGCTGGCACTTTCATTATGTCCCATTCCACAGAAATATAGTAGTCTTGCAGGTCGATGCCGACGTCGATCTTGTTGGAGTCTTGGACTTGCTGTAAATGCCTCAAATCCACCTGCGGAGGATGTGGGGATACATTTTAAATTTTGCGAAACAAATGAGATCATATAATCTATATCCTCCTATGAAAGTATTTGGTTTCGTTTTAGTTACCTACCATATATCCATCGTAAGTCCATGAACCAAACTTCATGAAGCATGTCTGCTGGTCAAATGGAAAATATTCCACATCTATTTCACAAAAGGACTTGTAGATCGCTGGCGGTTTCCATATAACTTTTCCTGTATGATGTAGGATGGCTTTGGTCATTATTGTCACTTCATAGTTACCATCTGCACTGAAAATAATATTGTATTTTGATTCTGGATGAGTGATGGAAAACATTCTTATGTAAAATAAATTATTAGTAATTATTGAAGTAAGTTCGTCTAGTGATATTTTTTGCTGGTTAAAGACTTTTTTTAGTGAGTTTTCGGTAGAGAAACAGAAGGGATGAATGATTGGACAACAAGAAATACTGAAGATGTATCAAGAGATTGATTAAAAATGTCAAACAAAAAAGGAATAGAAGAAGCTATAAACAAATTAGAAGAGAGTATTTGAGTGAGTAAAGTACGTAGTGAAATACCTGATGAAGCTAATAAGAACCTAGAATCTCCAGTTGGATAAAGAAAAGGAAACAGAAGAAAGTAGTTTCATTAGTAAAAGAAGGCTTGTGTGAAGATATGAATAATGACTGAAACAGGAAGATAGATGAACTTGATAGTAGAGGATCCCCCTCAAGGGTGCTCACCAATTTAAAGAGAATGTGAATTCGATAATGCGACTAGGCCTTGGAGGAACTTGTAAGAGAACTAGTAAGAGACATAGCGATGTGAGTATGGTGCGATGGGGTTCGAGTAAAAGATTGAAGTCTATATCAAGAGGCTAAATAAACTTTCAGGATAAGCGGACGGAGGTATTTTCTAGAAAAAATGAAGAAACTAGAGATCATTTTTCTAGGGAAAGATGACAAGCTGAAAGATCCCGGCGACTCAAAGACCTTATATTGATATCCTGCTAGAGTAAGCTGAAATATATCAATAAATTTATGATATTTTTAGTTAATAATGTCCTATATGTATACCTACTTATTATACAGCACAATATCTGGTAGCCAAATATGTTCGGATGGTACATGTAAAGTTTCCACACCGCCATAGTCGTCTGGATTCCATTTCAATTTGTAATCATTCCATTCCTTTGAAAAATAATGAAAATAATAACAATATTTTTTATATTTTGGACAACATGATTCACATAGCAAAAATTACAGTTTAGTACGATAGGAAACCTGGCGGAGTTTCCTTTTATGTTTGAAAATTTGATTCCGACGACCTTAAAGTCGTTTTACACTTGAAATTGAAGAAGCTTTACAACTACGTTCATTTGAGATTCAAATTTTATTCCTTTCCATTCATTGTTAAAATTTTGTGTTTAAGCTCTAGCACTCTAAATTTGGAGTGAATGCTTCGTATTTTATTCACTCTATCTCAGTATCATCCTATCATAGTATTCTGTAATTATAGTACCTATCTTACCTGTTCCACCCACACATTTGTTGTCATGATTTGATTTTTCAGGTTCTGTAAAAGATGTGTAGGGCTTAAGTTCTATATTTATATTTTTCTGAGAAAAAAGATTTACAATAAACAATACATACAACATCTATGAGCTGTGAGAGCCGGAGGCCCATTTTAACTGTGAGTCTGTCAGAATTATTGCCCACCGGTCGTATGAGACGGTTATAGTTGGATAGCAAGTCATCGTACAGCCTCTTAGCATCCGGATTAGCCATACACAGGGAATAAAAGGTCCATAGAAACAGAAAGGCAATAAAGGTGTTTCGAAAAAGCCCCATCAACGCATCTGTAACTGTAAAAACAGTGATACAGTCACTTAGACTTGTATATCCTTTGTTAAGTTTGAGGTACAAACTGTGCGTTGCTGTGATAAACGAGTTGTGAGCTGGTTTTTGACAGGATGTCGATTCCTAATAGACTTTGAGGTTAGAAGCATGTTATCAGGTGGTGACAAGAGGAGCACCAAGCGGAAAAATATTGACAGGTGCATTTCATTTTGTTTGTTTTATGTACATAATTGATGATTCTCTTTTATTTGGAAAGGAGAGTGCTGAAAGATGTTAATCTTTTCGATATTTAATGTCTTTTTTACTAAAAACTACGTGCATTCAGGGATCCAGGGATGGAGCTGCCATTTCATGCAAAAATTGAAAATCTCATCTGGGAGGATTAAGATAATTCCGGCAAAATTTAATATGAGTAAAAGTTTCACGATTTTTGAGCCAATTCGAAAAACTAAGATGAAGAATACAGTATTTATGAAAAGTATTTACGCTTTTTTATGTATGGGTTATCGCGCTCATCGGTCCATAAACTTCAACGGTTTACGAGTAAGAGCACTTCGAAGGGGATTTTTTTAATCACTCATTCCTTGTTTTTCTAAAAAAATATTTGTTGATAAAAGTTCAGTCATTCAAATCCCAGTATGTATATAATTTTCTAAATACCATAAAATGTAATTTAAGAGACTAATCTACTTAAAATAGTTGCTATTGGAAATGTTAAGAATAACTATCCTGAAACTAGCTATATATATACATACATTTTTTTTCAGGTATAATGATATCTCAAATCTGTAATAAATTAATTATTTCAAGGCATAGACACTACTGTTCCAGAGATCTAACTGAACAGAAACATTTACCAGTCTGTTTTTATTTGTTGAAACTAAATTCAACCTATTTGGCTCAAGTTAAAATTATTATCTTACATTAAAAAATTAATAAGACATTTGTACTTCATTGATACATCGAAATTTTCCTTTGTTGTACAATACTTATAAACACATTATATTTTTCTAAAACGAATTAAAATCACAGATACATTCATAAGATTCTATTAAACTTACCATTCGTTTGTTTGGGAACAGTGAACGCCCACTTATGGGTTCAGAACTAGGATAAAAATTAAAACAAAAGCCACTTTTTCTTAACACATAGTCAAACGATTGCGAAAAACTTTTTACATTTTATACACTACTAAAATGACAGAGTAGGAATTAGAAAAAAATCGAATACTCTGCTGTACCGCACACAGGACAATGGGGTACAAATATACCGGGATATATATTATTGAACATGAGCGCTGAAAACTGGACTGTCTGAAGGGTCCTAGTTGCGAATCCTGCTGGAGGATGTGCGCAGTTGCCAGAGTTTCACCTGCGGCAGCTATCAACGGAAGTTTTCAAACTTCTTATGTCAAATATACGATTTTTTTTCATAGTCATCGCGTTTGTTTATCATCTGAAAAAAAGTTGCATATAGAAAAGGGAAAGCGAGGTTTTATTCCTCGTCATAAAAAGAAAACGAGGGTTTGCACAGTGAAAAAGTTTATAAAAATATTCAATTATAAATAATTCAACAGCTCGTAGAAAATGATAAATGAAACCCAAATCTATGTGTAGTTTTCTAATTCTGTTTTGAAGATCTACCAAATAATTTTCTATGAACGAATTATCGAATATCTAGAGAAACAAAGACGATATCGACGTTAGACTAGTTTCATCCAAGGCTTGCGTAACAAGAAGAAGTTGAATTTCTAATTCGCAATATTCTACGCATAGTAGATGTTTTGTTGATTGAAGAAAAAAGTGTGCATCAATGTAAATGTCATTGAAAATAACTTTAATTAATACCTATAGGTAAACATTTTTATCAACTATTATTATTTAAAACTTTTTCAGAAAAATCACCCAGAATTAAATAAAAAAAAATTTAATGTATGGAATTCAACTTTCCGCTGGCCTTTTTAGATTTCTATCCGTTAAAAAAATGGAACAAGCAAAAGATCACTCTGATCTTACATCTATATTTTTTATAAAATTAAAGGAATATCTATTTATTCAAATATTTTTCTTTATTTTGGGAATGTGTAATATTTCCGAAATCCGAAACATTTTTTTTTGTCAAATTTACAGTATCATCATCCGAGCAGAAATTTACATCGAACTGCGAACTTACCCTACAATTTTCTCATGTATGGCTGTCTACATTTTTACTATGAAATGTAGATCTATTTATTACTGAAAAGCTTGCGAGTCGCTCCTATTCTATACTGCTGATCATAATGCAGTATAATGGAAAAAGTAATTTACTTATACAGAAGTTCTGTTACCCTCCGGGATTTTTAATTTTAATATAAACCTAATAATTGATTTACTAGTAAGACCTCTTCCATCTTACATCCAGAACTTCTTAATTCTAAATCGAGTTAAATTACTAAAGCGATTAACTTCCTCCTGCATTTCCTGTTTGGTTTCTCAGCCAGGAGGTTCGATCCACTTACACCGGATCTGGCATTGGTATTGAGCCGGAGTCGGCTATAAAATTCCCTCTCTGGATATTGACTCCGGAGGCGGATGATGCTGCTGTCGATGTTGCCACATGGTGCAGTTAGTGTTTAACTTAGGGGACAAGCCTAGGTCTCACATTGTTAAGTATTTATATACAGAGTGGGCCAACGAAAACTTTTTTTCGATTTTTGATTCGAGTGGGAACAACGTTGGTACTTTTTTCAGTCCCATAACTCCTACCCCCTAACGGTACAGCTCCCTGATTTTAAATAGGGATGAGGGAGATATCTTTTTTCAAAGATTTTATCGAGTACTATCCAATCCTGAAGTTTGGCTTGAAAATTTTCATCGATAACAAAATGACAGCTGAGACAATGAGAACACAAAGTGTATCTACTTAAAAAAAAAAGAAATACTTTTTTTTCTATCAGTTTATTAAATGCTGGAAATGACCATCATTCACTTTCATGCAGTAAAACGTTCTCGTACATTACGGAACATGTTGGGTGCAATTTGACGGCATTCATTTATTATCTGATTTCGCAAATCTTCCAGGGTAGGTTAGCATAAATCCTTGATTTTAGATGTCCCCAATGAAAAAAGTCCAGAGGAGACAGATCAGGTGACCTGGATGGCCACTGAATATGTCCCCTTCTTCCAATCCAATTTTGAGGAAAAGTTTCGTCCAAAAATTAACGTACAGATTGTACAAAATGAGGTGGTGTGTCATCATGCTAAAAAAGGATCGTATGATGGTTTTCGTCATTCTCCAATACTTGCACGAGGGCTGGATGAATAGTGTTTTCTAATAATTCCTCATAAATTTCGCTACTGAGATTACCTGGTTTAAAAAAGGGGCCGATTATGTTATTTCCATAAATACCCGCCCAAACATTTACTTATTGTACATGTTGAGTATGCACTTCATGAAATAGTCTAGGATTTCTGTCTGACCACTACCGACAGGTATGCCTATTTATAGTTACGTTAAGGTAAAATGAACACTCATCTGAAAAACAGATATCGAACATGTAATATTGATTATTGTAAATATTTTCACTGATCACTTGACACAACTGGAGTGGGCGATCAAAATCATCCTCATGCAGTTCCTGAAACAATTGTATCTTGAAAGGATGGAATTTATGTTGTTTAAGAATTCTCCATATTATTGTGCATGATACACCAGATGCGTCGGACAATTTCCTAGTACTGAGGGTCGGATCCATGACCTAAAACAGCCACTTCCATCGCTTCGTCTCTTTCATGCACCCTCTTTTTAGATTCGACTGAACTAGTAGCTCCAAATTTGGAAACTAGTTGCAAAACTTAAGTAGTGGAGACATTTCTTTCAGAATGACATTCGTTAAATAAATTAACCGTTATTCACATAGAGTCGTCATTCTTAAAAAAACAATTTTAAAATTTCCACCCTTTCTTCTACAGGAATACACCATTTTATTCTAGTGAAAACCACAAGCGAGTTAAAACGGTGGTAATATTCGTAAAAATTCACGATGAACTGGGGTAAATAAAGGATGAGTAAATAGTATGGTTTCAATCTGTAGAACCAAAAAATAAAATAAAAAAAATCTGAAATGCCAGTCTGATAACAATAATTTTCCTCAAGGTCAATTACAAATATTTTATCTTGTCGTTGGGTTATGGATGGAAGTTTTTGAGCAAAATTTTAAGGTCAGGTAGTACTCGATTTTTGAAATATAGCAATACCCCTCATCCCTATTTAAAATTTGGGGGTTGTGCTTACACCCTTCAGGGGGCTTCCCCCTTAAAATAAACATCGACGGGTCCGAGCATTTTTCCCAATTTTAATTTTAAAGTCTAAAAGTATTTGTGAATGTTATGAGTACCGTTATCGTGGCAGTTATTTTACGTTCATCAGAACTTAAGATTGTACGTTGACTCAAGCAAAGACAAATGTTAAGCCTACTAAGGAAATTTTTCTTTTGGATCAATATTATGTAATAAGACACTAATAGTACTTGAAATAAATGATCAAGTTAATTGAGATATATTATTGCACTTTTAATTAACATGTTTAATATAATGATCTGGTTGCATTTT
Organism: Crioceris asparagi; assembly: GCA_958507055.1. NCBI lineage: Eukaryota > Metazoa > Arthropoda > Insecta > Coleoptera > Chrysomelidae > Crioceris > Crioceris asparagi. Next base: position 97,617,696 of record OY293827.1, on the reverse strand, counting down.
ACCATTAATTTCTATACTCTTAGTGTTGTTCAAGAATATCTGCTGAGTAGACTTGACCTTTATATCAGACAACTTGATATTACTGATTGGTGACTCCGGTAGACCCACGAAGAAAACAGGATTCTTGATTGTGCTCCCAGTTACACTGTTGTACTGTATGTTGCGGTAAACTGGTGTATCGTCATTAAACTGTTCCCACTGAATGTTTCTATTGTGAAGTTCGAAATCTTGATTTGATCCATCATAGAGCATCGATAAAACAACGCCCTCTTTCGTTACATTTTTCAAGGTGTTGTTGGTGTAGTGAATGTTCTCTACCAATCCTCCCCGACCTCTTGCCGACTTTATGTACAAGCCACGATCAGTGCCATCAAAGATACAATTGGTGACGGTAATGTTATTCAAACCGCCGCTGATGACGCTGCCAATACCGACACCGCAGTGGCCCTCCTTCATGTGACTGTCGGTGATGAACACATTTTGTGTTGGATGATTCTTGCACGATTTCAAAATGACACAGTCGTCACCAGTGCTGATGGTCACATTGGATATATGAAGATTTTTACAGGAATAGATGTTAATGCCGTCAGTGTTATGCGATTTGACTGGATTGATTACTTTGATGTTTTTGATGGTGACATTTTCGCACAAGTAGGGATTCACATTCCACATGGGACTGTTCTGCACTGTGATATCTTTCAAAAGAATATTTTTGCTGTTGAAGAAATGCATGAATACCGGCTTCCTCATACTTAACCCACATGTGCTCAGCTCTTGGGATTTTTCCTTTTGTTCCCACCAAACACTTCCCTGACCATCTAGGGTAGCTTTTCCTGTGATGGAGATGTTACTCGCACTGTTCGAGTAGATGAGTGGGGCATGGTCAAAAATTTGAGTGGCCTCAGATCTCTTCATCTCAATGGCTGGGTAATCATTGCTGTCATTGCTCCAAGTGACAAAAACACGATCAGCAAAGTGAAGATGAATATTTGACGTGAGCTCCATTGGACCAGTGATGTAGTGCCCACGAGGGAAGTAGATGGTTCCACCGCCATTTGATGTTGCCGCGTTGATGGCCTTCTTGAGAGCTGCATCAATCTTTTCCTTGCCCTTGGGATCAGCTCCATATTTAGTCACATCGTAGATGTTTGCGGCTACGATCATGGGCGAGATGGCCGCCAAGTGAATGCACAGTAACGTCAATAAAATCATCTTGTTCAATCGTTTTTTCTGAACTTGATGTATCAAGTAATTTATGATGATTATATATAATAAAATTTAATCAAAATGATGCTTTGGACTGGAATCTACAGATAATTTTCGATTAGATCGATGGCAAGATAAAATATTGTTTTTCATTAAGTTTTTATCATTAAAGTGTAGACATTTTTCTAGGTGGGATAAGAATTATTGAAATTATCGAATTAATCTGAATCCTGTTTCACAAATAAAAAAATCTATGAATTATTGGAAATCTTTAATTCCTACTTTAACCAATATGTGCATACAAAATAAAATCGTTGAATCACAAATAAAACATGGTCTGAATTTTACTTACAGAGTAATTTCAAATGAGAGTATTTATTATATTTTGGTAAAAAAATATACTCTTGCCATTATGTACATAATTTTAATTCATAAATTAATCTTATAGACATGACTCTAATTTTTCAATTATTATTCTTAAATTTATATTATGTGCATAATTTTAATTCAATTTTTTTATTCCTGAATTAAAATTATGTACATAATTTTAATTCCTAAATTTCTATTGTCGAATGAAAATAAGTACTTAATGGTAATTCGTGAATTAAAATGATGTAGGTACGTATTGGAAATTCGGCAACACGCATTATAATACATAATGATAATTTTAATTCAAGAAATAAAAATCACGAATTAACATTAAATAATTTTAATTCGAGTCGAAAAAATTTAGATTTAAAATTATGCACATAATTCTATGTGAATATATAACTCTCATATAAAAATAAAAATTAGTAATATAAATAAAATAGAATGAACTATAACTAGAATTTAAAATAATTTGAGAGTCAAATGATTAAAATTTGAAAATATGAAAATAATTTTCTGAATTTAAATTCGATGACCAAGCAAAACAAATCTTTTATATATTTTTTCTATGAATGACTGTAAATTATTGAATTGCAATTATGCTTCAATATAACTATAACATATTTTCATAAACATGAATTTTCATTTTCAAATATTTTTCATGTTATTAAATAGCAAAACGGCGTGCTTCTTCAATCAACTGAGGGTGATTTTCACTCAGGATCATTCAAAGTTTTATTCTAGGACCTAGGACAAAAAAACAGAACTGTGCTCAAATTTTATATTTCAATTATAATCAGTACTTATGATACATCATAACGATCTGGTTGTATTTCACCATTAATCTCTATATTCTTAGTATTATTCAAGAATATGTGCTGAGCTGACGAGACATTAACATTAGTCAATGTGATATCAGTTATTTTTGACTCGGGTAACCCTACAAAGAAGATAGGGTTATTGATTGTACTGCCTCTTATATTGTTGTACTGGATGTTCCGGTAGACTGGTGTCTTGTCATTAAATGGTTGCCAGTGAATATTTGTATTATTTAGACCCAAATATGGATCTGTTTCATTGTAGAGCATCGATAAAACAATGCCCTCTCTCTTCAGATTTTTCATGGTGATGTTGGTGTGATAGATATTTTCTACAAGTCCTCCACGACCTCTTGCCGACTTTATGTACAAGCCACGAATAGTACCATCAAAGATGCAATTGGTGACGGTAATGTTGGTCATACCTCCACTGATGAAGCTGCCAAAACCGACGCCACAGTGACCCTCCTTCATGTGACTATTGGTGACGGTCACATTTTGTGTTGGATGATTCTTGCACGATTTCAAAATGACACAGTCATCACCAGTGCTGATGGTCACATTGGAGATGTGAACATTTTTACAGGAATAGCAGTTGATGCCGTCAGTGTTGTGCGATATGACTGGATTAATTACTGTTATACCTTTAATTTCAATGTCCTCGGATAAGAAGGGATTCACATTCCAGAAGGGGCTGTTCTGCACTGTGATATCTTCCAAACGTATCTGTTTAGTTTTTAGGAAATGCATGAATAGCGGCTTCCTCAGACTCAGCCCACATGTGCTGAACTCTTCTGATTTCTGTCTTGGCTCCCACCAAAACTGTCCCTGACCATCGAGTGTAGCCGTTCCAGTGATGGAGATATTTCTCTCGTTGATCGAATAGATGAGCGGCATATGATCAAATTGTTGTGTGGTCTCTGCTGTCTTGATCTCCATAGGTGGGTAGTCGGTCTTGTTATTACTCCATGTAACAACAACGCCATCAGCCAAGTGCAGATGAATGTTAGACTTAATGTTGATTGGACCAGTCAGGTACTTGCCTGGAGGAAAGTAGACAGTTCCACCACCATTGGATGAGGCTTCCTCAATAGCTTTTTTGATGGCTGTATCAATCCTATCCTTACCTTTGGGATCGGCACCGTATTTAGTCACATCATAAATAGTTGCGGTAACTATCATGGGCCAAATGGCCGCCAAATGAATGCAGAGTAACTTCAATGAAAACATCTTGTGTATTTATTTGCACTGAACTTATGATTCACCTACGTGTTCAATACGATTTTATATTTTCTATATATGAAAAAATTTAATCGAAATGAGCAATTGAACTTGGAACTGAAAGATAATACCTACACGTGATTAGAATAATAGCAAGATAAAGTGTTGTTTTTCAGCCATTTACTTTCTTATCATTATTAGTTTATTCCGAAGATCTTTATATAACTGACCTATAAGAGACTTGATTCAATAGAAATGTAATTATTGAAAAATTCATTTATTTGATTTAACTCTACGCTCATTATAGTTCGTTGGATTTTCTATTAAATTTTAATTATACAAAGTAGATATCCCACTTGAACTGATTAGATTTTTTATCATGTTGTTTTTGGACATTAATCAAATACATATATTCTTATTGTGTTGTATAATTGTTTAGAATTTCCGTTTGTACATCTTTCAGATTAAACTCCAGCTTGGATTAAATTGTTAGATATATGAATTTGAATTTTGAATATATTCAATAAGCAATCAATCAATTTAGATAAATGATTCATCTATTATCTTTAAAAAGATGCAAGGTACTGATTATTAGGTACATTTCTGGAAATGATCTTTTCTTTATTCCTGTCAGTTGGATAAATCTGAAAATAGAGTATTTTATCTTCCTATTAACGTATAGTTACTTATCTCGTTCAAAGTCGATTTGTTTACCTCGATGGAATTCTGACATATATTTATAGACTCTCTAAAATCTAATTTAGAATTCATTAGCTCAGTGAAAACAATTGAACAAAATGATTCTACTGAAGTTGCTGTGCATTCATTTGGTGGCCATCACGCCCATGATCGTTACCGCAACTATTTACGATGTTACAAAATACGGTGCCGATCCCAAAGGCAAGAATAGAATATGCAGCCGTCAAAAAAGCTATTGAAGAGGCCTCATCCAATGGTGGTGGAATGGTCTACTTTCCTCCAGGCCAGTACCTGACTGGCCCGATCAACATTAAATCTAACATTAATCTTCACTTTGCTGATGGCGTTGTTGTCACATGGAGCAATGTCAAGAATGACTATCCTCCCTTGGAGATCAAGTCATCAGAAGCCACACAGACATTTGATCATGCGCCACTCATCTACTCGATCAACGAGAGAAATATCTCCATCACTGGACGCGGCATACTCGATGGTCATGGAAAAATATGGTGGGAACCACGCGAGCAATCTGAAGAGTTTGTGGAATGCGGGCTGAGTATGAGGAAGCCGGTATTCATGCATTTCTTCAAAACCAAACGAATACTCTTGGAAGATATCACAGTGCAGAACAGTCCCATGTGGAATGTGAATCCTTTCTTATGCGAAGACATCACTATTAAAAGCATTCATGTAATTAATCCAGTCATAGGACATAACACTGACGGCATCAACATCTATTCCTGTAAAAACCTGCTCATCACCAATGTGACCATCAGCACAGGTGACGACGCCATCATTCTCAAGTCGTGCAAACATTATTCAACAGAAAATGTGCTCGTCCACAATAGTCACATTATGAAGGGTCATTGCGGCGTTGGAATCGGCAGCAATACCAGCGGTGGTTTGAGAAACATTACAGTCACCAACTGTATCTTCAATGGTACCAATCGCGGCCTCCTTATCAAATCGATGCGAGGTCACGGAGGCATTGTGGAGAACATCAGCTACAGCAACATCACCATGCACAATCTCCAGATGGAAGGTATTGTGTTGTCTATGCTGTACAATCACAAAAACGAAGATGTGCAAAGGGAACCACTCCGCGATGATACTCCAGTCTACCGTGACATTCATTACAATGGCGTGCGAGGCAACTCCTTGTTGAATTCCATATACTTCTTTGGACTGCCTGAGTCACCTATCGCTAATATTAGAGTGGATAATGTTCATATCAAGTCGAAGCAACATGTATTCTTAAACAACACTAAGAATGTGGAGATCAATGGGATAAAACAACCAGACCATATTCACTAGTTCTGTCTAACTGTAAAAATTTTTATCTATAATGTAATAGATCTATTTTTTTGTTTGAAACTGAGAAAATGTATGTTATAAACCATAAAAGTCCAATATAATTTAAACCAAGAACACAATTTTTGTTAGAGCAGATACTTTGAAATTTTCTTTCCCTCACAACTTCCTCAACATTATTCCGTGGAAGTTTGTTCTCTTGAAACAATTTAACTAAGAGCTAGTATAATGTCAAGTTATTATACTCTATATATCAGTTTTATATTTTGTTGATTGAAATGTTTAATTAAATACCACATGCCTTCGTAATATTGCTTCAGATGATTAAACTGAAGTTGGGTAAAACAGTATTTTATCTTACTATTATTATTATACTTATCTTGTTCAAAGTTGATTTGATTATCTTGATTAAATTCTGATATTTTTAAATAACCATTCATAAATGTAGTTAATCAAGAATTCGTTAGTTCAGTAGAAACAATTGAACGAGATGATTTTATTGAAGTTACTCTGCATTCATTTGGCGGCCATTTGGCCCATGATAGTTACCGCAACTATTTATGATGTGACTAAATACGGTGCCGATCCTAGAGGCAAGGATAGGGTTGATGCAGCCGTCAAAAAAGCTATTGAGGAGGCATCATCCAATGGTGGTGGAACTGTGTACTTTCCTCCAGGCAAGTACCTGACTGGTCCAATCAACATTAAGTCTAACATTCATCTGCACTTGGCTGATGGCGTTGTCGTCACATGGAGTAATAACAAAAGTGACTACCCACCCATGGAAATTAAGACATCAGAGACCACACAACAATTTGATCATACGCCACTCATCTACTCGATCAACGAGAGAAATATCTCCATCACTGGGAAGGCTACACTCGATGGTCAAGGACAGTTCTGGTGGGAACCAAGCCAGAAATCTCAAGAGTTCCCCGTATGCGGGCTGAGTCTGAGGAAGCCGCTATTCATGCATTTCTTAAAAACCAAACAAATTCTCTTGGAAGATATCACAGTGCAGAACAGCCCCTTCTGGAACGTGAATCCTTTCTTGAGCGAGGACATCACAATCAAAAGTATAAATGTTATCAATCCACCCAGATCACATAACACTGACGGCATTAACATCTATTCCTGTAAAAATGTTCATATCTCCAATGTGACCATCAGCACTGGTGACGACTGTGTTATTCTTAAGTCATGCAGGGATTATCCAACAACAAATGTGGTCGTCACCAATAGTCACATGATGAAGGGTCATTGCGGCGTTGGAATCGGCAGCAACACCAGCGGCGGTTTGAAAAACATTACTGTCACCAACTGTATCTTCAATGGTACGAACCGAGGCCTCCTTGTCAAATCGATGCGAGGTCATGGAGGTATTGTAGAGAACATCAGCTATAGCAACATCACCATGGTGAATATTCAGATGGAAGGTATTGTGTTGTCTATGCTGTACAATCACCAACACGAAGATGTCCAGAGGGAACCACTGCGCGATGATACTCCAGTCTACCGTGACATTCATTACAATGGAGTTCGAGGCAGCTCTTTGCTGAATTCCATATACTTTTTTGGACTGCCTGAATCACCTATTGCTAATATCAGGCTGGATAAGGTAGACATCAAGTCGAAGAAACATTTACGAGTATTTTTGAATAATACTAAAAATGTGGTGATCAATGGCAAAAAGCAGCAAGACCATTTTCATCAGTTCTGGTTGGACCTATAGGTGTTGTTTAACGTACGTTAAATGTAATAAATATTATTTTATCTAAAAAAACTCTTTAAAAATATCAGAACTTATTTGTAGAATATTGTTCAATAAATACTAGCACTTTCAGTGTCAAGTTTATAAAATGAAAATGTGTCTATAAACACAATTTACCAGTAAATGAGAAAATTGTCAACCAAATCAATATGTCAAATATGTATCATTTAAAACGTTTGAGAGACAAAAATATCTTTTGTTGAAGCACCTTGATGGTTGTCTCTGCCTTGGGAGGAACTGTTGGTGACTATTTTCTGACTAAAAAGTAATTGGGATCACCAATTATATAGAGTATATTAGCAGTACCTGGCGCGTTGCTGCCGTAGAAGTAATAATTGTAGAGATGTATGAAATTTTAAATAAATAGTTATGCTGGTTATTGGCCATGTGCAGTCCAATAGAAAAAATTAATAAATAAAACGAATTACAGAATAATCACTTTAATTATTAAACTATGATCTCAATTTTAAATGACGATTACTTACAAAAATAACTTCCTTCTTTTGTACACTTCAGTAATAATATAATATTTTTATTGTAATGCTTTATGGAACACGATATTTTTTTTACTTGCTTGATTATTTTAAATAATTTACTTTTATCACCTATATTTCCACAGTGTCAGATGGAGTAGGTTTAATATTTGTCCCTGTCCCAACAAGAAGTGATGCCCTCTGGTAGCGAAAGGCGACAATCTTCTCAGGAAAAAGGCTCACTATTTCAGATAATATAGGTGTTCTTTGGATAATGGTTCTTGACTTTTATGACATATCTGACACCACACCAAAAAAGCGTATGGGAAAAGTGGTGTTTTCACTATTTTCTTCGCAATTTTTACGATTTTTCTCTCCACAAAAACCTTCCATATGCCTTAACGAAAATGTTAAAACAAAAATTATTCGAATTGGTCGAGCCGTTCTCGAGTTTCGGGCTTAGCAACGCATTTGGCGATTCATTTTTATTTTTATAGATAGATATATATACCTATAGTATTTTATATATGTATATAGCTACTGCCTGCTGAAAATACGCATTGATGTGATATAATACTTATTTTTAACTATCATAAACATAATACTGTATCTAATTATCTAAGAGTTCTATTATATCGATATGTCAATTTATTTTTTTAATTTCAACATAACTATAGATCTGAAATCTTAGGACTGGTTAGATCTTTTGCAAATTCAGTTAATCTCACAGTGTTGCATGATTCTTGATTCATTTGTATAAAACTTGTCGGTAAAAAGTACACCTTGTGAATACCCAGCTTGACAGTATTTAAAACATAGCGATCGTCAGCGAATGCTCAGTAGTTGAAAAATTTTTGTCGCATTTTCCAGCGGATCTGCAGGTTTTCAAAGTAGAATATTTTTATAGTCATTCTTGAGGCTGGACAATTTTTCAAAAAACAGGAGTGGAACAGGAGGAGGAAGTTTTTCATCCCAAGAATTTCTCAACATTACTCTGTAGAATATTGTTGACTTCTGTAGGTTTGAATTGTTGTAGTATGTCAAATAATACTCTGTATTTTTATTTTGATGCATTAAATTTGTAATTCAATATTGAATACAAAATGCCTTATTATTACGATTATTATCTACCTATTAATGTATACGTATCTTGTTCAAAGTCTGTCTGGTTATCTTGATTAAATTCTGATATTTATATATATAACTTCATTGGTTCAGTGAAAACAATTGAACAAAATGATTCAATTGAAGTTACTGTGCATTTATTTGGCGGCCATCTCGCCCATGATAGTTACCGCAACTATTTATGATGTTACTAAATATGGTGCAGATCCCAGAGGCAAGGATAGGATTGATGCAGCCGTCAAAAAAGCTATTGAGGAGGCATCATCCAATGGTGGTGGAACTGTCTACTTTCCTCCAGGCAAGTACCTGACTGGTCCAATCAACATTAAGTCTAACATTCATCTGCACTTGGCTGATGGCGTTGTTGTTACATGGAGTAATAACAAGACCGACTACCCACCTATGGAGATCAAGACAGCAGAGACCACACAACAATTTGATCATATGCCGCTCATCTATTCGATCAACGAGAGAAATATCTCCATCACTGGAAAGGCTACACTCGATGGTCAGGGACAGTTCTGGTGGGAACCCAGCCAGAAATCCTCAGAATTCCCCGTATGCGGGCTGAGACTGAAGAAGCCGCTATTCATGCATTTCTTAAAAACTAAAAAAATTCTCTTGGAAGATATCACAGTGCAGAACAGCCCCTTCTGGAACGTGAATCCTTTCTTAAGCGAGGACATCACAATCAAAAGTATAAATGTAATCAATCCACCCAGATCACATAACACTGACGGCATTAACATCTATTCCTGTAACAATGTACTTATCTCCAATGTGACCATCAGCACTGGTGACGACTGTGTCATTCTTAAGTCATGTAGGGATTATCCAACAAAAAATGTGGTCGTCACCAATAGTCACATGAGGAAGGGTCATTGCGGCGTTGGAATCGGCAGCAATACCAGCGGCGGTTTGAGGAACATTACCGTCACCAATTGTATCTTCAATGGTACTAACCGAGGCCTCCTTATCAAATCGATGCGAGTTCATGGGGGCATTGTGGAAAACATTAGCTACAGCAACATTACCATGTTGAATATCGAAAAAGAAGGCATTATGCTGTCTATGCTATACAATCACAAACACGAAGATGTCCAAAGGGAAGTATTCCGCGATGACACTCCAGTCTACCGTGACATTCATTACAATGGAGTGCGGGGTAATTCCAAAAGGAATGCTATATACTTCTTTGGACTGCCTGAGTCACCTATCGCTAATATTCGACTGGATAATATTGACATCAAGTCGAAGAAACATGAGCAAGTATTCTTGAACAATACTAAGAATATAGAGATTAATGGGAAAAAGCAACAAGATCATCTTCATTAGTTGTATTAGTTAGACCAGTAGCTGTAAAAATGTTCAATGTACTTTACATGTAATAAATATTATTTTGTTAATCTGTGTTAATAGAATCAATATCTGTAGAATATTTTTCAGTTCATACTAGCACTTTCAATGACAACCTTAAGAGAATAAAATGGGTTAGTCACTGTCAAATATCAGAGAGAAGAAAACATCTTTTTTGTTGAAATACCTTGGTACTGTTGGTGACTAAGTATTTTCTGTCCGACAAGTATCTGGGATCGAGGATTAGCTATATGGTTCAATGTTGATAACAAAGGATTTACCTATCTGTTCATTTATTTGCTATGAACTTTGGATATACAATTCGAATAAAAACATTGGAAGTTTTTTATGTGCTCTAGATTAGCGATAATCGAAAATTATGTACATAGATATTATTTTTAATAATATGAATAATATCTAGTATCTCAGAAGAATAGAAAAAAACATATTATTTATATTAAATCATCCATATACATCAAAAATACACCAAATTGTACCAGATAGTTGTATATATACAAAAGTTCAACATAAATACTTCTCCTAAATCCACCGTTCACACAAACATCCATCACTTACACAGAAGATATAACTTACTTTTCTTACACATTTCGAATTCACAACAAATCCCACTACTTCTCCTGTGTAGATGAGTATTATCGCCGCCCGCCATTGTTTGTCCTGACTGTCACGTCTGTGGTATAGGTTTATAGGTTATACACGTAAAGATACGAAAACAAGCGTTCTACCCTACCTATACCACTGAATGACAGTCAGGACACACAATGGCGGGCATTGATAATACTCATCTATACAGCGCTCTACTTATCTTACATACCCTGTATACCAAAAAAACCAGCGCACTTCGTGCTTACTCTGAAATCCCAAGAACTTCTTCTATACACAAAAGAACCACTCAAATCTCTTGTATACAGGAAAATCGAAGATACTTCGTTAACATCCCCTATATACAAAAAAGCAACCCACTTTTCTTACACGCCCTCTATAATCCAATGTTTTCATCGACCTCATACATCTCACATATCTGTGTTTGTTGTTGCGTTTTCCCAAAGTTCAATGATTGCGCAATAGATGCCACTAGTAGGTCTGTATACGAGGGATATAAGATAAGCACGTTACAATCTAGATGTAAAATGGTTAGAGACCATTAGGCTTTAGACAGAAGGCCATCTACGTGACGAAAAGGCGCGAAGTGCTGACGTCACGTCAGGGGCATACGGTGTACATTACCAACAGGTAAACAAACATCTGGCGTATGGGACGAAATGTTAGGGTAATGTATAAAACACACAAAATAAAGCGTTTATTTACATCAGTGCATGTTACTTGTTTGTTTTACATATTATGTTTCAGCGGTATCTGAAATCCCCGTTCAGCTTCATCTTGCATAAAAATATTATTTATGATTTCTCGGACTTGTCTCTGAATTACCAACTCTTTCAGACCCACGAGTTTCTTCGGTGGCATCTTCGAAAATAATTTGTGGAACATATAGACTAATACAAAGAGTGTGGAAACTCACCTTCCAGAAAATATAATAAATCGCCATACACAAAAATCTCATTCGCAAACTAACACTCTCTACTGAACAAGAATGTGGAGGACGAATTCATTTTGTATGCGCACAACGGAACGTGATCAAACAGAAATGTGACCATCATTCACCGTATAAAACTTGTGGCCGTCCAAGCACCTTCTCAGACGCGGGAATTTCATATGCATTCTTTCCTTGTCAGACAAACTTAAAAACGGGCAGATTACGAAAAGACTTTTGTTGTTTTCTTGATTCATTTAGTCAAAACTACGCCTCCCGTGCTACGCCACTGAAATATGTCGGCAGCTGATCGTTGCTAGGCAACGAGACAAAGTGACCAAAACTGGTTTCTGTGCTGATGACGCGGTGGCATTTTCTCTAAGTGAACGGACTCATGACGAAAGGATGTTAATATTTTTTTTATATAAGATGAATGTACGGGAAGTTGGTTGTATATAGGAAATGAAATACTTCCAAGCTATCTTTTTGATTTAAATAAAAATAAAGGCTTATCAATAACATTTTATTTGTAAGTAACAAATTTGCGCGTAAAATAAACAATGGAAAATAAATATCGATTATTTACAATTATTGCTATAATATTCACATTGGGTTTGTTTGGCGCAAAAATAGCTATCGTCGGCGCTAGACAGCGCTGAAAAACAAATTGGCCAGCGCCCTCTGGTCGATTAAGCATCAGCAATAGCAGCTATTTTCTGTGATATTAATATTCTATCATAATCATAATATGGTTTCTAATTTTCTAAGAGTTCTATTATATCGATATGTCAATTTCGTTTTTAATTTCAACATAACTGGATCTAAAATCGTAGGACTAGTTAGATATTTTGTACATTCAGGTAATATCACAGTGTTGCATGATTCTTTATAGTGATTCATTTGTATAAAACTTGTCGGTAAAAAGTAGGCCTTGCCAATACCCGGCCTAAGCGTATTTAATGCATAATGATTAAAAACAGTCAGCGAGTGCTCAGTACTTATGAAACTTTTGCCCGACTCTCCGGTTGGGCTATAGTCACTTCTCTGCAGATTTTCAAAGTAGAATAGAGAGTAATTCTTGAGGCTGGACGTTTTTCCAAAATAGTAGGTGTTGCTGACTGTAAGTGATGCGAAGCTTTTCAATTTTGGGTATGTGGCCAACATGACTTTCAGGAAATGTTTCCAAGTTGTCGCCTTTCTTGGGATGATAATTTCATCGATGTCCAAAGGTACCACAAAATTGGACGAATGAATGTTATTGTAGAAACAGTCATTGTAGGCGATGATTTCTAATTTTCTTTTTTGCCACAACTTTTCGGAAAATGTTCGATTGTTGCCGTCAATGAAAGTGGAAGAGCTTGGTGGAACATTGAAGTTTTTCATCATCACTTTTCCTGGGAATGTGGTAACGTACCTGAAACAGGATATAATTTACTGCGTTCATATGTTAAAATACATATGGTGCATGTTTCAGAGAATATATCGGACAAACAGACTGACAGACAAAACGTTGAATGTATGTTTAGGATTTTTATTAACGTGCAATAGACCAATTGCATTAATGAATTCAATTCTCCGCATGCGCGAATTATCGGCCATAGAATACCTCTTTCAAGCTTATTTAGAAGCAGTGTCCTTTGGTAAAAGCTCATACATGTCATAGAACATAAAGAAATTGATAGAAACGCTCACAGACAGCCATTAGCATGGAATGATTTGGACATAGGCATATTTGATTATGTTCAAGAGTAAAATTTCAAATAAGAGTGGTCGTTGAAACTTCCCGCCGCGGATGCGGAGAACAATCTTCGCTTAATGCAATCGGTCTATTAATCATATGAACTTCATCTTCATATTCTGATTTACCAGTAGAAATATAACAGAGAACACAACCTCCAAATTTGACACTTCATGCCATAAAACGATTTTCTGACATATGACATTAATGACATGACATCATTTTTTTAAATATATATACACTACAGCGTGTTCCTAAATACAAACCATTAGCCTGTTACTATACTGTGCTGTTAGCCTGGTCAAGCTTAAATTATGTCATCAGTCAAAGTCATTTTCCTATAATGAGATCTGCCAGTTCTCCACGACCATTTTAACCCTGGCCAGGCTAATGGTTTGTATTTAAGAACACGCTGTCTAATTATTGAATATGTCAGTTATAATTTCCAAAGAAACGATAATGATAGACGTTATTTTCAGCTTGAAGTATGCTAGGCAAAATTTTGAATGAAGTTATGATTTTTTATTGAAAAAATAATATTTATAGAGAGATAAGTATACCCACCATTTTAATACATTCCATGCTTTTAGTGGTATCTTCTTGACATAAAATTCAATACGTTCAGCACCCAAAAATCGAATCACCTCGATCCATTGTATCAGTCTCTGCGAAATATCTTCAACAAAATCCAATGGCTTCACACATACGGTAACGAGTCTCTTTTTCCACAAACTACCGCTGACAATTTGAAATACTGGCCGCCTGATTTCCGGCTTCTGGCATGGAGTTGATGTCAACGAAACGGCATTTTGAAAATTCTCCAATGGCAGCTGACAGGAGATCAGTATGGGATTGAGATAGATGCTGGTATCGTTCTTGTCCCAATTATTCGCCCATATGGGTAGAATGGTGGCTCTCAGGTACACGTAGTAGTTGTTTTGGGTGAGTACTTGACAGAAGTAGGTGCTACTGTCTAGTCTACCTGTAGTAAAAGAATTAAAAATGATTCAAAAAGGCTGTTTATTCTTGAGAAGTGCCAGTATTTTGAATCAATCTTATCTCATGTTCATTAAATAAGATTTCATGAGAAAAAAATATGGCGCCATATCGCTTGAAAAATGCGTTCCATGGTTGTACCTTGTACCTGATGTTTTGTCATGGACTGACGTCATTGGAGATGCGCGTCAAGATTCGGAAGGAAATATAATCAATTTTCGTACGGGCAGGTACACGTGGTAGAAGACTCGAGTGTTAGGCCCCCGAGTTGGATAGGGAAGTCATTCGCCGTGATAATGAAGTCTAGTTCTGGGTTTGCTTTTGTGAAGAAGTTGATTCCTAAGAACTCTTTGGAGATTAGAAGCACGTGGTAGCGTGAGCGTGGTCTGGCGGAGACAGGAGGGACATCTCACGGATAACCTCAAGGGCGTGACAGTGACGGTTATATTCGAATCAGAGCAAAATCCTGGTTCTTCCTTGACACGTGCATTGCAAAAAAGTTGAGTATTTAAAAGTTATTGAAAAGTATAGTGGCTGGAGGTATGGTTTAGAGCCAGACAATCCTCAGCCACATGGACGAAGCTCCGGTTACGTAACGAAGTCGAAGGAGTGCTGGAGAAAAGCGCCATTAGGAAGCTGGATTCAAGAAATAGTAGAAGAAGAGGACTATTCCGAAATACAAACCATTACCCTGACCCTGACCAGGGTTAAAATGGCTGTCGAAAATTGATTGATAATTGACTCAATATAGGAATATGACATTGACTGATGAAATAATTTAGCTAATGTTTAGTAGTTTGTATTTAGGAACATGTTGCAGATATGTCTTCTTGTTGTAGTATCAAAACTAAGATTAAGAATAACCTATTTACGTTTATGACTAGGAAGAACCCTAACTCCCTAACTAGCTGTAGCGAAAACCGAAAACAGTCATTTGAAATACCTAGTTCCCATAATATTTTTAAAAAGTTTTTATTACTTTCGGTTCTTGTATCAATGGACTCCGCAGCGATTTCTCAGGCCCCATACGGTCTAGAGACTTGAAATTTCGTCTTCGTACTTAGATCGCAGACATCTCGCCGCCTGTTAAGCTCCAAGTGTGATCCAATATTGGTAATTATAATTATCTCATTCAATCTCATTCAAGATCATTATTTTGTCGACATGGAACGACAATGGGATCCGTCACTGGAATTACGCACGAGCATGGAGCGTATATATACGTCTCGTTCTCTGGTATATAGGTACTTTCTGGAAGATCGTCTATGGTTATGTCGCAATTGTCAGACGTCAGACGTTATTGTTAATTTAAAGTTGAATTTTGTGTTGTGGTAGACAAACAGTAATTTGTTATGGAATTGCTGTTGCTGGCAAACACATATACATAAGTATAGTTAAAATCGAGAAAAGGATAGCAATAGTAGGTACTCATTGGTACGGTTTAAATCTTAAATGCCCAATAAAAACTATTTTTAATTTTTTTTCATAAATTTCACTTGTTTTGTCATGATCTTTTCAAGATCCATAAACTAAATACTCATTGTGCAAAACAATATCAGTTATCTTGACAATCTAACATCTTTGTTGACTTTCCATGATATACACTCGGACTTCTCAGGGATATAGGTGGAAAGTGTATCCTACTGAAGTAATAAGTCTAACGGAATAACATTAGCGTCAATCTCTACAGGTGAATAAAATGCTGATAAATGCTTGAGAATGAATGCTTACGGCATCATTTTGCATTCCGACTTTGTGGGAGAGATAGGTAATGTATGTAATCAGAATGCTTGGATATTACCACAGCCTTACATTATTCAAGACAACCTCAATTTGCAATCCGTTTTGTCAATTTTCCGCAATGTAGGTAAATGCTTTTTCATATCAATCTGTTATATACAAGGTAATCGAGTTGGTTATAACACATTTATCTATTCGTTCAAATATTTATATAATGAGAGCTTGTGTAATTCAGGAAATTATTTGTAAAAACACATCTTAGGATGATTTTTCAATAAATAATCTCCTACAAAAATTAGTTCCGACTTTATTAGATAAGGGATATTTGTTATAAAATACAGGGCTAATTAAAGAATTACAGAGTCCAGTATTTCTTGTGAAAAAACAACCTGAAAAATGCTATCCCATCCCAATTATGACATTACAGGTTAAATTGCCGGCCATACTAAATAACTACGGTGCGTTGTTTTTTTTATATATGTGTAGTTGTATAAGTAGGTAGGTATCTATCGCAAAAAAAAATTTATATCGTATCACATTGTTGGAATACAACTCTAATTGACTCCAACCATTTACAACCGACCAAAATGAGCTCGGCGGCAAGTTTTTTTGAAATTATATACATATTTATACCTATTCGTCGTCGTATTGGTCAGAAGAGAGATTTCTTGTGACTAATAATACTGTGATTAAGTGAATCATTCGAATTGTTATGGGGGCAGTTTTTGTCGTCGTTGTTCGTAGGTAGTGTCGTATAGTCTGTCGAGACACCGTCGTCATCTCAGGAATTCTTTCGGCAATTAATTGGGCAATTATTATTTCTCAGTAACACTTTTATCCAAAGATTAAATTTATCGTCAGCTACGGACTCTTATTAACTTTTGATAGGATTATTTTTTGTTGGGTACTATTGAAAATACTTGAGAATGATATGCAACACCGTATTTGGATATTCGGAAATTTGGATGTTTAGTTCATAGTTTGTGAGACATTTTTTGAGCCAACGATTGTGAGTTTCTATGCACCGACGAGATCAACAGACATTTGAGATCTATACAGCGCTCCAAGATAACCTATTCACTCTATGACATAGATAAGTGATTGTCACCTGTATACTGCTCTATGATTTGAGATCTGTCAACTGTCAAATTGAAGGAGCTTAATGTAAGCGCATTTAAAGCATGCTTTAAGAACATGATGGACTTAAGAGTTGTATGTAAAAATAGGTTATCGATTGATGTCTATTTTAACTGTTAGAAGCAGTTGAATGCCTATTCATCTTTGAATATATTGTCATAAATAAAAATCATATTAGGAATTTGTAAGGTGATTGGATCGGTAATGATGTTATATACTACAAACATGACAAAATACATAAATTATTCCGTTAAATCTGAGCTCAAAAAACTTGCCAATTCATTATTATTGGTCATTGTATTGAAAACGATTCGAAAGATTGTCATAATAATGAATAAATAAATCATGTTTTATCGACACAACATATATTAGCGAAACAAACAATGACAGAAAGTCATTAGTAATGCGTACACAAGTCGGTTACCGCGAGTAAATTATAGATATTTTAATTGGTCTATAATTATTTATAACTTATTGCATTGAAGTAATTCAGTTGCCGTTCGTTTTTAATACCTGGTCCCATTAAGGTTGTGTTTCTTTTACTTAATTGCTACTTAGGCGGTATAAGGTTGGATTGGAAAAAAAGAGGTAGATATAACGTATCTAGCAAAAAATATGTTTAAACACAACAAACATTGCTATTAATCTGTTTTTCATAAAAAAAATTATTGCTTTTTTGATCGACTTCATAAAAATGTGGAGATTATATGCCTGTATGTTTGCTCGGCATCCCGAATGAGTCATGCAATTCAACTTATTGTTTTTCTATATTTTTCGCAAGTTTTGATGAGACAGCGTCCTAATCAAAAGGTAAAATTTTCTGAAAATCATGCTGAAAATGACCCCCTTAGCTAAAAGGTATGTTTTTTTAGAAAATTCATAAAATACGTGTGTAATGTAAAATATTATTTCAAAAGCAAGTATGTCCCAGCAATCATCAAATTGTAGTAGCATAGCTATGGGTAGGTAGTATCGTCCGCCATCTTGTGTCCAGCATTCCTGCCTTTCAGCTGTCAGCTGTCAAATCAGCGAGACAATGCTCAAATAACTTTCCCTTTCAAAGGATAAAGTGAATTATTTTAATCGCAGCATGCGGATCCTAAATTCTGTATACTTATATAAAGTGCACGATCGTCGAAAATATAAAAGAGTATAAACGCCATAAATCACAGGAACAAACACTTAAAAACGGTATATAATTAGATCTTGTTGTTAGTACCTTGACGACTGACATGTGACATGACAGGATGCAATACAGAACACAGAACAGAACATCTACCATTCGGCTGGACACAAGATGGTGGACGAGAATACTCATCTATATATGTATATGTATTCATCTCAGTTATTGCATGAACTCGAATAAATCAAAAAGAAGCATAAATCCTACATAAAAGACTGGCCTTCTCATCTGTGATCAACGATTGAAATAATTATCGAGACCAAACAGTTTCCATGCAAATTATGTTCTTCGCTCCTATACCTATGTATCTGGATAAGTGCTTAAGTTAATTTTAATCGGACCAGTCGTTGACTGGGTACACATGTGTATCTCTACTACTATACCTATAACATTTGGACAGACGGTATTGTTAAGTGTGTATATTAACGTTGGTAATTGGCGGTTCTGGCAATAGGTATATATGATTTATGCCATATATGGGTGATTTTCATAATAATTGGTTTGGGCATAAAACATATAACCTTAGCAGACGAGAAGAGAGAACGAGCCAGTTTCTATCCATTATTGGATCTCTTATAATAATGATTTATGATTGCATGATGGGTTATTTCACAATTAGAGCATTTTAATTTGACTCTTGGGAATTATACGTAAAGTGGATAAAAATGAATAAATAGAATTTTGAAAAAACGATGATAGGGATAAGTGGAAAAAGGAAAAGACCGGTTCCCAGTTGTCTCTCTATGAAATAAAAATATTCTTAACGATTTGATTAAAATAACTTCAATTAATATTTCCGTAGAAAACATAGTAACTTTGCTATGACCTCTTCCCATGTGGCTCTAGATTTGTCTATCAAAATAAAAAGAATCCAACGGAAATCCTGATCAAATCGGATAATGAATATAGCTTTCAAGGTAACAATTAAGAAATTCGTTAAGCTGTGTTTTCAGTTTACTCTTCGCGCCTTGGATACCTATTAATTTTTGGCTTCGAGACGTTTGATTAACAGTTTTTTTTTCTTTCGGCATTATACATTAATCGCGGAACACTAATAAGCAGGCAGAAGTGTTAATTATCTGTTAGTCAAGACACCTACAGGGAATATTCTTGTTAGGACACAAAAACTGAACTGTGAGATTAAAATATGATTTATTATATTTATACAGGATGATTCACAGTCGATGTCTATAATAGGTGTACCTTGGACTTTAGCTATAAGTGAAAACGGACCCCATAAGATCATTCGAAAATGTCATTACTTAAACGAGATACCTGGGTCTAGCGATTGAGAATATTTTTGACCGACGAACCCCGACCGGAGGACGTATACAATTCGACTGTCTGCTTTTTTTGGTTCGTTCGCGAATTTCATATAGTAATCGTACTCAGATTTTCATGATTTTTGATTCATTTGAAAGAGGAGGCCTGGGAAATAGTCCCATATTCATAAAAACGCAAATCCGAAATCCCCTTCCCTCCGAAAACTGCCCCCGAAGGTGGTGTAGGGGCAAATTTTCTCGAAAATCGAGAATCTGAGTTGGCATAATTAAAGATAGGACAATATCCGGAAATGTTTAAATTGAACATTTTTTTAAAAGAGTTACGGTTTTCGAGTAAGAAGTAAGTAAGAAGTGGAGAGGGCGATTTCTTTAGAAAATTGAAAATTTGTGGGCACTACATGAACAACATTAATAATGAACATTTTTTCCTTACAGTTACGGTTTTCGAGTAAAATCGGTGTTAAAATGGTAACATCTAAAATACTTAAGCGTATTTCCGCAGCGATGTTTTGAAATCTCAATAATAACAACTACAAGCAAATAATATACGTGGGTAATAGGATATGTTCTATCTTCATTGGTATTAGTGATTGTTCAACGATTTTCGTTTACACTCAAAAGTGTGAAATAAATATTTTTTACAAAAAAACTTGGACGGACGTTATTAGTTGGTGCACTGGAAAGTACGAAATAATATTAATTCTATTGGTGCTGGTGCTTGTGAAGTTGGTGCCAAAAGTTATCAATCTAACTGCAACTGCACAACTTCAAAAGTAACAGCACCAATAGAATTAATATTATTTTATACTTTTCAGTGCACCAACTAATAACGTCCAATTTTTTGTAAAAAATATTTATCAACTACATTATCTCGAGAACGTTAATTGATAGATAGCACTAGTTTTAATTGAAACATATACTTAGATAAATATGGCAATAACTGATTGATTTTTAGCTAAAATATCTTTGGCAGTTTTTTGTTAATACTAAAAAGGGGCGAATTTAGAAAAAATATAGTGGTTGGCTGACTAAGAATATTTTGGGATAATCAAGTATGATTGACCTTGCAGTTTCAAAAAGGCAGCCTTTAGAGTAAAGAAAATCAAAAAAATTGTCCAAGGTTTAAATATCATTAAATTTATTTTGGTATTGTTATAATTCTACATAACACAGTACTTTTTTTTTAAATTGACAGGCACATGTAATAACTGAAAGGGCACATTAAAAAGTAGTTTAAATAAATGCAGCCAGTGGCGTAGTGCCTGTTTGAAAAACCCCATTACTCTCCCTAACTTTTTCGCCACTTGATAAATCATAATTTTGGTTGTATTTTATGATTTAACAAAGATTTCTAAGTAAATGACGTACAGTTGTCACACTTCCATAAAATGAGTAGTTTTTGAGATATATCCGCACTTAGAGAAACGGTTTTACGAGACTCTCGAAATTCGAGATTCGAGAAAAAAAATCCGTCTCGTCTCGATCTTGTCTTGAAATCGAGACGAAACGGATTTTTCTTTCGAGATCGAGAAATTTTTTAGAGATTTCTCAATCTCGAAAAATTGCAGGTGCTGCAATAGGTCACAGCTTCTGTTAGGTCGGAAAAACGAAAAAAAAACTATGTTAGGAAATAGTTTGATTTTATTTTAAACATAAGAAAATTAATAAAGTATAGAAAAATAGCAAATATAACAAGGCAAATATCAAAGGGAAAATTTTCATATTCTTGAAAAATACCATTAAACTATTAATCACGAAAACTAACTGTAAACACTTAAAAATGAGCAAAACATGAGAAAAATATAGATAACATGATTTTTTAATATAAAAAAGTATCTTGATAGATAAGAAAATGTTTAGACACTCGTAAATATACCTTTGTTACACAGACAAGAATTCACAGTAAAAATTGAACCGATTCTCCCGTTAATCGGCTTCGTTCTTTTCTAATGGTCATAGTTGTTCTCGAAAACAGTCACCCTACAGGCACTGAAGTAGGTTGGAAACTTTAAAAAAATATTTTCGTATCATAATATCAAAGATAAAGAAACTGTCCTTATGCACCCAGCTACTCCCGGGCTCGGTGGTTCTCGGTGCATTGGTCCTTATTTCAGTTTTCGGTTATGTGCTGACTCGTTCACAAATTATATTTTTATTAGATTTAATATTTCAATGTATTGTACAATGCTATTATTCTTTATTGCAAATAATTAAAAGATAATTATTAATACTTACTTTAGATATTAATTGATACGACACTGTTCGGTCAGTCTGCCATAAAGTGACATAAATTTAACCTTATTCCTATTGTATTCTACAAAAATGTTAGTTCAAGTTTATATATTACTTCCAATGATATTCTTATGGCACCATTTTTGCATGGATAGAAGACTAAATTAAAAGATAAAGAATTCGTGTAAATGTCACTTTTTGGAACAGAAGATGGTGGATCACATCTTTTAACAGGAGTAAAGATAGGTATGTACTGGTTGGCCCATTAATAAAGGACGCCGGCTATATCTCAGGCTCCGTTAATTGGACGACCCAGAGAAAAATGTTTTTAGAGGTAAATCGACCAAAAGAAAAAGCTGGAAAATGTACCGCTAGAGGGCGTCACTCACACCACGAATTAAATGACACTGTTTTATTCAAAATTATTTAACCTATGTTGAAAATATTTTTGTTGTAACCTACTGCAAATAAGAACTTTTTTGTATTACAGTTTTTTCTCTATCTTGTCAAATAAAGGGTGGGGTTGTTTCGAAAAAAACTGGATAACTTTTTTTTGGTCTGATCTATTTTGACTAACGTTGTTTCATTTTAAAACGATTTTTTGGACGCTTCTACTGGAATAATAACATTTTGAGTTTAATTATTTTCCGAGTCGGTAGATGGCGCTTTATGGCAAAGTCGCAGATTTTTATGAATTTCTCGAAAATTTCAAATGCAATGGTATTTTTATATTTCAATCGGAAGAAAGAGCATGAAAAATTACAGTTACTTGTGAAAACCGCAACTCGATATGATTATTCCTTATAGACTTATTTAAAAATATATATAAACCTTCATTTTTATGTGACAAAAGTAGAGAACACTCTGAGTATCAGTATTTTTTATTAACGTTACATATATTTTTCTATTACCTATGTCGTTCTAGCTGGGGTAATTTAAGTTTAGTGTAATTAAATGAGAACTAAACACAAATAACTGTAACAATAACCTAATACTTTATACAAGAAAGTTATATTAATAAGTAGGACTCTCGGTAGGCCTCGACATGAAGGGAAAATAAAATATATCTTTCTTTATAATTTCAAAAACTTTGGCATATTATTTTAGTTATTTTAAGATTTTTCTCTCAACAGTGTCGGTGGTCCCTAAGAGAACCGAATTTAGAAAAAAGCTAGACACCTAGAGCTAAATAACTTAGAACCTAGAACTAAAGTGAGCAACACAAAGCTTACTTGGGCCGATACCAACCAATAGCAAAAAACCCTTTGTCGAAATTCGGTTCCGTTTTTGAGTTATCGTGCGGATTAACTTTCTTGTTTACATGCTTGCCTACATACTTATGCTTTTTGCGAATATTTTGAACGGGAATGACGTTATTTTGTTTGGGTTTTTTACAAACGATAGATAATTTCTGGCACAACATTGGGTATATTCAACACTTTTTGATTGGAGTGGTTTTTGTGGGTCAAAATTCAAAAAAACTGTTTTTTTTTAAACGAAAAGTAATATATTGACATCGTGAGACGGTGTGAATATAACCAACCCTATTTATGTTTGGACTTACAATTGCCTCTGCCAATCTAACTATGTTTTTTGAAACTCTTTATATAGATAAATTCATTTGATCAAACAGTGATAATTCCATTCTCACACTGCTTTTATTAAACCGCTCTGTTATTACTAAATCAGTACAATAAAGAAGATACCACAATCACCACCACCTACCTAGGTATACCTAATTACCTTTTACGGCCGCAATTATCCTAATATAGTGGTAAGGATCCAATCTTTTGTCCAGATATGCTGAATAAACGTAGAGATGGCTGCTGCTACTTCTACTACTACCATCTGCCGTCACGATGATGGTCGTCCATGCGGAACCATCAGAATCAAAACTGCTGCCATCATCATCATCATCGAGATGATCATCCTTTTCGTTCCGCCTTGTTGATCTCTTGTTCTCCATAACAATTACATCATCGACACTTCTTTTGTGATTTTCATCATTATCTTCAGCTTTATGATCGCGATAATTTTTGATGTTCTGCAATTACAAAATAAAAGTTATGCACTTGGTGTTTGTTTTTTTTTTCGGGACGAAGTATCTGCTTCATCTTTATATATATATATATATATATCTGAATTGTGGGAATGAATATAGCTTGGTACTTTTTGACGGAGGAACCCCGAACGGAGGTGGTATAGAATTCTGCTTATTTTTTTTGTTCGTGCGCCTCTTTTATATAGTAATACAGCTCCGATTTTGATGATTTTTGATTCATTTGAAAGATGAGGCTTGAGAAATGGTCCCATATTCATAAAAACGCAAATCCGAAATCTCCTTCTCTCCGAAAACCGCCCCCCGATGGGGTAGAGTGGGCAAATGTTCTCGAAAATCGAAAATCTGAGGTGGTATAATTAAAGATAGCATAATATCCGGAAACGTTTAAATTGAACATTTTTTCAAAAGAGTTACGGTTTTCGAGATGGAGGCATGTTAAATTCTTAAAGATATGTATTTTTGCTATGTGGAGAGGGCGATTTCTTTCGAAAATTGAAAATCTTTCGATACTACATGAAAGACGTAATTATTTGTGGCAACATTTATAATGAACATTTTTTCCTTAGAGTTACGGTTTTCGAGTTAAATAGGTGTTAAAATGGTAACATATAAAATAATTAAGCTTATTTCCACAGCGATGTTTTGAGATCTTAATAATAACAACAACTACAAGCAAAAAAGATACGTGGTTAATATATCTTCATTGGTATTAGTGAACGTTCAACGATTTTCGTGACTAATGTTACACTCAAAAGTGAGAAATAAATATTTTTACAAAAAAATGAACCGACGCTATTAGTTGGTGCACTGAAAAGTATAAAATAATATTAATTCAATTGGTGCTGGTACTTGTGAAGTTGGTGCCAAAAGTTATCAATCTAATTGCAACTGCACAACTTTAAAAGTAACAGCACCAATAGAATTGATATTATTTTGTATTTTTCAGTGCACCAACTAATAAAGTCGATCCAAGTTTTTGTAAAAAATATTTATTATGTTTCAAAGGTGATTTGATCGCTATGTTCGCTAAACTCCACTATTCTGAATTGCGTCCATCTATGATGTAAGCAAAGTTAAAAGACGTAGACAAAGATTAAATACACCAATCTTTGACGTAGGTATTCACGTGCAAAAAAATGAAAGAATCTTACTTGATCACAATTATATTGCTCGCTGTCAATTTCAATTCTTTTCATCAACGAGAATGCGACAATCTTTTTAACACCGAATGGATAGCTTCTTCGTGACTTCCTCAAGCTCTCCTTGATGCAGATGTTGATAAGAATGAGATAGGTGAAGAATATTGTGGATAGAGTGATGATGATAATCCAGTGGCGTAACGCTGCGATGGTTACCATGCCAAGTATATAATACTGTTATACTGAATCTGGAAATAGAAGAAACAGATTATTCAAAATGTTATCTATCTGTATAGCTAATAATAGGTGAAGAGAATACACTTTGGTAGGGTTGAAGAGAATTTCAAATTCCCAAAAAAAATGTATACTGATTTACAGCAGTAAGAAAATATGTCAGTTAATTTTTAAAGAAATTATTAATAATTCTCTTTCAATTATTTGGAATAATTAATAATAAAATAGCATTGTACAAGACATTGAAATTTTGTTTAAATCTTACAAAAATATAATGTGTGAACGAGTCAGCACATAAACGAAAACTGAAATTTACTGAAATATGTCTCATGTTTTGATCATTTTTTAAGTGTTCAAAGTTAATTTTTGTGTTTAATAGCTTAAGATCTTATTTTTAAGAATATGAAAATATTTATTTTCACCTTTGATACCTACTTGCTTTGTTATATTTGCTATTTTTCCGTGTTTTGTTAATTTTCTTGTCTAAAATAAATTAAAATTATTTCCAAACAGCAGCATCTGCATTTTTTCGAGATCGAGAAATCTCGAAAATTTTCTCGATCTCGACAAATCTCGAATGTAATAATTCTTGATTTCACTTCGCAAAACAAAATCAGTCTCATCTCGATCTCGTCTTGAAATCGAGACGAGACGAGAAATCTCGAATTTCGGGATACTCGTGATACCCTAGCCCCTTCGACGCCCTTTTAGGGGAAGAGCATATTGCATTGTGACACAAAATATATAGAACCATCCGAGGGACCATCTTTCTGGACTCTTCTGTCGAATAAAAAAGAATCATCATTAACGATGCACGTTTATTAGGCAAAACTTGCGGAATTACATATAGAAACAAACATACAAATGAACAGTATACCTCCTTCATTTAAAAACAAATTGGATCGGCAAATTCCAAGAAATGCAAAGATTACTTGAATGTTATTTTTAGAATATTTGTTCCTCCCCCTCCGGACAATCCACTGTTTTGGTGTCGATAAACTCGACTCTGCATGTAAAAGACATTAAATATGATCGGGTTCCATTACAAAAAAAAAAACAAACTACTCCCTTCTCACAAATTCCAGCATCCATGTGGATGGTAGGTACCTATCTATATCTTGGATATTGACATTGAATTACCATGAAAACGTGTATGGTGAGGTTAAGTAGTCACGCGAAGCATTAAAATTCTATCGTTGAACGATTGTTAAAACCCGATAATCGATAATTAAATTTATCATACTTGGCGAGAAAGTGCGTGGAAAATACTTAAGCTGAATGCACATGGCGTCACTCTGACCTGCACCATGGGAATTTCAGTGCAAGAAATGGGTAGGTAAAGTATCTACACAGAGTTTATTTTATGGTTTGTGGTACAGCATCAGTCTGGCGACAATGGAATTAACCCAGAGGCCTATGATAATGAGGCGTCTGGGTGAAGTAAAGTTAGATATATTGCTGCATTGGACAGAGAATTCTTATTTTTGGATACTATTTGTAATCTGTCACACACGGATGACGGTAAATTTGATTGCTTTGACCACAAAATTGTCATCATGAATTTCATCCATGAGGAATTCCTACCAAAAAAGCATGGGAAACTGTTATTAACTTCCCAGGTAGGAAGTTATTGAAATGGGACCGATTTTGTGAAATTGTATTTTTTGAAAAATCTCCACGCTTCAGAGTCATATAAAATAGTTTTGAGGAAAATGTATCTTTGTCCAATTTTGTGTGTTCCTAGTGATTTTTCTACTACATTATCTACGAAAAATATGACAGCGACATGGTACTAACTTTAATCGATACATCATTACATAACAATAAGCTCAATAGTTTTTGGCCAAAATTTCTAGAGATTGTTAATAAAAAAGAGCCGAATATTGAAAACAATGTTTTTTACTATCGTATTCAAACTTGATAGAAAAATCAGCAATTGATTGACTATAAAAATTTGGGTGATTAGCATGATTGTAAAACATCAAAATTTTCCAAAATTGTCCTTAGATTACTGCAGATGAAGTTTGAAATTTTACAAATATTTATTCGATTATTGTGAAATACTTATATTATGAAAAGTCAACGGATATTTGAATATAAACATCTGGAAGCACATTTCACGGCAATACAAAAAAATACATATTTCTAACATACCGTCAGATTTTGTGACTCTTGCAAACAATAAATGCATGAATCATCAATATAATAGATAAAAGAAATTTTTGTCAGTTCTGTACAAAATGTCGAAAAGATCGGACGTTTATCAAATTCGGGAGTGAGGAATCGTTATTTTGTAGTGTTTTCTATTTGATTTTATTGTGAGGACTTTCTCTTCCCTCTGGGTAATGGGACAGACAATGCGATCAGGCAACAGCAAAGGCACAAATAACGTAGGTGCATTCATTTATAAATCTAAATTTTTACATTTAATCTTATTGTAGATGAAGTAACACTAATCTTAATTTAAAATCTATTCAAACAAATTGAATTGATATTAACAAATAGAGGTTATGTTATCGTTATTTCCACATTACCAAAAATCACATAGGTACCTACTTATTGTCGAGTTTTTGACCGACGAACCCCGAACGGAGGAGGTATACAATTCGACTGTCTGCTTTTTTTTTTTTTTTTTTTTTTTTTTTTTTTTTTTTTTTTTTTTTGGTTCGTGCGCGCCTTTTATATAGTAGACGATCTCCGATTTTGATGATTTTGGATTCATTTGAAAGAAGGGGATTGAGAAATGGTCCCATATTCATAAAAACGCAAATCCGAAATCTCCTTCCCTCCGAAAACCGCCCCCGAAGGGGTGGTGGGGGCGAATTTTCTCGAAAATCGAAAATCTGAGTTGGTATAATTAAAGATAGGACAATATCCGGAAACGTTTAAATTGAACATTTTTTCAAAAGTGTTACGGTTTTCGAGATAGACGCATGTTAAATATGTATTTTTGCTATGTGGAGAGGACAATTTCTTTCGAAAATTGAAAATTTTTCGATACTACATGAAAGATATAATTATTTGTAGCAACATTTATAATGAACATTTTTTCCTTAGAATTACGGTTTTCGAGTTAAATCGGTGTTAAATGGTAACAACTAAAATATTCAAGCGTATTTCCGCCGCGATGTTCTGAGATCTCAATAATAACCACTACGAGCAAGGAATATACGTGGGTAATAGGATAAGTATTATCTTCATTGATATGGTATAGTGAACGTTCAACGATTTTCGGGACTAATGTTACACTCAAAAGTGTGAAATAAATATTTTTTACAAAAAATTGGACCGACGTTATACAAGGTGGCGCAAAATCAAGTACGCTATTTCTTTTTTATATAAAAGCAAGATTATTAAAAAAACAGTCATATTATACATGAAAAACGTTTATTTAAACTTTAAAAATTTGTTTTGTTACACACTAAAAATAATATCGACCAAATGGCCACCCTCAGCATTAATGCAATAATGAGCTCTTTTTAAAGCATTTTTCATAACTTTCTCCAACATTTCAGGTGGTATTCTGTCAATTTCTTCCCTGATGTTGTCTTTTAATGCCTCGAGTGTTTGAGGATTATTTACAAATACCCTATCTTTGAGATAACCCCATAACCAAAAGTCTGGAACAGTTAAATCTGGGGACCTTGGCGGATATGCAATATCGCCGTTTTTCGAGATAAGGCGTCCAGGAAAAATTCTGTTCAAAATGGCTATTGTCTCACGGGCCGTGTGTGCTGTCGCACCATCTTGTTGATACCAAATCTCTTCCTGATTAAGTTCTTCCATTTCCGGAATTAAAAAATTCAACAGCATGCTTCTGTAGCGATCTCCATTTATTGTAGTGGTTCTTCCGCGATCGTCCTCAAAAAAATATGGCCCCAAAATTTTTCTGCCAATAACGCCACACCATACGGTCACTTTTGGCTCATGTAACGGTTGCTGGTGAATAATTTGTGGATTCTCACTACCCCAGAAGCGATTATTCTGCTTATTCACAGCTCCATTTAAACAAAAATGAGCTTCGTCACTCATTATGATTTTGTTCCAAAAATCCCCAATTTCGTTTTCAAGGTTTACTATAGCATTACAATATTGAAGTCGTTTTTCAAAGTCTAAAGGCATAATTTTATGGGTTACCTGTATTTTGTAGGGGAACAAATGCAAATCTTTCACTAAAATTCGTTGCAATGAACGTCGGGTAATGTTTACTTGCGAAGATCGTTTTCTTGTTGATGTGTAAGGCCTTTCCATCACATCTCTACGCACCCGGTCTATATTCTCCCTTGAACGAGCTGAACGAGGTCTGCCAATATGAGGTCTATCAGATGTAGACCCAGATTGTTGAAAATTTGTCGCTAATCGCCGAAATGTCTTCGCAGTTGGAACACCGCGTCTTCCATATTTTCTACGGTATTCTCGTTGAGCTAGGATAACCGACGAATTATTTTGATAAAAAAATTTTACGATTTCAGCACGTTCTTGAGGCGTATATCGATTCATAATAATTTCCCAAGTATCTACTTTACAACTGACAGAAAAACTCGAACAGATGTCAAATACAAACGAACTAATGACAACATTCCACAGGGTACTTGATTTTGCGCCACCTTGTAGTTGATGCACTGAAAAGTATAAAATAATATTACTTCTATTGGTGATGGTACTTGTGAAGTTGGTGCCAAAAGCTATCAATCTAACTGCAACTGCACAACTTCAAAAGTACCATCACCAATAGAAGTAATATTATTTTATACTTTTCAGTGCATCAACTATAACGTCGGTCCAATTTTTTGTAAAAAATATTTATTAAGGACTATATTTAATGCAATTCTCATAATTGAAAAAAATATATTTATTTTACAAGTGACACCGTTCAAAACATAAAAGAGTGGATCAAAATCGATATGTTTGTTTCAGAGATGATATAGGTATAGATATAGGACTTTACTGTTGCTGTAACTCTGAGACCGTTAAAATGTTTTGAAAAATGCCGAATTCAAACTTTGCCATCTCAAACTTTCGATTTTCGTAGGGCAGTTTTTTGGGTGATGGAATTTTTTTTTCTAATAAAATTTGTTGGTGACGATTTCTCAATACTCACAGCACACAGTCGAATTGTTGTACACCACCTCCGTCTGGGAAGTCCGTCAAAAAGTATAAAATCCAATCTTATACATACCTCCTTCTTTTGAGATGTCGATATGAACGTTTTTGCATTCGATTACTATCAAACATTGAAAGCTTTCCCATTTCTTTCCTTTAATTCTTCGAAACACTTGTTTGTTTTCACAATTTTATCCAATACGAAAATCAAAACAATCTTTTTCAGCCAGCCATATATATATATATATATACCAATGCCACAGACTCATGACCCATAGACTAATAAATGAAATATTATATCTCCGAATCAAATGCAAATGCGACAGGTCTCAAGCCGCAGCCCCTCTTTTCAACTACTGTACACACCGAAACCACCTGTACACAAAAATAAACAAATCAAGTCGGCCACCGTCCAGACTATCTAGAAAATATACATACAATTTCAATAATTAATTCATGAATATAATAGGTTTGAGTATTTTGTTATGAGATACATAATAATAGGTAATTGAATATTTTTATACGGAAGCTTAAAATAATATTTTTGGTGAGAGTGCCTGGTTTAGGTTATCGTAACGTTTGATACATTTTTTATCTTTTCTATTTCTTTTCATAACACTTGTCTGTTTTTTATAAAACTCTTGAATAAAAATGTTAAAAAAGCAAAATATTTTCATTATCATTTGTTGTTATATTGGAATGTTTATTATAAATACCTAAAATAGAGTACGGAACCATCCCTAGGAATGCCCGACTTCTTGGGAAGAGTCTTGGAAAATCTGACATAATACATAGGTACATTGAGTTCCTTCTTTCTTCTGGGAAATAATTTTCAACCAATCCAGTTAATATAAATATAACATTTAAATATTCCACATAATTGAATAATGTAATCAAATAACTGCCACAAAATAATCTTTGTGCTTTAGAAATGGCAACATGTAACTTCCTAAAACAAAAATACTTCCAAAGTGGCAACACCTTCTTAGGGAGACAAAGCAGAATTCTTCTATGTCTGCTGCAGACAAAAACTGTTTTTTTCATAATCCATCCGTAAGAAGAAATGCATTCATATATCCTTAATCGACGCGAATAATTTAGCATAAAACCCTTTCGAAAACTTCATGTCAGAATTTAAAATAAGTTCTAAATTAATTTTAGAGAAAATATCATATTCATTAATTTCACTGCTCTGTGTGTTAAATTACTTTATTGTTCCTTGTACTTAAGATGCTTCATCCCCTCAAAATAAGATCATAACAATTGAGACCGTCCGTCGATCAAGCCAATCAGATGCAAGAGCTTCATGCACCTGATTGGTTGTTTATGACCAAATAGTTCTAGAAGATTATCGAAAAAAGTGTCGTCCATTTTGGATTTTTATAGCAAAGGGTATTTTTTGACCGCGTCGTTTTCAGTTTTCCGCGGTAAGCGTTTCAAGACGGTAGTGTTGAATAATAATTATAGTTATTAGTTATTAAATTTGATTTGTATTTAATTTGAATATAAATGTGAACTTTTCGTACGGTATCTAGTGGATTTAAGTGAATTATGGGAGTGTAGTGAGATTCTTTGGGATTAGCTGAAACCTTAGCAAAGGCACCTTAAAGTAAGTAAAAAAATGCTATTTAAATTTTCCAAGAATAGGTAGATACGTGATGGAGAATGAGAATTATGTTCTTGTTGTTCAATGAATCTGAAAATTATTTATCAATCATAAAAATCATTTTACAAATTCTGTACTTGTTTAAAATTATGTCGGCCATTTTCTTTTCATGTACACCAGGGATGCTTTACCTACCTGTTATCCAAATTTTATTACATCTAATTTTTGGTTCTTTTCGGTATACATTAAACGGAATCAGAGGTAATATCTATAAAAATGGATAAATCTAATGTAATATAATGATATATTAGTATGGATTTAACACTGATAGAAAATTTATAGGAGAAAAGTGATATTACACAAAGGATTGGGTTCCAATTTCTACCTTGCGGTTTCTATAAAGCCACCAATTGATCAATGTAATAAATTATAAAACTGATTCGTGATTGTCACTGAAAGTTTTTCTTTGGTTAAATTGAATATGCTCAATATTTTTTCACTTTTGCATTTCACTCATCAATTATAGGAAATATGAATGAGAAATATTAATTTACAAATAGAACTATTGAATTTGATTCGAATATATTTTTTTTCTTTATTTCCTTCGATCCCTACTGTATATAGTAAAAAAGTCATTATGCCTAATTTATTCGAGTTTATTTTTATTTCAGATATGCAGAGAGCGCACGTGCCTCAAAAGGTAATATTAGAAGATAATTAAAAAGTAGAAGGCCACTCAATTTGGACGGTATCTAACTTTCAGGGATCGCACATACCATTTTCTTTTTCCACAGCTTTATCTCCCAAGTAAAGGATTAATTTATAATTCGAAAGATTGGTCCAGGTCTAGATTAGGGACATTGAGTTAGGGATCTTTCCGTGATCGCGCATAATTTTTTTTCCACAAATAGGTTCTTCAAGATTTTCAAGGATTGGAGTTTCGATCGAATTCTCGTCTATAGAAGAAGATGATGCAACAAAAAGGTAGGATTTGATTGTAAGATTAGCGAATCCCTGTTAGTTAATTGTTAATTAGTAGTGAGTGGCCTGTTCATTTGTCGGAATCGATTTGACCAAAAAACAAAAAGTGAAAGTGCAATTATTGTTGAAGTGAGTTTATATTAAAACAGTTTTTTGGTAAGTATAGAGCTTAATCTCGGCAAGTTTATGTATTATACTGTTTTATTTTTTTTTAGGTTTCAAGATACCTAATTTATTATATTTCTGCGAATGAAATTTATGAATATTTGGATAATTCTATTCCATTTATTATGAAATCGATATGTTTAAGTGTTTTTAATCTTTATAATTGATATTTATTGAAGTATTTGTATCATTTTTAATTGCAGATTACATTATAAGTGCATATTTTGTTCTGTTATCATTTTTACCTATGAGAAAAATTTATATTGATTTTTTTTTCAGGTATATGTAATTTTCCATTGTTCTCTATTGATAATTTTCATAAATTTAATGATTCTTATTTTATTTATTTTCTTTTTCCAGCTTATATGTTACACACAAGTTTTATTTTTTTTTAAATATTGGTATACGGTATTCCGGGTGATTAAATGATCTATTATGAAAGATATCAAAATAAGTTATTTGCGAAAATTATAGCCATCGTTGAGATTCACATCTTAAAATTAGTCAAATTATTAAAGGATGTTCTATAAAGTCGTGCCAGATCAAAGTTACATTTTTTTAAATAGAACACCCTGTGTTTTATTTTAAATTCGGCTTTAAAAAATTGACAAAATAATCTATTTATATATTGACTCACTCAGTATTAGATTTACTGAATGAGAGCAGACTTAACAAATTTTATAGATTTTGATGATCATTCAAAAATTACGACTGCAATAAATCATGGCTCTTTCATCCCTTTCCAATTATACAGGGCGTTTTATTATTTTGTATCGTGGATTAGACCATGATCAGGGGATACCACGTTTTAAAGAAAACGTGCCTAGCGCCTAGCCTCCGACCTCTTTTTTTGGGTGGTGTGGAACAGGGTGCATTTAATAGTAGAAGTTCCGTACTGATTTTTTTTATTTTATTTAAGTTTACCAAAAACTATTATTGATTATATTTGGGATGATAAGCTGATTGGCATTCTCATCATAAGCTCAAATTATTTTTTTTTAGAAAAATACATATTTCAACGATGTTGAATGGTGTAGGGTTTCTCGTCTCGTCTCGATCATCGAGATAAGAAATTAACAAACTATCGTCTTGATGGATTTCTCGAAGAAAATTACTCGCTCTCGATTCGAGATTCTCGAAATTTCGAGAGTCTCAAAAACGAAACCTAAATGTTATTAAAAATATTATACATTTGTATATATAACACAAATCGGGACCAAAAGATAGGGTAATTTTTTTTCTGTGAACTAAATGGTAACAAAAAACCGACAAATATTGTCCCGCAAAAAAATATATTGTTCCAAAAAGTGAAAATTAACGAATTCTTTATCTTTTGATTTAATCTTTTATCCATGCAAAAATGGTGCCATAAGAATATCATTGGAAGTAATATATAACGTGAACTAACATTTTTGAAGAATACAATAGGAATAAGGTTAAATTTATGGCACTTTAGGCAGACTGACGGAACAGTGTCGTATCAATTAATATCTAAAGTAAGTATTAATAATTATCTTTTAATTATTTGTAATAAGGATCAACGCACCGAGAATCACCGAGCCCGGGATTAGTGGGGTGCAAAATGACAGTTTGTCTATCTTTGAAATTATGTGACGAAAAAGACAGTTCTCAAGAGCAACATTGACCATCAGAAAAGAACGAAGCCGATTTACTGGAGAATCGGCTCAGTTTTTGCTGTATTTGAATCTTGCCTGTGTAAGATATATTTACGAGTGTATAAACAGTAATTTTCTTATGTCTTATCATTATTTTTCTCATGTTTTGTTAATTTTTAAGTTTTTTTGCGTTTATTAGTTTTAAAAAAAATGAAAATATTTATTTTTACCTTTTATATTTGTTTTGTTATATGTGCTATTTTTTATGCTTTTTATTTTCGCTTTTGTGGCCTAGCAAGAGCTATTGCAGCAACTGCATTTTTTCGAAATCGAGAATTGTCGAAAAATCCCGAAGTTCAATTATTGATCTAGTCTCGAAAAAAAAATCTCGAATTTCGGGATTTTCGTGAAACCCTATAATGGTAAGAAAATTTTAAGTTTTTGCAAATTTTGGAGCAAAGTTTCTCTCAGATCATTATTTATATAGGACATTGCGACAGTACATGATTTAAAACTCCACATTCGTATCCCCCCCAACTGCATTGGCTATCTGCTCTAGTATCGAATATCGCAAGCGAAGCTTTTAGATTATGATGATTACTTCTACAACGATTGATTGTGACCGTATAATGTAGGTAATTTTTTGTTCAAAAACCCTGATTTGTTATTTAGTTTGTTGAAGAAAGGAAAGTATTGTTGCCATTTTTCTTTTTTCTGATTTAATTCCCTAGTATTTAGTAATGATTTTTCTCTAAATGTTTCTTGAAAATCGGTTAAATTGAATCTGTATGGATTCACATGATGCTTGGTGTCTTCGACTCCCTTTGTCTAAGGGGATCCAGGAAAACTCTATGAGTTCCGTACTAATATTCTTCTTTTTTACAGGTTCAAATATTATGCATTTGAATATAAGACGTGATGGAATATTGCCAATAATTATAGCCGTTTAAGAAAAGCGTATTAATAATTAATTGAATTTGAAATTAAGTTTTTTTTTAAATAATTTATTTCATAATTTCAATACTTACAGAATAAAATGTTGATTATTGAAGTGAATGTTTCTTACTCGACATCTGATAAGGTCCCCTTTATTTTAATTTTCAGCTGAATAACCCTGATTGTGTCGAAATTATGCAAAAATGTCTGGGTTTCCATCTGTTTTACTTAGGCGTAAATTAAGTATGGCTATTTTGTCACTGTTCTTGCTAAGAATTTAGAAAATCCCGATGGCTCGAAGCCATCATCATCTCATGATTTTTAATTTTTATTATTTTTCTAACACTTTTAGTGAAAAATTTTTGATACAAAAATTATATAGACAAATCTTATCTACCATAAAAAATATTTTTGATGAAATTTAATCAACAGCTAATTTTTATACTTTTTGTTTGATCGGCCACCATTTTGGAGCTATAAGTCCCATTTACGAACTCAACCGAGATATTTGTGTGACTGAATTTTATAGCAAATTTAAACTTGATTATCTTAAAATATGCGACCTTTAATCTGTTTACAATTTATGTAATATTCCATATATAGGTACCCACATAAATAGAAATAAATAAATCATTTTGGACTTATGTTTACGTCTATTATTTCCTAACGACTCAAGTAAATTCAATTTTAATCATTCATTTTCGATAATTATGTAAGATTTTGAAATTTTCATTAAATATGTGATGATTATCATTGATATGTAGCGCATAGATTGGATTACTTTTATGGTATTTGAATAAGCTCTTGTGTTCATTGATTATTTCTTCCAGCTTAACCTACGTAAACTTTCGAATAATCAAGGGAATATGACGCATAACGCATGACTATTTCTGCAAGTTAACTTAGTTGTGCAAAGGAAATTTGTTCCAAAAACTGATATATGTAATATTATTTACATGCTTGTTTAATCTTGCTAGCTCTAATAATTTATCTTATTCAACTCTTCATCGTTTTAATTCTAACATTGATTACAAAAAATTACGTACATAAGCGTAGTTTCTAGTCATTTTTCTTTGCGAAAATTTAACGCCCATCATTTTGGAACTACATAATAGTGAACAATCACATGAAGGACTTTTTCCACATTATTAATTGTAAAAAATAGTCCATCCGTTCGTAGTAAGTAATACTTTTTCTATCAATTTTTATCGAAAATGTTTTAGCTACAAATCATATCCACAAATATATTTTTGGTGGTATTTTCTCAGTGGCCATAAGTTTTACATTTCTTTTCAAACTTTGTAAAGCAGCCATTTTGAAAATATTTGTCCGATAATATACTCATTAAAGAACTTAACCCAAGATAATTCACACGACTGATTTTTGATCGACGAACCCAAACGGAGGAGGTATATATAATTCGACTGTGTGTTTTTTTTGTTTGTTTGTGCGCACGCTGTAGATAATAAACGTACGCCGATTTAGATTTAGATGATTCTTGGATTTATTTGAAAGAGGAGACTTGAGAAATGGTCCCATATTGATAAAAACGCAAATCCGATATCTCCTTCCTTCCGAAAACCGCCCTCGAAGGGGTGTTGTGGGCAAATTTTCTCAAAAATCCGGGATGGCAGAATTAAAGATAAGAGAATATTCGGGAACGTTTAAATTGAATATATTTTTAAAAGAGCTACTAATTTCAGCGTTGTTAAAATTTGAAATATGTGTATTTTCGCTATGCAGAAAAGGCAATTTCTTTCGAAAATTGAAAATCTGAGAATTGCAAATTAAGGACCAGATAGATTTCCAATTTCTAATTTTGTTTTAAAATATTTATTTGAATTCTTCGCTTGTTTAATTTTCGTGGGCACAGTTAGAACTTTATATTAGTACGAATTTGTTCAATTTGTTTTATTAATTTTTATTTATCTTTTTATTAAATCTCTGTCGATTTATTGAGTTTGTTTCATTAAAATGTTTCTGATTATTTTTATATTCACTTTTGAAGTTGATGCCAAAAGATTTTCATTTAACTACAACTGCACATCCAATACCAATAGAATTAATATTATTTTGTATTTTTCCGTGCAACTAATTAAGTCGGTCCAATATTAGGAAAAAAATATTTATTAAGAAATCAAGTCTGTTCATTTTTTTAAATATTTCATGTTCTTATCTAAGTGTTTCATTAGTATGAAAATTTATAAAAGCTCACTTCAGTGTTTTTAAAAAATGCCGGTAATAATCTTGTACTTTCTAAACGCTATAACTCTGAAACCATGAAATTTTTGGAAATTATCTAATCTTAATATAGCTATTATTTAGTGAATGAAGTCAATTTTTCACTTCACAGAAAAAATACTTCCATGTTATCTATATTTGATAATTTTACTGGCATTTCCTTATAAATTATCCCATCTATTGATTAGTTTACTTAAGAGTTGTGTACTCACCGTATCCCGTTTTTATAAACATAAAAGGTACTTAAATGTTTGTTCGCACAAATATGTTCATTTAACAAATTTCCATAGATATATTACCGTACACAACAATTATTAACGTTAAAACTGTCTGTTCTCTTATTATATTATTTATAGAATGTCACCATGAGTAAATAAAGTTCCGCACCGCATCACAAATCCATCATCAATCATTTGTCGTCGTCGAAGGAAGAAATAATAACGCGCCACGACGAACGTCTTCGTCAGCGGCACTGAGTGACCAGAGGAGGACGTACGACCTCCTGGTGGTACGGTTGAAGCGTAAATGGCGCTACGCAACGCATACTGGTCACTTGTTCTTGTTGCTCTTTACTTTATGCTATATAGTTTTGTCGTATTTATAAAACGATGCTGTAACGTTAGAACTTAATAACTTTTTACTTAATCTATTGATACATTGATACCTGGTAATTTTGAAGTTGTGCTGTTATAAAAGATAGAAGACTTTTTGCATCAACTTTAAAAGTAGTAGAATTAATAATACAGAAGTGAACTTTTATAATTTTTCATGACTAATGGAACTCATAAAAATGTGAAATAAATATCTTTTTTCTAGAAAAAAGACTATTTGTTACGAAAAATTGGAACCACTTTATTAGTTGGTGCACTGAAAAATACAAAATTATATTAATTCAATTGAAGTTGTGCAATTGTAGTTAGATTGAAAACTTTTGGCAGCAACCTCAAAAGTGTCAGCACCAATAGAATTAATATTATTTTGTATGTTTTCGTACACCATCTAATAAAGTCCTTCCAATTTTTGTTAAAAAATATTTATTTCACACTTTTGCGTGTAACATTTAGTCATTAAAATCGTTGAACGTTCACTAATACAAAAGAAAATAGTACTTATCCTATTACCCATGTATATTATTTGCTTGTATATGTACTTGTTGTTATTCCGAGATCTCAAAATATCGCGGCGGAAATTCACTTATTGTGAAAATCGTAGCCGTCTTAGATTTTCGTTTTTTGGAAGCTTTTCTAAATATGAGACATTTCTCAACTCTCTTCTTTCTAATGAATCAAAAATCGGAGCGCTTTTACTATGCAAAACACGCGGACAGCCATGTATAAAAAACAAACATATAATCGAATTGCATACCTCCTCCTTCCTCCTAAAGTTCGTATATTAACTTCCCAGTAGGACATAACTGTAATGAGAACAATTTTCCAAAATTTCACCTTTTAATTCTGTGATAGTGTAACAGGACTTTATGTCATCTCATTAACTTAAAATCGATGTTGTCACCATTCTGCTCCATTGGATCTCGCAACTGCTTCTGAAGTTCAAATTTGTCACCAGAAGGTTCTCCTCCCCATTTTTCGATATCACGTTGTAGATCAGCCACATTAAGTTTATAAATCCCACTTCTGACACCACTCTTGTACCAGGACTTTGGTTCAATTTTTGTTCAACTCTGTTCTAATTCAGTACTGGTTAGTTTGTAACATTGTTATCGGTATGTGTGTATTTATTTAATTGGTTGAATAGATTGTATTAAAGTCGTCGTTGGTAAACCGAGACACGCTACAATAGTATGGCGAATCACTAAGCACGAAATCATCCATATAGCGTCTCAATTCTGCAGATTCTTGGACTATAGGTGGAACATTTATAGCTATATGATCGTAGGACGGTACCAATTTAGATTTACGATTCACCTTATGCCCCCGTGTTCACACGATTTATTATTGCGAGGTCAAAGTGTCATTGAATTTCGCAACAACTATATATACCTAATATAAATCGATAACCAGAAGGGTATCTTTTAAAGAAATAAACACAATTATGT
Organism: Crioceris asparagi; assembly: GCA_958507055.1. NCBI lineage: Eukaryota > Metazoa > Arthropoda > Insecta > Coleoptera > Chrysomelidae > Crioceris > Crioceris asparagi. Next base: position 97,577,347 of record OY293827.1, on the reverse strand, counting down.
ATAAACACAGCGTTGCAGAGATGGTAATAAAATAATCAATTCCGTTTTGTAGTACCCACAGTTATAATATAGTTGATGGGTGTTACGGGATGTCTGGTATATTTATTCACCTTGTCCGTATTATTTGTTGTAAGTTTAATTGAGACAACGTTCATGCCTATAAGTAGGTAGCTATATAGGAGGCATTTTGATCTAATTGTCGTTCCTTTACGGTATACATATACCGGTATAAAATATATATATATATATATATATATATATATATATATATATATATATATATATATATAAAAGAAATCACATTTCCGGTTGTCTGTGTTACGGTGTATATTCTTGAGAAGGCGACAATTCTTCGTGTCGAGCTATTTCATAGTATACCTACTCGTACTTACTTTTATCTTTTTCTTTTCGTTCTTTTTTTTTGTTGGTCGATCCAAACCGTTACTTATCGGTACAAATACAGTTTTGTGTGAAGTATGACTCAAAGATATCGATATAAAAATCTCATCTATATTCAACATAGTGTTTGGAGTCAGTTATAGATATTTTTTCAGTCCGTTTTCGGGTTCCGTACCCTCTTGATTAAGAGAGGTAGGTACCCGCGGTTGTAGCTCCGAAACTATAATATATCCCATAACTTAAGGAAAAAAATGTATGACAAATTCCCATAAGATAAACTGATGGAAATTATTTTCAATTTTCCTTCTCTACAGCATGGGGGCGTAATTTACAAAGTAGCACAAAAAACTAATTTTTCTCTAAAATGGGCCAGTAATAGTACCATAAAATTTAAATACTTATATATATAATCCATAGATCATTTCAGGTATAAGTTTGCACCAATAATTTTTCATCTATCTTGAAATATAACAGGTAGGGGAGAGTGGGAAAACCAACTCAATCAAATCATTTATTTAACTTTTGTACCGCTTTACGAATTTTGACAAAAGTATATTGTTTGAAACGGAATCCATTGCATAATAATATATTTCATTTTCATTTCATGCCAATTGTTTTAACGTGTGCCACCGGGACCGACGTTGTTAGTTGGTGCACTGGAAAATACAACTTCGCAAATACCAGCACCAATAGAATTACTATTATTTTGTATTTTTCTTTGCACCAACTAATAAAGTCGGTCCATTTTTTTTAATATTTATTTTTCACACTTTTGAGTGTAACATTGGTAACGAAAATCGTTGAACGTTCACTAATATTATGTTTCACCCATATATATTCTTGTCTTGTACTTTTTATTATTCAGAAATCTAAAAATATCGTCGCTGAAATAGGTATATTTTAGACTTTACCTCCCTTGTAACTCGAAAACCGTAACTCTATGAAAAAAAAAATATTCAATGTGAATATTTCTACAAATAATCTGGTCTTTAATTTGGTTGCTTCAGATTTTCAATTTTCGAAAGAAATTGTCCCCTCCACATAGCGAAAATACCTACACATATTTGAGATTTTAACATCGCTGTAACTCGCAAACCGTAATTTTTATAAAAAATGTTCAATCTAAACATTTTCAGATATTGTCCTGTCTTTGATTCTATCGTCTCAGATTTTCGATTTTTGAGAAAAATTGCCCCCTTCACTCCCTTTGTGGGAAAGTTTTGAGGGGAAGGGCATATCCCTCAAATAAAAATAAATCATTAAAATCGGGGGAAGGTCTACTATGCAAAAGGCGCAAACATTCACAAAAAAACTGGACAAGTTCCGTACGTTCATGTTTTTTTTAAATCTGACCCAAATTTCTCAATATTGAGTGATATACCATGTTATTTTAATATTATGGACTTCACATAGGCTTTCCTATAATCTATAAGTAGAAAACTAATTTCTGTATGTTTTTTCAACAATTTAGGTTCAGTAGTTTCGGAGATAAGGGGGGGGGGAAATAATCATTTTTGGTCTATTTTCTTGAATAACTTAGAAACTATTTATTTTAAAATTACAAAAAATACATATAAGATCTTCCCAGCAAGACCTTCCATTTGATACGTCACACGATGCAGTTTTCAACAAACAAAAATTTCCACCTCACCCCCCCCCCAAAATATCCCCCCATAGCCATACAGATTTCATCTATTCATGTCACACCTCTGCGTTTGGGTCACAGAAATTTATATCTGTACGACGGACAGACGGACATACGAGTGATCCTAATTTTTGCTCAACTTTGGCAAATAGTCAAAGGAAATGATTTCGTCATATTAGTGATTCCAGTCGAAAGACTTTTCCAATGGTGCGTTTATGTTGGAGCTGCAAAAAGCGATATGAGTGGCAATAAGCGATATGAGTGGCAATAAGCCAAAGCAAAAAAAAATATTCTATTGTTTCATATGTTGAAGCGACGCTTTACACATCGCTCTTATGGTTTATCTAATAAGAAACAGTTACTGATGATGTTTCACGAATCACAAAAAGACATAATATGTTAATTTAAGTACTTATCACTTATATGGCTGATGGCATTGTTGATTGAATTAGTTTTATTTTGTATAAAGCATAATAAAATGTATTTTTTTAGGTGTCAGGTGATTCATCAAATGCCTTGATAGGTCTTGATTATTAATCACTATTTTTTCAGCACATTAATTTTATAAAGTAATATACAATTTATTCATCCTTCTACTATCGTTAAATTATTTCTGCTCACTTTATCGATTATTAGGTACCTTGATCATTATTATTACAATATGAATGTCAAGTTCCTATAGAGTCAAATAAATGTTCCTTAGTAAGGTGTTTGTTCGTATATTATATGGATGTCTGTGGTGAATTTTCGGCTGTCTCTTATTTCCAGTTTTAGAAAAATTTGTCCCTTCCACATATCGAAAACACCACACATATTACAGACTTACCACTGCTGTAACTCGGAAACCTATGATTTTTTATAAAAATCTTTATTACCAGATATGGTCTTTTCTTTAATTTTGTAGTCTCAATTTGTTGAAGTTTGAAAAAGAAAATTCCCTCCTCCACCCCTTTTGGGAGAAGTTTTGTATACCTCCTCCGTTTGGGAAGTCGGTGAAAAGGGCCGAAAATTAAAAATTATATTTGGTACCCTATTATTTTTGTTGATTGATTAAGAAAAAATGGATTATCAGTATTATTAACTTTGCAATTTCAAAATGGCGGTCAAAACATTAAAAAAAAATTCAAGATTGTAATTCTATTGAAAATATGTTATATTTTTTAAATTGAGTACAAATAAAACTCAAAAATATTGTTAAATTCACCTTTTCACTATGAATTGTGTATCTAGTGTTAAGTTCGAGGGTGATATGTAGTTTTTTTTATAAATTAAAAATCATATTTGCTGATAATAATTAATGTCTTACCGAGCGTTTTACATACTGACGTTTACAAAACAAGCTCCTTTCACCTTTACACCTACAACATTTTGGATGACTGATTTGATTATCTACCTATCATCTTTCAAAGTTCATCATACTATAAAACTCAAAAATTCAACTAGGAAATCCATGTGGTATCTCGAATGGCCCCTTAACGTTTCAGAAATCCATGTTATGCGCCGCCCACACAGTGATTGAAGCAACTTGGGACTGAACTTTCGTAAATGAATTACCATTTTATACTTACCTCTTTTATGTAATTCTCGACAGTAATTATTGGAAATGTAACTGTATACATGTCTATAATTTACCAACCAATTGTTTGATAAACAGATTCGGCGTCAAAAGCAAGCGCAGATTAATTTAATAATAATTTGTATTCTTGCTATCGGCCCTAATGTATTTGAATATGCTGAACCCCAACAAATAAATCCATTAAATAGGACGCTACAGAACAAAGCTTGGTATAATTTTAATAAATCATTTTTTTCAAGAATATATCTCATTTTATATGTAGATATTTATAATTCAGAAAATTTATTAACGACTTGCCAGGATATGGATTGCAGAAGCCAGCCAGTTTTATACCTTTTCCAATCGATATTTATAATTAGCATAATTTTTCCAATTCAAACTATATCCTGAAATTTTATACATTTTCTTTCACAGATTACCTACCGTTACGATCAACCGAACAGTTTTCTTCAAAAGCTATTAATAGGTAACTTTTATTCAACAAAATTCTAATTTTGATATATTTCCTCCTCTTAAGATCCCTTTCTTATATTTTCTACAAAAACAAGTAATCATAATAAAACGGACTTTATTAGCGCGACGCTTTTTTACCGAAGATTTGTGCCTAAACAAGACGCTTTATCGTCATCAGACGCGTGCAAAAATACCTACTAAATACCAAATATTATGCACCATACTCCGCAGATTCCATTAAAAATTTTCAGTAAACCGGTCTTCGGAGTCTAGATAAAATCAATTGGGTGATTCTCTCATGTTTTAATTGGTGTGCTCCTCGAGGTCCACACCAGCTATTTCGGAAATGGCTCCACATATTTCGATAGAAATGTGTAATAAGAGATTTTTGGGTTCGAGAAGTCAATTAGTGATATATATTTTATAGGTGTAGCGCTTAAAATTCACATTGCAAACAAAGGGCGAATTCTAGCTAAGGTCAAGAACCGACTTTATTAGTTGATGCACAATTCTGGTATTTTTCAAGTTGCTGCCAAGATTCTTCTATAACTATAAAACTTTAAAATTACTATTAAATAGCAATAATATTATTTTGTAGTTTTTAGTGCACCAATTAAAAAGTCGATCCTAGTTAGATGTTTATGTGATATAATAATTCTTTTAAACTTCCGCTCTGTAGATGTCATAAAATTTGTTGCAAATATTCCAATGCTGCAAGAAATACCACGAACTTTTTCAAAAGTACGTACTAAAAGTTGAGACTTGTGTGGTAAGGTGGTCGAGTGAATCAGCCTGTAAAATATACAGAAAAGCAACAATACCATAACAAGGAAAAGATTTACTCAGATAGGTGTGTGAATATTGTTTTTTTTTCTGTTTTATTTTGCGTTGTTATTTTGTACAACAAAAAGGTGTTTCGTACAAACAAGATAAACACCGGATGTATATAAAAGAGGTGTATAACGTATAAGGATATATCCTAAGGCGTTTTGGAAACAATGTTAAATAATATTATAGAGTGATAAACAAATGTACCTAATTAATCTAATTTGTCGATGCACGAAAATTCCATTTACTATGTTCTTAAAGTTAGGTTAGGTTAGGTTATGTTCTAGAATATCTTTTAATAATAAAACTTATAAACTATTAAAATATTTTTTCATTGAAGTAACAAAATTATTAAGAAAATAATAATTTGGTATTTGAGTAGCGAGTTTATTGATGATAGGCTCGAAAATGAATGCTTTGGGGGTTAGTAATTACGGTTGATATAAACTGTGAAATAAATAACTTTGATAAAAGAAACTATGACCTATTTCTTTTGATGGTACATTATGTATTTTTTTTTGACGTCACGTTAGTGAAATCGGTCCTAGTCTTTATAGAAATTAGAAAACGCTGAAAATGTTTCGTTAATTTTAATGTAAATTTGAAAAGTCTGAAATGAATGTTTGATAGGGTTAGATTAACGTCCCATTAGAAAATTATTCAATGTACTAGGCTCAATGACCTATTAAAAGAGATAGACAGAAAACTTCATTAATAAAATACGTTTTGTTTGTTGACAAGATCTTTTTTGGGCCAGGGGGGTGAGCTGTGGAAGCGGTCAGAAGGGGGATACAACAGTTTTAACTAAACCCCGCCTCACTGCAATCGTTTTCTTCGCATAAAAATATGATACCAGTGGCGTCTCGTTCTTTTAGGTTTCATTTGTGAAAGTTACTTGTTTCAGCAATATTATTAAATAGGTGTGCATAGTTCTTTTTTAAAGTCAAGGATCTGAAAAGCGCAGTATAAACGTATTAAGTATAAACAGTATAAAAATCTCTTTAATGAAATAACAATGATTAGGCAATAATTTGTTTACTACGCCCATGACCGACGTTTATATGTCAATAATTTTCTTTCAAAATTCAAATATATGTTACCAAATTTTAATTTGGAAGGGCTACTTACCGATGAAAAGTTACTTCTGGGTTCGTCGATTCTATTTTCTTGCACACTTTGCAACATCTACTCATTTTTTGAAACCAAAGAATATAATAGAATATTCAAAAACAACCAAAACACCAAGTATTTAAATAATGGAGGGGGAAAGCTGATATGCGATGAGGCGTGGCCGAACAAGAGATGATTTCAAAACAATATATTGTTTACAGTTCCGTCTATCTCTGTTAATAGGTCATTGTCTGGGATCAGTCACGTCTATTATAAAACACCCTCTATAAATTTGTGGTTAATTTATTCAAAGCTAATCAAGTCTTGATATCTCAATTCAAATAGGAAATTTATTATTATTAATGGGAAGGTGTGCTAATTAAGTGACTTCTATGCGTGACTTGTTTCTATTTAATTTAAAATTCACAATAAATCTTTGAATCGGCATATGGATAAATCGATTATTTTCATCTTTTAACAGGAAATAATAAATAATGTGATCATGATCAGAGATAAATGTACTACTTACGCTGCCATTACTTTGATAAAATCAAGAGATTTATATGTATAAGTACTTCATTACGGAAATAATTACCTATACTTTGTTTCACGAATCATGGCTATTGTGTGTAATGATTCACGAACTACGTACATATCGCTATATACACGTCTCATCACATCTCATTATCATGAAATTCACTACTACGTTTGTCGATCTAATAAGCTACGACATCAGTATGTCAAACTTACCCCCTTCCATACAATGATAGGGCGCTGTGCGTATGTCCTAAGGCAACGCAATCTCTATTTCATAGGCGTCACAAAGTCATTGTGACATTTCAGATAATTCAGGTGCATAAATTTATATTTCATAACTCAAGCAATAAATTTGTATTTTGTGTGTCTGCATTATTGTTGATAATAAATCTTTCATATTATGTTTGCTTATTTAATCAATCGATATTTTTCTCTCTAATTATATAAACTTCCTTAAATGCCATCCATATCTTAGCTCGAAATTGTTACGCCACTGATTTACTCCCGTCAGCTGGATTGATCCATTTTTCGTGTTTTCAAGGCAGACGCCAACATTCGTGAAACAAAGACGTAAATACTCTGATTAAGGGCAGATATTTTTAAGATGTTGTATAAGATTTGAGCATCTATGTAAATACTAGTGGTTTTTTGGCCGACAAACCAAATGGCTATTTTGTTTTAGATATTCTGATCAATTCTAAACAAAGATGGTCTCTTTAGTCTTTTCGCTAAAACGATCCGTTTTCGAGAAAAAAGTAATTTTTGTTTACATGTGCATCTATTATCTTAGGTTTGCAAATTTGATGTAAATAAGAACAAATTGAAATAGCGCGATAATTCTTAATTTAATTTGCAAACCTCAGATATTAGGTGCACATGCAAACACAAATATTTTTTTCTCGAGAACGGCTCGTTTTAGCGAAAAATCTAAAGTGATCATTTTTGTTTAGAACTGATCGAAATTGCGATAAACCATTGGCGTACAACTTTTTTATTATTTAAAATAATTAAAATGGTCTCACGATCGCCAGTGGTAAAACAAAAACCAGTGTTTATCATGCTATAAATTTGTTTTTAAGTGGCAATAATACCTATTAAGTTTGAAAACAAAATCTTGAAGAGTTTCCTTAAAAATAAGAAAAACCGTTTTTTTTCGCAATATCTCAACACCCCGTATCTCCAAAACGAAGCGTTTTTGGAGATAAGTTTATATGAACTTTTGCAATTATTTTTATCTGCTGAATATGCTGTTAAAGTTTCTCCATTATCATTCGGACCACCCTGTAGATAGATAAATTCACTTTGTCCTCAAATCAAATTGAACGTTTGAAGTGAATGACATTGACATCGTATGTCAAGCAAATGTCAAAATGACAGCGGTGCCATAAATGCTGCACGTAGTGAGATAAATCGGAGCATGACCCTGTTGTGTTCGGCTATAACATTGATCTCGCAATTAAACGGAATCACACAAGACGACAACACTAGAGCGGTGGCTACTACACTTTAATTAACTGTACCGTTCGATATGCCGCTGCTGTGTGGTTCATTTCTTGTTTCTTCTTGTTTATTGCTGTATCAATAAGCGTGTGTATCTTTATATCTACTTACTTGTTGGCAAACATACATACATACATACATAAGAAGAAAAAAGTGTTCCCACATACAACATAGGGATTTGTGTTATGCTCCTCCTTTTCTCGTCGGTAGTGAACACATTGCAAAAACCTCGTTGGAAATGTGGGTACAGAGATCCTAGCTAGTGATTACATCAATATTAAAGCCAAAGCTTCAGCGGAAACTACATATATTCAACACCTTGTTTTTTTTTCTATTTCTTATTTGTTCGAGATCTCATTGTGGCAATTTTACTTATTTCACAATAATTAATTCTACATCATGATTTATACTCCAGGTTCCAGGAAAGGCAGTTGTTATCTTTGCCGTATTTGAGTAGAAGATAACATTTCATTAAGATGAACATCAAATGAATGATGAAATCAAAATACCAATGTATTTGTGGGAAATTAATTTAGTTGTTTAATCATTGTAGACAACTCAAGACGGTAGAGGGCCGTTGAAAATAAGTATTAAGTATTTGATTTCATCTTTTAGATTTGGATAATTTTATATGAAAGTAAAATTTATTATGAAAATAAACTGAATCAACTCGTTGTATTTTAAATTGCAATTAATACTTCCAACACGAAGAGGTACCTCTTACCTTACATATTCAAATTGAAAAAACAATATTCAGGATTTATTGTTTTGCCAAATCAATTTTTTTTCTTGACTGCATTATCCCAGTCAATCAATAATGATACTTTATTTTCAGTTTTTGAGTAAATGTATTTTAGAAATACTTAGATTAATTGTTAGAAACTCGCACTAAGGTCGAATGGTTCGTTACCCAGAGAAGTTGATTAAACTCTATAGAAATTCTGATTAATGAAATAATTTATATCTTGTAGCACTGGATACGATTTATCAAAATTAACTTCCTTTTGTAATCAAAAATAATAATATAACCTCTTGTAGAACAAATTGCTAGAGACCATTTGTTGAATTGTTGTTGTACTTATTTCCCGACCGGAACATACAAATTTTCTACATTCATTTACTTTCTCATAACAGTATACTCCATTAAATATATTAGGTAGGTATATTAGCTTTGTTGAAATGTAGAATTGTACATTAGAGATGAATTAATTCTCAAAGCCATTACAATTTAATGGCAATACAATCTGGCATCCATTAAACCTACTTAAAAAATGTTGTGTCCTGGATATTATGGAAAATGATAAAAGTGTTTGAATTATTCTCTATAATTATCGTTACTCACCTTTTTTATATTCATTAACCAAAGCTTTATTCATTTGAATTAAATTGATAATTCTATAAATTGATTTTATGAATAAATAAATTACATTTTTAATCTAATTATATTAAACGAGCAATGCTTGTAATGCATATACATGTATATATATGCAAATTTAAGCTGGAAATCTGGTCTGCTGATTTCGATGAAAATTCATATGTATGGGTACTAGAGTGTATTGAATCGATTGGTTGTATTCACATTCATAAGAAAAATCGTTAATCAGCAATTAATATTCTCATTTTACGAGTTCTACAGATTATATGTGAGATACCAATATGAACCCGATAACATCATAGGAAAAAATAGTCCTATTGTTGAGCTTTCGAATAACAATCTAGAGTTCCACGGTTCGAATGCAGATCACCTTTGAGTTCTTTTTTTTAACAAAACCCATTTTTAAAATAAAAGACGTTAATATGAGTTTCTAATAATTTAATCGGAAATTTTCAATGGGAATTTGTACATATTTGATATATTACGACCCTTAACGTACACGTTAGCTATTTCAAAGAAGGGTTAACAGATTTTGGTAAAAATTAGCAAAAAGGGGTTTTCGGAACCGAGAAATCGTTTGAAGATACTTTCATATTTAATCGGTGTGACCCTCGAGGTCCACACTAGCTATTTCAAGAATGGCGCCGCAGATGAAAGTTTCAGTATGTATAGTGTTTGGGGGTTGTGAAGTCGATTGGTGATACAGCTGAGTTCTGGTATATCTATCATTCATATTTATTTCAAAATCTATAACTTACGAATATATGAATAATAAAAGCGGTATTTACTGATCGCAATACATTTTAACCATAAATATGCACATTTTTTAATAAGATTAAATATCCTTAGTAACTCTTATGGATCCATCTTAAAACCTGTTTTACCCGAGCAAACCTCGGTCTCTAGATATTGATATTTAAATACATAATTGATGATTTTTAGATTTCTTGTAGAAACCTTAAAATCTACTAGGTCGATCAAGTTCAATATATGAATCACCTAATCTGTTTAACAAAATTTAAAACTGTATATGAATTTTAGAAATATCTCTTCAATCTTCGCCTGCGGTAAAAAAATACTCTGGTATCTGTGTCGGTCTGTGACAGTTTTTCGAATCTTTTTTTTTTGTGAAAACGTTCTGGTCATTTGAAATTACCGGCAGATTCATTCAGATATAATAATTGGGTCGAATATTTCAATGAAAGAATCCCAGTGTAGGTGTATGGATGAAAGACGATGGGAAGAAGCAAACAAAGGTGTCTTCTTCTTGGGCGCCAATGAATGAATGCGGAAGAGCTTGTGCGCCATTTTCGGTCGTGGAATAATGGACATGGTCGTTATTAAACTCGGGACCATCTTCTTCTTCTTCTTCTTCTACTACTCCTCATACTTGTTGTTGTTATATTGAGTGGGCAGTTCATGGCACGACTTTAACTTATTCATATTATTTGCCTTCTTTTAAACGATATATAGATAGACAACGATGACGGTGAAGCAAACACCACGCAATTGTGATTTTATCTGATGATGGGTCATTCCCATCGACAGAAATTATTATTATGGTCGTCTTCCGTCTTTCTTTGAATGGTAATCGAATGGGCATACATTATTGTATATAGGTACCATTATTATAATTTATCTATGGATTGAAGATGGAACTATCTGCGGACTGCGCTTTGAATATGATTGCGTCTTTGTTCATTTTGATTGCCTAGGCGAGTGCTATATAGATAGTACCTATACAAGGGGCATTTGTTTGGAATTTATTATTAACAACCCAGTGGGAAGTTATTGTATGGGTCTGATTCGAGAAAATTCTAATCTTGACAAATATCCACGTATAAGTTTGATATTGTAAAATCTTGATCTATAAATACATATTTTCTATAAAAAATTGGAAAGACTTCATCAGTTGGTGTTGTTTGTTTCTGGTAATTTTGAATTATGGTGTATTCTTAAGAAAAAAAGAGTTTTGGTACCAAACTAAATAGTACCATCACCAATAGAACATTATTTTTGAGTTCTTAAGTGCCCCAATCAATAAAGTCTGTTAAATTTTTTGTGAGAAATATTTATTTCACATTTTTATGTGCAACATTGTTAATCAAAATCATTCAACGTTCACCAAAGAAGATATATGTTAATTAAATTTATTCACAGATTTCAACCACTGCTGCAATTCGGAAACCGTATTTTTTTTTATATAATTTTGCTGTCTCTACATAGCGCAGACACAAATATATCAGTATTTTCCATTGCTGTAACTCTGAAAGCTATGATGTTTTTTTGAAAAATGTACAATTTAAATGTTGTCAGATATGATCTCTTCTTTAATTTTGTCGTCTCGAATTTTAGATTTTTTTTCGACCAACTCTCAATGGTCCTCTATCAAATGAAAAAGGAATCATATTTTTTACAAAAAATTGGACCGACTTTATAAGTTGTTGCACTGAAAAATACAAAGTAATATTAATTCTATTGGTGCTGGTTCATTTGAGGTTGGTGCTTACAACAACAAACTACAACGGCACAGCTTCAAAATTACCAGCATCAATAGAATTAATATTTTTTTCTATTTTTCAGTGCAACAACTAATAAAGTCGGTCCAATTTTTTGTGAAAAATATTTAAAATTTTTGAGTGTAACATTAGTCATGAAAATGGTTGAACGTTGTCTAATACCCAAAAGATTATAGACTTAGCTTGTACTTGTTATTTATTATTCAGAGAACTCAAAACATCGCGGCGCAGATATACATATTTCAGACTTTCACTGCTGTTAACTCGAAAACCATTACTCAATTTAAATGTTGCTACATATAATATTTTCTTTAATTTGGCCGTCTCATATTTTCTATTTTCAAAAAAAAATTGCTCTTACACATAGCGGAAATACGCATATCACATATTTGAGACTTTACCATTGCGAAACTCGGAAACCGTAACCCTTTTGAAAAATGTTCAATTCAAACGTTTCCGGATATGGTCCCCTTTCTAATTTTCAAATCTCGAATTTTCGATTTTCGGAAAAATTTGCCCCTTCCACATAGCTGAAACACATATTTCAGACTGTAGCGCGGAAACCTATGATTATTTTAAAAAATGTCCAATTTAAACATTTCCGGATATGGAATTTTCATTAATTCTGCCGTCTCGTATTTTCAATTTTCAAGAAAAATTGCCCTCCACCCTCTTTGGAGGCGGTTTTTTGAGGTAAGGACATTTTGGATTTGATTTTTCTCAATATGGGACCATTTCTCAACTCTCTTCTTTCACATGAAACAAAAATCGTACGTTTACTATGCAAAAAGCGCGAAAAGCCATAAAAAAGCAAACATACAACCGAATTCTATACCTTCTCCTTTTTTGAAGTCGGCCAAAAATCGGAGCACGTTTTCTATTTAAAAGGCACCAACGTCCATAAAAAATGCAGACAAACAGTCGAATTGTAAACCTCCTCCAATGGTTTCGTCGGTCAAAAAAAGTTAATCTCTGAGAAATATTTTGAATTATATAAATACAGAGTGTCCTAAACATTCTGTGGGCGTATATTGATGTATTTTTTGAATTATATTTTGCTTTTTTTGGTCCCCTTAACTAAATGGTAATGAAATTTTACTGAAATCGGTTTAGTGATAATCACAAAAAAATATAAAAAATAGTACATGGTACTAATTGCAAAAAGGTATAACAAGAATCCTTCACCATTTTAGATCGACAATATTACCAACAAAACACTCGAACTTTGTTCATTTTACATATTTTTCTCAACACTGTAACGCAAAAACTCTTCTTCCTAGTAGCAAAGATTGGTGTGTTTAATCTTTGCTAGTAGTTTCAAGATTTCTGTCGTCGTTATTTTTGAAAATGCCCACATTCGTGTTACCTAATCTAAAAACCCACATCAATCTAAATGGCCCCAAGGTTGTATAGTGTTCTCTTCTTCTTTACCGACAATGTCACGGTATTAATTCATTAGTTATCCATCCACATCAACAAGACATATTATACCTATTCCATTTGATTAAGATTTGTATCTACAAATTTATTTCGATACTCGAATCCATTCAATCATCCGTATCATTCCTTATGCTCCTTAAATGTTTTCTATGACAGCTATCAGCAGCAGATCATTAGCTTCGGTAATTGACTCACATTGTTATATGTATACCTAGCTAATCGAAGTTATGTTGAAGTCACTTTTCTTTTTTTTTTGATATCTCAAATAGTCACATGGATAACTTGAGAGCTTAGGAACTTTCTAATTATTTATAGTATCAACAATGTTTTGTACCTCTAACATTGTTGATACAGTGAGAAAGATGTAATTATTGTTACGTATGCGTATGCGCAGATAAGTGAGCCTAATTAACAATTATTACATAAACTTTATTTATACTCGAAATAATAAAAATTACAATATTTTCAATTGCTTACTCGGACTATTCTATTTATTCACACTGTCTTTTACATTCTCTGTCTCTCATGCCGACAATTCTCCCATATATATATATATATATATATATATATATATATATATATATATATATATATATATATATATATATATCCAGATCTGGTACTTGTGAAGTTGGTACCAAAAGTTATCAATCTAACTGCACCTGCACAACTTCAAAAGTGACAGCACCAATAGAATTAATATGTAATGATAGTGATCATTCAAATGATAGCCGTGTTCGTATGCCAACTATCCTAACAATACATTCTAATAGTAGTAAGCGATCATAACCTTTAGGACAATACAATACATTATTGACAGAGTTTAATGTATTTTTGTAGTTTTTTTTTAACCCAATAAATTATCTGTGCATGAACTAATAAAGTCAGTCCTAGTTATTGTAAAACGTTATTTATCCACTCAATACTTTATACTTAGTAATTTGAACGAGACATGTTTTATTCGAGCTAAGATTGCATGATACCGATCTAAGCCTGTTTCAACGGATCAAGGATCATTACATATATAAATTTTGCGGTAACTGTTGATCTGTCTTATTTCGAAAGAGGTTGGTATGTGCATTTTTATTATTATTATACCTAGTCGAGTCGAGAAATAAGAGAAAATCTATATCATCAACAATTATTAGTGTCGTCTTGGTTGAATACAATATAATAATCTGTGTCTAACCATTATTGTTGTTTATTTTGTTCTCTTTTATTGGATACACGCATATAATAATATAAAAGAAATAAAACCAATATAATTGCGAATAAACCCATTTGCTTGCTTCACACAGTCATTGGGAGGAGAGAATATTTTTCGATTCCGTAAATCGTTCCAATTCCCTCAGTGAGAAACAGCTGTGATTATATTAGTCTAGGAGATGACTGCAATAAAAAAAATCCCGACGGCCTGCAGTCATTGGAAAGGTAAATTTCTCAAAATTCATTGAATTGAAATCATTTGGACAACCTTTTCATTGATATACTTACATGTCATTACACGCAAATTGACCATTTTTAATCGCATGTATCATAGCCTTGTGGTTAGAGGTTTTTGTTTTGGCTGTTGAATATAAAGCAGATAGGGTTCGCGTTCCGCTTCAAGCTGTTTTTTTTTTCGCCTGTTTCTTACCAAGAATTTAAATATATATATTTTTAACTCAGGGTCTATATTAAGATCTTCAGAAAGTATACAATTACATCAAATTTATATTGAGTTTTCATGTTTGACCAGTATTTCTTATTTCTTCCTTATCAATTTTTATTCTTTTTTCTGTGCATTTTATATTTTTTTTTCAAACAAAAGTGGTAGGTACTGACTATATCTATAACCAAAAATTATTTTTGATGATATTTACTCTTCGGCCCTTTTTTGATAATGTTTTAAATGTTAGAACGGTCGCCATTTTGATACTACTTACCCGATAATGCCCAATAACGAACTCGGCTGAGATGTTTGAGAGATTTTTGTAGTAAATTTGAACTTGATACCTCCAAAACTGCGACCTCTATCGTGTTAACAAATTTCGTAATATCCCATTTGATATGTAGATATAAACTTTTGAACCAAAAAAATGTTTTGGACTTATAGACATATAATAACATGCCGTTGACATTTTTTCGAAATTCAAAAGTGTGAACGATCGCAATAGGTACATTTCTATAAGAAATTTACATAAAAACCTGGCCGATCAAGTAAGTAGATGAAACAGCGACCATAAGGAAATTGCTGGTCATTGATGAGATTATCAGAATGTTTACGTTTATTAATATCCAATGACTTGCGCGTAAATTCAGTTTTGATCCATTCTTTTCCGTATGTAAAATTCTGAAAGTATCATCAAATGTGTGATTATTATCATTGAGATGTAGCGCATAGTTTGAATAAGTTTTGTGTTTGTGGTACATATATGAATGTAAATAAGAAGTAAAGAAAAATATTCATAGGCTGAGAAAACTAACATTTTCAAAGTATGTATTCCATCCGATCACTCGATCGTTTTTTGTATTCAGTTCTTGGACTATATGTAGTAGGTAGGCTTTTCTTGAAGTCATGTGAACTGTGCTATATCTCGTGGGAACTAGGTACTTGGTTACATGCAGAAAGAGCGTGAGAAATGATTTACTTTGCATGTATCTTCCTACTACAAACTATAAACATCTATGTATTTACATCATTAATTGATTTACTTATTTAGCAACCTACTAGAAGAGCTCGTATTCTAGAACCTGGAAAATCCAACTGGTTTAACGCTTTTGTATGAGTTTTAAGACTTTCGAGTATAATTATTCTTAACCTCTTTCATTCATTCAATTTAAGTAACCATTTGTATTACGTTACTGGTATAAGTTGGTACGCCTGAAATTTTCAATGTTGTGCAATCGTAAAAAATTGTCACTGATTAGAATCAGCTTATTACCTATTGGCGAAAGTAAAACGCCAATAGATGGCGCTAAATAGAGGTGAACAACAAATAAATTGGCGATGAGAAAACGCGCCAAGAGCTATAAATCTTTTGCAGGCTGGATGCTAGTATTTTCTCTGGTGTAAGAATCTTGTGAGAATACAAACACTGAAAGATAAACTCAAAGGATCTCTTTATATACGATATTAATCTGTCTAACAAAACAACAGAAATAACCCACTTACTTGAGAGAAATACTAGTAAAAATTGGTGAAACATATATGCGGAAAAATATTATTTAACAAGAAATTTGTTGTGTTTCTTTGTCACTTGAGATGCGGTGTGAGTGAATATTTAATGTAATTAGATTAACGGGTAAAATAGATATAACATGATGTTTTCATAGAGGAAATTGGTTAGGTTGATGGTTTGTTGTTCACCGCTATTTGGTCAGTGGCGGCTCGCGACATGTATTGCAGAGGGGGCCAAGAATACAACTTGTACGACACCTTCAGGTAGTGCTACGGCACCTCACATTTTTGTGTGGTGGGTCTTTTATAATTAGTGAGAGAACTAACGTTTTAGATTTGATATGCACCTATGTTAAAAATATGAATTGTAGAGGAGGCTTTGCCTCCTCTGAGGAGCCGCCACTGCTTTGAGTAATCTCTACTGATAATAGATGGCGTATACTTTGTTCATGATCGCGAATTGAAAATAGAACATATTCGACGTTTAAAATATTTGACATAAATAAATGAACTCGTATTATTTTTGTGACTGATTTGGTACTGACAAGTAACTTCATAATTAAATACGTATTATATTTTACAAAGATTATGAGAAAATCCTTTTTAGGGCAAAAATACTCATGTAAATGCCATTTTTATTTTAATTCTCTTTGATCCTATAATCTCTTATATCTAACAACAATTACACAACTTTTAAATTACCAGCACCAATAGAATTAATATTATTTTGTATTTTTCACTGCACCAACTAATAAAGTCGGTCCGATTTTTTTTAAAAAATAATTATTTTCGATGAATGTCGTGTAAGTAGACAGACCAGATCTTTCTTCATATGTGATAAATAAGTAGCTATGAAGCGTGAACTTATTTCATGTTTAAATAAATGAAAGTTCCAAGTCATAGAGCGTAATTACATGGAAGTGAGCATCAACGAGTGATGACCGTGTGATAAAAGTAGTACCAGTACCTACCTTATTAAAACGTTAAAGGCTTTTCAGCTTCACTGTAGGAAGTTATTGTAATTGCTTCGATATTTGAACATTGTAATGTTGACATAATATGTCCACATTTGAGGGTCCTTAGATTCGTATAAAATAGGGTCTCTTCTGTAAAATATCCGTTAAAATTTATCAGACGTTAATATTTTACGCTTTTAATGTAAATTGTTATTCTGTAGGCTGAACATATATGTAATAACATCCAATATAATCTAATATTTTAAGGCATCCGTTAATTCTTCTCCAAGGGTGCCACGAAGACACTATTTTGTAGGGAAAATAATCACAGTTGTCGAATCTTGCTTTGATTTTAACGTTATGTAATTATATTAAACGAGCAATGGAAATTTTATCTCGGAATCTGGTACCTATACCGATTTCGATGAAAATTCATATGTATGGGTTCCAGAGTATGTTGAATCGATTAGTTGTATTCACATTCACAAGAAAAATCGTTTTCAGCAGCAATTAATTTTATCATTTTACGAGTTCTACAGATTATATGTGAGATATCAATATGAACCCGATAACATCGTAGGTAAAAATAAAAAAGATAAAGGGTTTCAGTATGTATATATAGTATTTGGGGGTTGAGAAGTCGATTGGTGATACAGCTGGGTTTTGGTATATTTATCATTCATATTTATTTCGAAATCTATAACTTACGAATATATGAACAATAAAAGCAGTATTTAATGATCGCAATACATTTTAACCAGAAATATGCACATTTTTTAATATGTTTGAATATCCTTATTAACTCTTATAGACCCATCTTAAATCCTGTTTTACCCGAGCAAAGCTCGGTCTCCAGATATTATTGAAATTACCTGTAGTTACGATGTACTCTTTTCCATCAATATATTCAAATGTTTATATTTTTTTACCGACGTTATTAGTTGGTGCACTGAAAAATACGACTCAATATTAATTCTATTGGTGCTGATACTTGTGAAGTTGGTGCTAAAAGTGATCAATCTAACTGCAACTGCACCAGTTGGATTTTCAAGGTTCTAGAATACGAGCTCTTCTAGTAGGTTGCTAAATAAGTAAATCATATCAATGATGTAAATACATAGATGTTTATAGTTTGTAGTTTGTAGTAGGAAGATACATGCAAAGTAAATCATTTCTCACGCTCTTTCTGCATGTAACCAAGTACCTAGTTTCCACGAGATATAGCACAGTTCATATGACTTCAAGAAAAGCCTACCTACTACATATAGTCCAAGGACTGAATACAAAAAAAACGATCTAGTGACTGGATGAAATACATACTTTGAAAATGTTAGTTTTCTCAGCCTATGCATATTTTTGTTTAACTGATAATTACATTCATATATGTACCACAAAACTTATTCAAACTATGCGCTACATCGCTATTCGCGATTCATTGGATATTAATAAACGTAAACATACCTATAATCTCATCAATGACCAGAATTTTCGTATTAAATACATCTACATTTATTACGTTCAAGTTGTTTATTTTTAATAGACGATAATAAATATTGAATAGCTCCCAATTTTGAATGAGAATAATAATTTCTAATTCATTCTTTCTCAGTAATCGGGCTTTAGTTTTTGAACTTACCTTTTATTCAAATTATTTTGTGGTTATAATTTCGTAACAAAGTTACTTGCAGAGCGTACATCAAGACACTTCCAACGACTCTTCATTTTTGCAAAGCTATTTTTAGCTTATGTCTGAGGAATGATTTTAAGAAATTAATGCCAATTCCCAATTATCGGTTTTATGTAACTAAAGCTGCGAGCAACAGCTGACAATACATTAAAAATGTCCAATATTCAAACCATATAGATTCTAGACCCCAAAATATGATGATTTAGCTCAATAGTTCTTATTCAAATATTGCAGGTTTCCGAGATACATTGTGTTTAAAGTTGAAATTTAGGTATTTGTTGAATTTTGTAATATTTTTTATGTTTTAATTGTTTCTGCTAGATGCTGTTTTTTGGCATGGTGATTACAAATTTGAATTCTAATTTAGCATTTCTTATACATGGTGCTAGTTTCACCCTGTTGCTTTAGTAAATCAAAACATATTTTTTTCAAGGTTCAATTATTGGGAAAGCAATCGAAAAATATGGAAGAACGTTCAATTCCATAAGAAAAGTCACTCTTGTCTGATTTGTGTAACTCGATCGCTTTTTGAGTTATTTGCTTTTAAAAATTTAATTTTACAATGAATAAATTTTATTCTGTAACAATGGGATTTATTTTATTTTGTATTTTCCAGTGCATCGACTATTAAAGTCGGTCCTATTTTTTGTTAATAATAAATTAACTAACTGATTATCTTATAACTGCAGAGCTTCTAACAAAATTCCAAAGTCCAATTCTCCAAACATAAGATCTATTAACAATGGACAATGAAATATGGTCAAGAAGAAGGGTACCTACCTACATCCTACATTGTATTTATAAGACACCAAAGATGGTGAAGTTAAACGCACTACTTGGTTGTACCTATAGTAGATATGTATCGTATCGTAAATTCTTCATTGTCCGTATCGGAAATGCATCTCGTTAGTCACTAACTTACTTATAAATAAAATAGAAGAGAAACGAGAGAGACATTCAGATTGCGACCACACAGATCTAATTAATTCAGTGCTCCTCTGTTGTTTTATACAAAAACGGACGATCTAGTTTCGTTAACTGATTTATCCTCAAGAAATAAGTAGGAACAGATTGCGCAGATAAAGCTGTTGTTCTACATAATGTCCGGCGGTAGAGGCAAAAGTCGTAGATATTCCATCGGCTATGTTGGTTGTAAATTCAAATGATTTTTGCAAGATCTTTTAGCCGATACAACTACAAACTGGACTACTTACTGGGCTCCATTTATTCATTATAATCATAGACTGACTTTGAGTGGTGGAAATAGATCTCAAGAGATATTTACTTATCAGATAGGTACCTACGTGACAAGTACTTACATTTTGAAATGATAGTAGGTAATCATTTGTAAAATGTAGAGAAATATGGTTTATTTTTTTAAACTAT
The DNA here is from genome assembly GCA_958507055.1 of Crioceris asparagi. NCBI lineage: Eukaryota > Metazoa > Arthropoda > Insecta > Coleoptera > Chrysomelidae > Crioceris > Crioceris asparagi. The sequence continues at coordinate 97,556,776 of OY293827.1, read as the reverse complement.
TTTTTCAGCATAGCACACAGAAATTTTGAAAATAAATGTGAGAAGAAATTGTGAAAAACAAAAAAAATAATTTAGATTGTTTTGCTTTAACTGACATCTGCCGGTGAAGTTCAAAACTAACACGTCTCAAGTATGACTATAACATAGGAATCTACAATATTTGCTCTAACCTCATTTTCCTGCCGTACAAAACTTACAAATAACAAATCAAATAACCTCAAATATTTTAGATGTTTGAGGTGTGTTTATTTATTGTTAGAGCAAATTAATTTGAAAAAAGATATATTATTTCTTAGATGTCTTGAATCATATGTAAAACACTGTGAATTATAAGTTGACGACAGATTTTGCCTCTATCGTATTACGAACAGTATAGTAATCTAAATAGTGTTTACACTATTCAAGAACTGAAAATGATAACTCTACTGTATATGTTTATTTTTATCAACTTCTTTGGTTTTTCTTACTCTACTCAGTGTAGCAAATTAGATGTGACTATGACACAAAAGGTTGAGAATGATGGATTTCATAGGTATGTTGATTGCTGATTGTGTTTGTATTCAGAATAATCTTACTAGCACATCTTCTACTTGATTTAAAACATATACAAGAGTGAGAATATTCGTATGTTATTTGATTTGTAGAGAAATTCGTTGGTTGTTTGAGTTACTTTCACCCTCACTTTATGAATGGAAAGAAACCAAATGCAAATTAGCTCTAAAGTTGGATATTTCTAATGGTTTGTTTATCAATCCAGATGAAGTCGCTGAACTAAATCGCACTGGAGAAGTATGATACCTACACATTCCTATTCTAAATAATGCATCATTTTTATATAATATTTGCTGACAAATTACCATTTTTCAGCTACCATTACACATTGATGGTACTGTAGATATTGAGGCACCATCACACGAGGCCTCAGAACATGTCTCGTACTTTTACTTTAATAATACCAATCTTGAGAGAATATCAATCAGTGTGCCAATACATTTACGTTATCAACGAAGTCAAATAACTGGAGGGTAAGGGACAAGCACATGTTTTTCAAAGAATATATAGTTTTTTTTTGATTTTGCAGATTTGGTAAAGTTCTACTAAAAAAACCTAGTCTTTTGTTATGGTGTCCCGATACATTGGATAAAATCTGTGGCAAGGGACTAAAAGTGGAGGCGCCGTGTGATCAGACGGCGAATAAGATGTGCGTCTGGAAGAACCTTTCTTACCAAGCGGTGAATGTTTAATACTTTATTCAGAGTTTTCTTATTTATTATCAAATTTTAGCATTTTGATGATGTGGAACTGTTCGTACCAGTAGGTGACTTGGATGATTACCCGCTTGTTTCCATTGTTACTTTATTACTTGGTTGTGCAGGCTGCATATATATTTTATCAGTATTATCTACAACGCCATTATGAAACTTGTTGTTGTATTTTAAGGTATTGATGTGTTCATAACTAGTCCATAATATTTAATTGATAATAAACCGTTATGTTTTCATGCGGTTATATTTTATTATCATGGTCTATATTAAGATCTCCAGAAAATGTACAATTACATCAAATTTATATTGAGTGTTCATGTTTTATCAATATTTCTTATTTTTTTATTTATTAATTTTTTCTGTGCATTTGATGAAAAATTGCTTCGAACAAAAGTTGTAGGTACTGATTATATCTATAACCCAAAATTATTTTTGAGGATATTTATACTACGGCCCTTTTTTGATAATTTTATTAAATGTTTGAACGGTCGCCATTTTAAAGCTACTAATCCGATAATGCCCAATAACGAACTCAGTTGTGATATTCAAAAGATTAATTTTTGTTGAAAATTTGAACTTGATACCTCCAAAACTGCGACCTCTATCGTGTTAACAAATTTCGTAATATACCATATATATACATATAAACTTTTGAACCAAACGTTTTTTTGACTTACTTATGGACATATAACAACATGCCGTTGATTTTTTTTCGAAATTCAAAAGTGTGAACGATCGCAATTGGTACATTTCTATAAGAAATTTACCTAAAAATTGACAAACTCAAAATTGCGCATTGAGTTGATTTCCAGGTACTTGAATGTATTTATAAGAGTGGTAAAAGAAAAACAAGATTAATAAAAAAAACGTCATTATTAAAATTAAGAGTATTTCGTATGTTATAATCACAATAACATAAATAAATAAAGCTTAAAATAATATACTCTTATGAGATCACATAAACTGTAGCCATAACATCTTCTACGGCATCTTTTGATTTTATCGTTTTATTTTCTGGTGATTTGCTATTCCATATTTGGACTTCTCCGGATGCGAAACATATATAAACGATGGCTGTACATACATATATGGCAGCTGTGATAAGAAATATGGTCCTCCACTCCGTTTGGTCAGTCTGAAAATAATAATAAAAAATTGACATTTGATTAATTTCCTCTCAATTATGTTGTTGGATCGTCCTTTTCATAACTTGGCGACGTTTTTAGACGAATTAGTTACTCTAAATGTAACGGCGAACTCTTTTGAGTTGGTTTTGACAGTATATTTGTTTTTATGGATCTTCAACGATTCTTATGATTTTTACTTTTATTTGTTATTAGGTATATTATTAAAACGCTAATCCTTAAATTGTGTTCACTGTCTTAGACATTTCATAATGAGAAAACCAACCCATATAATACATCAAACTAAAGCTGACAGAATGTAGATTTGCCTAAAACTATCTAAATCATAATAGTAACGTTCAAAGCCAACACAAATTTATATTTTTTAATTTCTGTTGATAAAGATCGTTTCTGACCGATTAGCCCACACGTCTTGAAAATGTACCTTATATTCTTTATTTTTTTCGTAAACACAAATATAATAATGAAATCGTTTGTGACTTTTTTGTTTTAGAAAAATCTAAATTGATTTCAAAATTTGTAGGTTCAGGCAACCAACTATACATCACTGTTAAAACGTCAATAAATATAATTTGTGTATAGAAAGTCACAATACAAAATAATATTAATTCTATTGGTGCTGATACTTGTAGTTGGTGCGAAAAATCTTTGATCTAACTGCAACTGCATAAGTTCAAATTTACCAACACCAATAGAATAAATATTATATTGTGTCCATACACAAATTATTATATTTTTATGATTTAACACTGACGTATAGTTAGTTGCCTGAACCTTCATATTTTTAAATCAATTTAGATTTTTCTAAAACAATAGTCACAAACAATTTAATTATTACATTTTTGAGTTTCACAAACGATTTCTGATAAACTGAGTGAAAAATAGGGAATGTAAGGTCTATTTTCAAGATGTGTTAGCTAATCGCTGTTAACTATTTAACAATCTAATAAGTCATTAAATATTGAGTCACAAAAACAAAATAAACGCGTCACAAACGATCTGTTGTATCAACAGAAATTTAAATATTAAAATTTTCCAAATTTGTGTTGGCTCATCGTTTCATGGTTTAGAAACCGTATTAACATATTTTTATTTCTATTAGGTCTACTTCCCAATGGATGGCAACACATGTTAAATAGCATATTACATACAGTTGACATTTTATAGGGTATGGTCGGAAATATTCGGTGCGATTTCAAATAAAGTTGGATTATTATATACTAACGAGATCGATATTACAGCATCCCTTTCATGGTTTTATAGTGGCCTCTTCCGTAGATAATGAAAGATAAAGATTTTAGAAAATAAGTAAGAACTCGTACAAATTGGCCACCTACCAGTGATGATATAATTCAATGCGGGTTGGAGTATTATAAGCTCACCGAGTAGTTGTTTTCATCATTGTTAGTGAACGTCGATACTTTCCTTTTATCTACCGAATGGCCGATATATCTTATATTTAATATTTATCCTAATAACTGCTAACTAGATACCGTTTTAAAGGACCCATATAACTCGAAAACTAACGTTTTTTTTTCTATTAGCTATGGATGATCCAGGTGGGTAGAGTTTCAAAATATACGGGAAAACCTCTTTATTATAGATTAGCAGTACCCGGCGCGTTGTTGCCGTACCAGTAATAATTGTAGATTTATGAAATTTGAAATAAATAGTTATGATGGTTATTGGCCACGTGCAGTCTAAGTAATAGAAAAAATGAATAAATAAAACGAATTACAAAGTAAACACTTTAATTATTAATTTATCTCAATTTTAAAGGACGATTACTTACAAAAATAACTTCCTGCTTTTGTACACTTTAGTAATAATATAATATTTTTATTTTAATGCTTTATGGTACACGATATTTTTTTACTTGCTTGATTATTTTAAATAATTTCTTTTTATCACCTATATTTCCACAGTGTTAGATGGAGTAGGTTTAATATTTGTTCCTGTCTCTACGAGAAGTGCTGCCCTCTCGTAGCGAAAGGCCACACTCTTCTCAGGAAAAAGACTCATTGATCCAGATAATATAGGTGTTCTTTGGATAATGGTTCTTGACGTGTATGACATATCTGACACCAGACTAAAAAAGCGTATGGGAAAAGTGATGTTTTCACTATTATTTCCCTCACAATTTTTACGATTTTTCTCTCGATAAGAACCTTCCTTATGCCTTAACGAAAATATTAAAACAAAAATTATCCGAATTGGTCGAGCTGTTTTCGAGTTATGCGCTTAGCAACGCATTTGGCGATTCATTTTTATTTATATAGAAAGTATAAAAGGTATTTACCTGATCACCAGTCACAATAAATTGAACAATTAGCGGTGATAATATGGAGAAGATGCTCGTCGAACTATTTGTAATGCCCATCATTATTCCAGCATGGTTGGGCGATAAGTCCATGTGGTTCACTTGATATGAACACATACCGGCCGATGTCAGGGCCCCATTCACAATTAATATGAATACGGAAATGGTGGCCTTACTTTTTGGTATGAAACCGACTCCGGATAAGATGACTGCTGGACCAAGGGTACCTAGAATCAAAGAATAAAAAAATATAATAGTGAAACTTTTTTAAAGAATATTCATAAGTAAGTCGCAGGCATTTCGCTGCAATAATTTTGATCCAATAAAGATTCCTTAATATTATCCATAGAATAATATAATTAATCTTTATTGGGACATGGAACCGTGGGATAGGTAGTCGTGTACTTACGGTTATTATTTGGGTAGTCTCTATTTATTTCTACTACCTTGTTTACTATAGGTTTTTGGTTCTAAAATTAGTAGATTTATTTTCGTACCTTCCAGAAACTAATGTGAGGTACAGTTTGTCATAATAATGTCAGTTTGACAAGCCTCTAGAACATTATTACGTGCATCTAGATAATCATAGAACATTCTCGATGAATGTCATATCAAGATTCAGATATATAAAGCCGTGTCGATCATGGGTCACAGTCAGCTTATAACAGTCAATTAATAACAGTCAGTCTGTGGAATCAGATGTTAATAGTAGTTTTATGGAGGAGTAGTTCAGTCGGTAAAGACAGTGACAGTTTAGATTGTCAAGGTGACATGTGCTGACAGTTGTACTACAACAGAAGGTCGTGTACAGAAAATCAACAGTTATGTATTTAATATAATATAATAAATTAATTACAAAATAACTTCTCGTACAGCACTCACATGACATGACATTGACAACCGAATAACAAAAATACTCGCTGGGTGCAGGCTGTATAATATTGTATGATTTCATGAATGCACATATACTTCATAAACCATTGGAAGCAATTTGCGAACTTTTGAGTATTAGCACAGGGTTAAACGTTACAATACGTTATTACTTCTCTATTGGCCATTCAAACTACTTACCAATGGTATTAAATATTTTTCGGGCAGTGCCCCTTCTGACAATGTGATTGTTTATAAGCCAATCACACAACGAGCTGTATGTGATTGATCCTAAAAACATGGCTACGTAAGGTGCTGCAGATAGCAGGCTATTCTGCAAAAGAAAAATGTATGTTTTTTATGAAGGGTTTTTTCTAAATAATTAAAGTGTGTATTAAAGCGTGTGTTTGTTCACTTACAGATTTAATATCGTAATTGAGAATTTTACTCAAATATGTCGGAGTTTGCGTTAGCAGTACGGAACTACCCCAGTTGGCACCAACGAATGCCAGCGTTACTGCCCAAAAGGGTGGTGATTGCAGAATTGCTTGCCATGGTGTATCATGTTTCTAGAAAACAAAAATAATATATACCGGGTGTCCAATTAGTGCGACAAAGTAGAATAACGTCTCTATTTTCAATTATTTCAAAATTATGTCAATATAAAAGTTGTAGGGGAACACACGCCAAGCCCCACATTTTAAAATTAGTTGGGATTATACAGGGTGTCCCAAAAAACTAGAACAGCACAAAATAATGTTTTTTTTTAAATGAATCACCCTATATATTTGTAAATTTTTGTATTCTACATAAAATAACAAGTACAATGGTGTATCACATGTATCAGATGTAGTGTGACGATCAACATATTTTTATTTTTATTTTTTATTTTTAGTTTTTTAGAATTTTATTTTATTTTCAATTATTTAATTACTTAATTTGGGTATTTTTGGGGTATTATGGACAAAAATTAATTTAATTTTTGCATTTTAAATAAGGAATTTCTGGTATATGGATTAAATTATATAAAAAAACATGAATTCATAACCTTTATGTGATTGATAATGGTGTTGTACAACACTGAAACATGTCTCACAACTTAATTTAAAATACAATAAAATGTGAGATGACTTGGAGTTTCTTCTTTTTCAACTTAAATTCTACTCCACTGAGAGATCATGGCCTTTTACTTACAACAATTGTATTTGTTATTTTATAAGGAATTCAGAAATGTAAAAATATATAGGGTGACCAAAAAAGATAATACGTTGCTTATACTTATTCATAGATTTCAAAACATCGCAGAAATAAATACACATATTATTCAGACTCTCTCACTGCTGTAACTTCGAAATCTCAATTTTTTTTTTGAAAATGTCCAATTTAAATGTTGTTGCACATAATCTCTTCTTTAATTTGGTAGTCTCATATTTTCATTTTTCCACATAGCGGAGACACATATTTCAGACTTTCCCACTGCTGTAACTTGGAAGCCTATGATTTTTTTGAAAAATGTTCGATTTTAACATTGTCGAATAGGTTCTCTTATTTTTAATTTTCGATGTTCGAAAAAAATTGCCCTCTCACCCCTTTTGGGGGAAGTTTTTGAGGGGAAGGACATGTTGAATGTCGATTTTTTTGTCAATGGGATCAACTCTCAAGAGACCTCTATCAAATAAAAAAAGAATCATAAAAATCGGAGCTCCTTTACTATTTAAAAGGCGCGAAAATCCATAAAAATAAAAACGTGCAAATAGTCGAATTATATTCTTCCTCCGTTTGGTTTGTCGGTCAAAAATACGTACTCTTGACGTACTCACATACCCTTTCCATACTTAATATTTCAATGAACCTAACCTAACCTAATCTAACCTAAGAAAGCATTATGAAAGCTATATTTCTTCCAACAAAATTAAAACTTACTTTCTGATGATCTTGTTGACCAAGACTGGTTTCAATGTATTTTCTTTCACATTTCGTAATAGTTCGATGAGCTGCTGGTTTATTTGAACCTAGAAACATCCACAGGATATTCCATTTGATACCGAGAGCACCGAAGAGATAAAAAGCTGATGGCCAGCCAAGCCAACTGGAACACAAAAATCCTGTGACCGGAAGTGAGATGATATTACCTACGATTGAACCTGAAAAAAATACATATAAAATAGAATAAATTGAGACCCCTGGAGGTCGTTTCTTAAACTATATCAATCTATCATATGGTCACAACTATCGACAAACCACAAAATTTAGTGAATAAGAAATTTTTACTTTTGTCAAAGTTAATAAGTTAATTCGTATAGTGTTTTTCTCCATTCTTGGTTTCTACGATCAATATAAAATTGAGTTTACCAAACACAAGTCGTCCTTCCTAACGGTTTCGAATGTTTCATATAATCTCATTCATATTTTCATACCTGCATAGGCAAATGTTCCTAGGACGGATCGTTCATTAGGTGGGGCCCATTGGCCCAGCAGCATATGCACCAAGGGCATAATGCCACCTTGCGCCAAACCTTGGAAAAATCTGCATGCCATCACACCAACTGAACCATAATGTTTCGAAACTATCGGTATAAGAATACATCCTGTCGAATCGACGGCCGAACAAATAACTAGCAACCACTTTGCACCGATACGTTTGCCCAATTGAGCAACAGGTATTTGAAGTATCACGTAGCCCCAAAATATTGAAGACAACACCACGCTGCGATTGTCCCAATGGTAAACCTGGAAATTCAATAATTTGATATTATATTCAATATTGACATAAATAATATTTTTTCCAGAGTATTTGAACTCTGGAATAACAAGAAATCAGAATAAGAGGTCAAGTGCCCACTTAAATAATAAGGATGGTTAACATACATATCTCATATAAATTAGTTAACAATTATACAGTGCTGTCACAGGTATGGAATTAATTCATTGTATGCCCCCTCTGAATTATGAGCACAGGAAATAATGTCACAAAATGTTTAGGAAGTAGTTTTCAATTTATTATATTATATATTTATATTGAATGTTCAAAATGACCACCATTCACATCTTGACAGTAAATAAACAATGCGATATTGGAATTCTCGTACAACATTTTGTAGGGGGTTATGTTGTTAATTTCTTCCGTTATCTTCTATCTTTTAAATCTGCAATATTGTCTGGTCTTTTGAAATATATTGATTTTAAATAACCCCATAAAAAGTAATCGAGAGGAGACTAATCGGGGGATCTAGGCTACCATTCAATGGTTCCATGTCTACCACATTGATCTATCTATTGCATTTTGATTATTAAATCAGGAAAATGTCTTTTAATGCAGGCAGTAAAAAGTTCATCAAAAAAACTAGGAAAATAAACCTCACCATTAATTGTGCCTTCAAAAAAATATGGGCATATAATTTTTTTTTGTTAATGATACCAGCCCAAACGTTCACGTTTTTGGGATATTGAGTGTGAGCCTCACATATCCAATGAGGATTTTCTCTGCTCTAATATCTACAGTTTGGTCTATTAACCGTTCCATTTAAATGAAAAGTAGCTTCATCAGAAAACATAATTTTGTTTATGACACCTGATTTAAAAATATCTGGATTAATTTTTCCCAATTTTCCGGGCAACTGTTTCATTTCCTTAAAACCGTATTCGGACTATAACGATTTTTTTTAAGACAAATTTGTTGTCAGATCTCAGATTTTGAGAAATATTATATTATCGAGGGCAGCTCCTAACAGAATGTTTTGCTATATTCATACTTACAGGTACATCTGGATTATCAGATGACTTCTCCCCATTCATGGACACTATTGCAACCGATAGTACAGATCTCATACAATATGTATAAGTTAATAGCATAAAGTAAAGGCACGTCTGCAAATGTCGACAACCCAACGTTGGCCCTGTAACAATAATTAAATATTATTATCTCTTTGTAGAAAAATTATAAATATCTAAGAAATATCTGAGAGACAAGAAAAAATCACTGGCAATTTGCTATGCGATGAGTTTCATTTTTATTGAAAACTTTACTGCGTTTCACAATGAGAATACAGTGTACAGAAGGAGTTAAGTATAGTTAGGTAATGTATTTTAAATGGGGAAAAATGGCACACGCAGTGTTTTGGTGTGCCTGTAATATTTTCTTTTGTGATTTTGGAATTCATTGTTTATTATTATCAATTATTGATCATTAGAATGTTTAGATAAAATTTAAATTTGTAGTTTGCGTCGTAGTTTGCCTGAGACACATGACCAGATGGTTGATATATAAATAACAACGCGCATGCAACGATGGCCTCCAAAAGATGCCACACTGCAATTTGAAACGCACTTATAGTTTGTTCAGAGTCATAAGAAATAACTTTTTTTTTGTCACAAATATATAGATAATCATTTATCTATTGATCTATTTATAAAAAAGTCGAAGGTGATATGTTGTTTTTCGGTATTTTGGGATAACCTTCATACTAAAATAATTTTATCATCAACAACAAGTTACTTTAGTTTATTTCAGTGATACCTATTTGAATATGTAGTACTTATAAATTCCTTACAAAAATTATACTCCTGTTTTATCAAAATGGTAGATTGAGTTAGGTACTCCTAATTTTATTTATAGAACGATATAAGAAATTTTGTTGGAAAATGGAACCATAAAGACTCATACACTTTTGTGCAAAGACCAGTACGTTGTTATGGGCTGGATCACTGGAGCTACGCGTGGGCTTTGTTCAGAATACACAGAAAAACTATAGAGTTAACAGTTATTAATTTCCCAGTATATGAAGTTATTGTAATGGCTCCAATTTTCCGAAATTGTAATTTTTAATAAATTCTTTCTATTATTTCGAGAACGAAAAATGATAGCAGCATGGTGCTACCTTTCAATCGATACATATTCGTAGTTGAAAAAAATCCCAAAAATTATCCAAGATTCAAATACTATTGAAAATATTTTTGATTAAATCGTTCGATTTCAAGCCTACACTTGTTGTGGAAGATTTTTATTTGTGAGAATAATAAGAAATTCAAATTTAATTATTCAATATTTTAAATAGGTACCTAACATTCAACTTCCTGTTGGCGGTTAGATTATGTTTATACCATACTATAAATTAGTGTTTTAGTACGTTTAGTGTAGAAATTCTAATATCATCAATCTATAGGACAGTTTGTAGTGTGTACTTCGAGGGTCAATCTCATTCTAGTGGTTTAATATAATAATTTTGTTTGAGTTAATAGATACAAAACCTTAAAAATATATGCTTATAGATTTTATACAAATGGAAACATGCCTACTGCATTGTTCTTGGAAGAAATACATAGTGCAGAATTATGGGAATGATAGAGCCGATAATAAAGAAAGATTAATAAAATTATATGCGAACCAAAAAAAAAGCCAGAAAAATCACAATTCGTTTCAATTAATAGATTTAGGTCTATGTGTACAGGAAATACGACATTCAAAATCAATAATAGATACGATTCTAAGACTGAATTCAATGATGAAGATAATATTGTTATCTTATGTCAATTGTTAGAAAAACTGGGTATGCAGGAACACACAGAAGTACATATGAGCAAAACAAGTGGGTAGGCGAAACGATAACAAAATTATTCGGTGAATAAAGATATAAAATCAGCATATTTACATTGACGTAGATTTAATGGAAAATTAATGCAATTCGAATTCAAAAGATCACTTTTTTATGTGTTGGTGCACTATAAAATACAAAATAAAATTAATTCTATTGGAGCTGGTACTTTTGAAGTTGTGCAGTTGCAGTTAGATTTATAACTTTTGGCACTTTTGGTAATAGGATAAGTACTATCTTCATTCTTCATTGGTATTAGTGAACGTTCAACGATTTTCGTGACTAATGTTACACTCAAAAGCGTGAAATAAATATTTTTCACAAAAAATTGGGCCGACGTTGTTAGTTGGTGCACTGAAAAATACAAAATAATATTAATTTTATTGCTGCTGGTACTTGGTAATGTTGGTGCCAAATATATCAATTTAACTGCAACTGCACAACTTCAAAAGTAACAGCACCAATAGAATTAATATTATTTTGTATTTTTCAGTATACCAACTAATAACGTCAGTTCACTTTTGTGTAAAAATATTTATTAATTTATATATTGAGCTAAAACCATTGAATAAATTTAGAATATCTTAGATAGTGGAAAGTCAATTTCATAGAATACGTTTAATTCATCATTAATTTTGCTCTGTTAATATATAGAACATATTAATTACCGATGGATATGGATATAAAAATGTTCATATTTTCTGTCACAAATATCAAAACATAAACAAACATTAATTATTTTACTATGTATACCGTAGGTTTTATAGTGGAGTTTTACTAGTTTTCACATGAAAATAATAATATTAAAATGCAAATCATTGTGATATTGTTAGAAATGTGTAATAAAATCCAAGTTTTTTGCTAAAAAATAATCGATACAATTTAAAAACAATAATTTATTCTTTGCTATGCACATAAAAATTTGTTATTATTGTTTAATATTATTTCTCATCTGATTTGATTTCATTGATACGCATTTTGATTTATTAAATAATCAAAAATAAAACAGCATATCAGTATACTTTCTGTCTCTGAATAATCAAATAATGATTTTATTTTAAATAGAAAATTTAACCTTGATTTACAAATTATAGGTTTTTGATTTGAGATTATATTTAATACATATTATATGTATTTATTAGGATGATATTTTTTGTCCATTTTATTCTTTTATTCTTGATATACCTACCCGTTGATGACTGATATAATAGGTATTATAAGGTAAACTGCAAGATCTTTCATGGAAAATTGATAATTAATAATATATAACGTAAATGTCCTATCTTTTCAAGAATTCTATACACAAAATTTCAAGAAAAACTTAGATAGCAGCCTCTTGGCACCAACTTCAAGATCTTTATGATCTTTCATTATATTCTTGTATTATTCTGCTTTTCAGTGGATAATCTTATAATGTCAGTCCAAGTTTTCCTCTTAAAGGTATTTATTTCACATTATCGAGTGTCAACAGAAAGTAAATTTAATATAAAACTTTTCAATAAATATGTAGAGTGACTTCCCACTTTCATAACTGTGAAACAGTTGAAACAGTTGTTTTTGAAAAATGTTCCTCTTGAACGTTTCCTAAAATGGTCTCTTCTTAAATTTTTCTGTTTCAAATTTTATAATAAAATTGTTCTTTCTGTTTCCTTTAGAGGGGATTTTTGAGGAGAAAAATATGCTAAATGCATTTTTTCCATTTTTTTTCTTCTAATGGTATTATTTCTCATCGCGAAATCCATGTAAAATGGTTTTAAGAGCAGTAGGGCCTTGTCAAATGAAACCTTACGTACTATACTGAGTATCCGGAAAGTTTATTCTGAAAATGATAGGACGGATAGATCAAAACAAAATAATATTAGTACTTTATATATAATATATTCCTATCGGGCATCGTTATGGAGTTTTTCGGCTTGAAAGTGAGAATTTCATTGAAATTATCTTTTCAAATTCTCGCTTTCAGGGCAAATAACACCATAATCTGAGCCCGATGAAATAGTCCCATATTTGTAGCAACTCAAATTCTCCATAAAACGCCTCTGAAGGGGGTGGAGGGGGCATTTTTTCTCGAAAATCGAAAATTTGAGACAGCAGAGTTAAAGAAAAGACAATATCTGGAAACATTTAAATTGAACATTTCTTCAAAAGAGTTATAGTTTCCGAGTTACAGCGATGTTAAAATCTCAAATATGTGTATTTTTGCTGTCTGGCGGAGGCAATTCATTCGAAAATTAAAAATCTGAGGCAAAAATATTGAATATATTTTCCATAGAGTTACGGTTTTCGAGTTGCAGCGATGGCAAAGTCTTAAATATGCGTATTTCCGCGACGATGTTCTTAGATTTCTGGATAATAACAAGTACAAGCAAAGAATATACATGGGTAATGGTATACGTGAACGTTCAACGATTTTCGTGACTAATGTTACACTCAAAAGTGTGAAATAAATATTTTTCATAAAAAAATTGGACCCTGGCACCCTGAAAAATACAAAATAAAATTAATTCTATTGGTGCTGGTACTTGTTAAGTTGGTGCCAAAAGTTTTCAATCGAACTGCAACTGCTATTATAACGATTTCAAAAATGCTTATATACTTAGGTTTGAAAAATTTAACATAATATTCTAAAAATATCTCCCAATGTTTTTTGTATTAAAGGATTTTGTCGCCAACTTTTAAGGATTTCACGGTAACTAGCTTAAACCAGGTAATATTTAATAAACCAGTAGCTACAAAAACATAAATCCTACACACTTCTTCGTTTGAAAGTTTTGCTCGTATTTATCTGAACCGGCGAAGCATAACCGTTAACGACGTCTGTGGACAGCCTTATGCAGCCAACCATTGGCGTGCAAATATAATACAACACAAGTAGCACTCCACAAAATATATCTATCAACAACAAAACTTCTCTGAGTTTGAAAAATGACAATGTGAGTGTTTAGTCAAAATTTATTGGAATCTTTCAATGATTTTAACTACCTACTTAAATACGCCGTATAAATGATATATTCATTATTATTTACTCACCAGTACAATTTGCATCTTTATGTTGTTTCCGTTTCAAACATGTCGGTATTTTGGCCATAGTATTTTTGTTCTGTTTCTTGTCTGACCAAAAATTATTAACAATCACTATCCATATGTGGTTGTCTGGCACTATGATGTTGGGATGATGATGGTATTCCTAGACGTTGAGGCAAGATTAACTACTTACATCCCAGATCACTTGAGAAAACAATGAAAATAATAAAGTATATTAGAGATATTTATTTTTACTTTCAAGATCATCATCACAGATTGATATTTTGAATAGATTATTATTATAACTGATAAAATCGCATTTTGGAATGATATTATTATTTGAATTCTTGTTGAATCCATTTTATATATCCCATATTTATATATGTTGACAAAATATTTTTCTTATTGCCTATATAGATTTGCCCGGTATATGTTGTATTGTTTCTTTTTATTTATAAATATGTATTAATTTATATATAAGCAAAACATACCTAAAAAATCTATGAAAGAGACAATGATTTTTTGTGCATTAGATTAATAATTTTGAAAAATATTCGCGGGCATCAAAATTTACCAGCAAAGTTACGTAGTTAGGTAACTGAAAAATGGGATTAATGTTATATACATATATATATATATATAATTTTCTTACATTGGGGGTAGAGGGGGATATCTTTTCGAAAATTGGAAATATTTTATCTGGTAAGATTAAAGAGAAGTTTCCGGTAACATTTAAGATAGACATTTTAGATAAAGTTCAACGGTTACTTAGAGCTCTAGCAAAATGAA
Source organism: Crioceris asparagi (assembly GCA_958507055.1). Classification (NCBI taxonomy): domain Eukaryota; kingdom Metazoa; phylum Arthropoda; class Insecta; order Coleoptera; family Chrysomelidae; genus Crioceris; species Crioceris asparagi. The sequence goes on along the minus strand of OY293827.1, from coordinate 97,541,772 downwards.
AGATTGTTGCTGCTACTATTTACGTAATATTGAAATCACTGAAACTATACAGGGTGTTTCATAATATATGCGCAGGACTTTTTTTTCAACATAAAAGTTGATATCTCTAAAACGGTCAACAGTACTTTTTTGTGTAGGAAACATTGGCGGTTCAAATGGGCGCCTCAAAACCGTACTTTTTCCATTGGCGTAGAAATTGGGGAGAGAAACGCCCACTACTCCTTCAAAATGTTCACCGTTTATGACTTAAAAAAATGTTTCACTGTCTCAAAACTTAGCTTATTATGAATGGAATATGCTTTTTTGGGTTATAGATATAATAAGTACCTACAACTTTTGTTCGAAGCAATTTTTCATAATCATTTAATTTATTGATAAGAAAAAGACAAAAAAAAACCAGCCTTGAAGCGGAACGCGAACCCTATCTGCTTTATATTCAACATCCAAAACATCAACCTCTAACCACAAGGCTATAACACATGCGGTTAAAAACGGGCAGTTTACGTGTGAAGACTTGTAAAGTATACCAATGAAAAGGTTGTTCAAATTTTAATTCGATGAATTTTGAGAAATTTACCTTTCCGCTGGCTACATGCTGTCGGGATTTTTTTGGTGAATTATCTAATAATAATAGTCCGTTTTTTCAAATTACCTTGTTAATTTTCATATATTATATTTTGGGCTTCTTACCTAAAATAATTGTAATGGAATCACTATTTTGAAGGTATTCCACTTGAGTAATGCACGTGAAAGTTGGCATGGAGTAAGATCTTTTTGGATTTTGGCCACCAGTCAAGAATAATATCTAGAAATCATAAATTCCAATTTAAATTATTATAATAAGCTAGCAAAGAAATCAGTATCTTATTTGTAGACTTTTAAAAAACAGTTCTTGTGAATTTTTACACAAATAAATAATACAATTCTCTCAGATTCTTAGTTGATTCATAATGTTGTCATTGGAATAACTTGAGTAAGTAGGTAATCAAACTTGAAACGGAGTTGTTGTGTTTGTATTTTATGTACAATAATATTGTCATTATTTCTTGAAATTCGCAATGCTAGATCCTATATTTTATCATGTTTATTTATTTTATCAACATTTTTTTAATTACCTAACAATATTGCAATTGTTAATGAATAAATATTTCTTACAAAAAATTGGACCGACTTTATTAGTTGGTGCACTGAAAAATACAAAATAATATTAATTTTATTGGTGCTCCTACTTTTGAAGTTGTGCAGTTGCATTTTAGATTGAAAACGTTTGGCACCAACTCCAAAAGTACCAGCACCAATAGAATTAATATTATTTTGTATTTTTCAGTGCACCAACTAATAAAGTCGGTCCAATTTTTTGTAAAAAATATTTATTTCACAATTTTGAGTGTAAAATTGGTCATGAAAATTGTTGAACGTTCACTAATACCAAAGAAGATATACATATTTTCGATTTTACTGCTGCAACTCTAAGACCGTAGCTCTTTTAAAAAAATGTTCATTTTAAATCTTGATAACTACTCTTTTTAATTTGGTCGTCTCATATTTTCAATTTTTGAAAAAGATTGCCCCTTCCGCATATCTGAAACACATATTTCTGACTGTAACGCGAAAACCTTTGAATATTTTTAAAAATGTCCAATTTAAATGTCTTGGGATATGGAATTTCTCTTAATTCTGCCGTCTCGGATTTTCAATTTTCTGGAAAAATTGCTCCCACCATCACCTTTGGGTGATGTTTTTGAGGGGAAGGGCATGTCTAATATTGATTTTTTTTCAATGAGACCGATTCTCAATGCTTGTCTTCCAAATAAAAAAAAAACATAAAAATCGGAGCACGTTTACTAATTATGCAAAATTCGCGAACAAGGAATAAGAAACATGCAGACATACAGTCGAATTGTATACCTCCTCCGTTTGATTCGTCGGTCAAAAATGCAACTGTTTCACTTAAATATCTTTATAAAATATTCACTCAGATATAGAGAGATTTCCTAGAGCATCACTGATCGAGTTGCTTATTAAAACTTAAAATTAGAGAATGTACAGAACAATCAAACATTGATTCATTCTTACCCTTAGAACACTCACAAGAAAGTCGACTTTTATAGACAACTTTTCTTTTATTACATAGCTACCTGATCCTGGTAGATTGACCACTATTAGGGTGATAAATATTTGACGGTTAGTATTTTTTTCCATTACATTGAATTAATTTCGTTCTCAGAAAAATAGGATTAAACAAGGTAATTTATTCCTTAATCTGGTTCCAAATTTTAATGACATCTGGATTATTAAAATTCAACATATCTGTAATTACCATCTCTACTCTTAATTCAGCACCTATATATATATGATTTAGGCCCCTTAAGCTCTATGTAGTACTTGGATATTGTAAAAAATCCCCAGTTGAAAGTTATTATAACAGATCCCACTTCTGAGTATTATAATTTGAAAATAATTTTATCTCTATATCCATAAAACTTTGGGAGATTGTTCTTGCAGCTCTGTTGAATTTGACTCAGATGGAAATAGACATTTTTCAGTCTTAACCGTGGATGTAACTCCAAAACCTATGATTTTTTTGAAAAAAAATGGCCAATTAAAACTTTCCCGAATTTGGTCTCTTGTTCAATTTTGTCGTCTCATATTTTCCATTTTTTATCTTAATGTTTGACTTATATGTCAATTTTTGTGTCAGAAAAGCTCCGTGCGTAAACCCACAAAATATTCGTAACTTTGGAACCATTCAAGATAACTATACCATCTCTTTTTTTCCTGTCGATTCCGATTGCCTAAACTTAGTATAATTTTTTGAGATAAAATTGAATAAACAGTTGAAGTTCTGTCGCCAACTACGGTTTTTTTTAAGACAAAATACTGATGACAATAACTCAACTTTTTCAAATGCAACACCCTGTAATTATTGCATCATTGACTAACATTTTTTAAGAGTTTTCTGTTCATAAAGGGTTTATAGGATCTACTTTGAGAAATTACCGTTTTTTTTGTCCAAATAAGAATTGTTGATAGTTTTTTCGAAAAAACTAAATGCAGTAAAATTTAACAGTAGGCTACAGAACTTCGATTCTTAGTTCACTTATATTTTAGTTATCTTAATGCTTCCGAAGTTATGATTTTTTTTATGGAGCATGGAATTTTAATGACGCAAAAGTGAACATAAGTCAAAAAATATTACAGATAGCAAATGTGGGTGAGTTACATCTGGTGGAAAATTTAAAAAATTACTTAAAATGGAATTTTGCCTTTTGAAAAACTGAATTTAATAGCATATTTTACTTCAAGACACCCTGTATATAAACGAGAATATTTTAGGAATATAGCTTATTATCGTTTTTCAAAAATACATAGCTTAGGTATACGAAAAAAAAACGGTATGGAGCTTCCCAGCAACCCTGGATCACCCTCTATTTAATGTATGTGATAAATATTATTTCCAAAAAATTTAACCGATGTTATTAGTTGGTGCACTGAAAAATACAAAATAATATTAATTCTATTGGTGCTGGTACTTTTGAAGTTGTGCATAGTTACAGTTAGATTTATAACTTTTGGCACCAACTTCTTAAGTACCTGCGCCAATAAAATTCATATTAATTTTGTATTTTTCAATGCACCCACTAACAACGTTGGTCCATGTTTCATTAGGAGTTCAGAAAATAGGTTTTTCCGCTCGTGTTTTCAAAGAGATATAATGAAAATATTTATTTCACCCTTTTGAGTGTAACATTAGTCACGAAAATCGTTGAACGCTCACTCATACTAAAAAAGATAGTACTTATCCTATTACCTACAAAATATCGCGGCGCAAATACGCATAAGTAATTTAGATTTTACCATTTTACCACCGCTGTAACTCGAAAACCGTAACTCTAAGGAAAAAATGTTCATTATAAATGTTGCTACAAATAATCTGGTCTTTCATGTATGTCCCTAAAGTTAGCAGAGCAAGGTCAGCAGATCACAGGTTTCTTAACATCATAATTAAATGCTAATTAGATGCTAATTAAGTGCCCATACCGCGATTCAAATGCTTTTCAACTTTTGCCGGAAATTGAAGATCTGCTCACTTGAGATAAAATTAGCAGATCATCGCAGAAAATCGTAAGTAGTATACTCATCGGAATCATTGAAAAACCTAATTAGAAATTAAAGGCTTATTAAAAACATTTTTTTAACGTTTCACTTCTTTTTCTTAGAGCACTTAATGAGCCTTTTAATTAAATATTAGATTTAACAACGATGCCGATCTGTATTCCATGATTTCGGACAATGATCTGCTAACTTCATCTAAAGTTAGCAGATCGTAAATTTTCAAAAAAAAAATAAGTAGGTGTTTCGAGTGATGTGTGCTTTTTCTTTGAGCATTTATTGAGCCTTTAATTATTAATAAGTTTTTACAACGTTCCCGCTCTGCTACGATTTTCAGACATGATCTGTTGAGTTCCAACTTCGTCCAAAGAAAAAAATGTTTTTAAACGTTTCGCACTTTTTCTTACAGCATTTAATGAGCCTTTAATTACCAATTAGGTTTTAAAACTATCCCGATCTGTATACTATGATTTCCGGCCTTGGTCTGCCGAGTTCGAAATTTGTCCGAAAAAATTGAAAAAATAATAATTTTTGATTTTTTTTCAAAATGTTTTTGACTTTTTCCAGAGCATGCAATGAGCCTTTAATTACCAATTAGGTCTTACAATGATCCCGATCTGTATACTATGATTTCCTGCCTTGGTCTGCTGAGATCGATCTTTGTCCGAAAAAAATTTTAAAAAAATTGTATTTGACATTTTTTTCAATAAAATTTTGACTCTTTTTCAGATCATTTATTAGGCCTTTAATTTTTAATTAGGTTTTTCAATGATTCCGATGAGTATACTACGATTTTTTGCGAAGATCTGCTAATTTTATCTAAAGTTAGCAGATCTTCAATTTCCGGAAAAAGTTGAAAAGCATTTAAATCGCGGTTTGTGCACTTAATTAGCATCTAATTAGCCTTTAATTATGACCTTGAAAAACTTGTGATCTGGTGACTTTGCTCTGCTATTTTTATGGACATCTTTCATGTGGTTGTCTCAGATTATAATTTTCGGAAGAAATTGCATGCTTCCTCCACATAGCGAAAAAGCACATATTTGAGATTTTAACATCATAACATAAAAACCGTAACTCTTTTGAAAAAATATTCAATTTCCGTATATTGTCCTATCTTTAATTATGCCACTTCAAATTTTCGATTTTCGATAAAAACTGCCCACTTCAAGGAGGGAAGGAGATTTCAGATTTGTGTTTTTTCCAATTATGGGACCATTTCTCAAGACACCTCTTTCAAATGAATCAAAAATCATCAAAATCGGAGTACGTTTACCTACTATATAAAACGCGTGCACGAACCATTAAAAAAAACAAAAAAGCAGACAGTCGAATTGTATACCTCCTCCGGTTGGGATCGTTGGTCAAAAAAGTAGGAACTTTCTCTTCTTTGGCTTGTTTCAAAATCTAATGAAGTTTTCCAGAAAAAATTAGACACAAAAATAGAGTGGCTAGTGAGTTCTCCCGATTTATCACCCTTTAATTATCCTCTATGAGCATATCTCAAAAACAAAATTTCCTATTTTGAAATCTCTGAATATAAGTGAACATTCAACAATTTTTAAGAAAATGTCGAATAAATATTTTTTACATAATATTGGCAAATATTAGGTGTTTCTAATCTTGTATATAGGACTGACTTTATTAGTAGGTGCAAAAATACAAAATAATATTGGTGCTGGTAGTTTTGAAGTTGCTGCCATAAGTCTTCTATCTAACAATAGAATTAAATGTTATTTTGCGGCGTAATAAAGGATATTTAAAATATACATATTATAAGTATTTATTATACAGATAATTTAAAACGTCTGCAAATGATAAAAGATTGATGATTCATGTAGAACGTGGAAACATTCAAGTAATATTTTATAATAATTGACCTAAATCAGAGCAAGTCTTTGAGAAAAGCATTTGTTAATGATAAAGACTGATTTGATAACACAGTATTCTAACATCTACATTTCAAATCAGATTAGGTAATCAGATTTTGAATGAAAATCTGGTTTCATAATTTTATAAAAATATTAATCATCATTTTATTAATGAAGGTGATAGACAACGACCGAAACTGTTTATATCTATGTGAGTTAACTTTCCAGTAGGAAGTTATTGTAATAATTAATGTGTGAGATTTTTCGACATTTTAACCTTGAACCAGCAGAATGAGTGTATCCAAGAGCACGCAGAATTCAATACTATATATACCCAGTATACTAATTAATTAATGTACGGTTAAAGACGTGAATTAGAAGACGACGTTTGAAAAAAAATGACCCCTCTACAATGCGGAAATACAGATATTTCAGTCTTCACCCTAACTCAAGATTTAATTTGAACGTTTCCGGACATGGTCTCATCTTTAATGCTGCCGTCTCAGATTATGAATTTTCGAAAAAAATTGCCAACTTGAACCCCCGTCGCGGACGGCGTCTTTTAGAGGGAAGGTGATTTCGGATTTGAGTTTTTCTAAATATTGGACCATTTCTCAAATCTCTTCTTTCAAATAAATCGAAATCGGAGCACGTTTACTATACAGAACGCGCGAACAGCCAAACATAAAAAAGCAAACATACAACCGAATTATATACCTCCTCCTATTTTTGAAGTCGCTCAAAAATCACTACGTACACCATATATAGGGTGGTCCGAATTATAATGGAGAAAATTAAACAGCGTATTCAGCAGATAAAAATAATTAAAAAAGTTCATATAAACTCATCTCCAAAAAACGCTTGGTTTTGTAGATACGGGGTGTTGAAATATTGCGAAAAAAACGTTATTTCTTATTTTTAAAGAAACTCTTCTAGATTTTGCTTTCAAACTTAGTAGGTATTATTGCCACTCAAAAACAAATTTATAGCATGATAAACAGAGAGCTGAGACCGTTTTAATTATTTTAAATAATAAAAACAGTTGTACGCCAATGGTTTATCGCAATTTTGTTAACAAATTTAGATATTCTGATCAATTCTAAACAAAAATGGTCTCTTTAGTCTTTTCGCTAAAACGAACCGTTTTTGTTTGCATGTCCATCTAATATCTTACGTTTGCAAATGTGATGTAAATAAATATTTTATACAAAAAATTGGACCGACGTTATTAGTTCTATTCTATTGGTAACAGCACCAATAGAATTAATATTATTTTATACTTTTCAGTGCATCAACTAATAATGTCGGTCCAATTTTTTGTAAAAAATATTTATTTCACGCTTTTGAGTGTACCTAACATTAGTCACCAATACCAATGAAGATAGTACTTATCCTATTACCCATGTATATTTTTTGCTTGTAGTTGTTATTATTGAGATCTCAACGCATCGCTGCGGAAATACGCTTGAGTACTTTGTATGTTACCATTTTAACACCGATTTAACTCGAAAACCGTAATTCTAAGGAAAAAATGTTCAGTATAAATGTTGTTACAAATAATTATATCTTTCATGTAGTATCAAAAAAAATTCAATTTTCGAAAGAAATTGCCCTCTCCACATAGCAAGCGTCTATCTCGAAAACCGTAACTCTTGAAAAAATGTTCAATTTAAACGTTTCCGGATATTGTCCTATCTTTAATTATACCAACTCAGATTTTCTATTTTCGGGAAAATTCGCCCCCACCACCCCTTTGGGGGAGGTTTTCGGAGGGAAGGAGATTTCGGATTTGCGTTTTTATGAATATGGGACCATTTCTCAAGCCTCCTCTTTCAAATGAATCCAAAATCATCAAAATCGGAGCTAGACTATATAAAAGGCGCGCACGAGCCAAAAAAAATAATGAAGCAGACAGTCGAATTGTATACCTGCTCCGTTCGGGGTTCGTCGGTCAATAAAAACGAATTATCTTAATTTAATTTTGAAACCTCTGATATAAGGTGCACATACAAACAATATTTCAAAGCCCCATATCTCCAAAACGAAGCTTTTATTGAAATAAGTTTATATGAACTTTTTTAATTATTTTTATCTGCTGAATACGCTGTTAAAGTTTCTCCATTTTAAATCGGACCACCCTGTATACGGACACATACATTTTCCTAAAAAACAATTAGTATACATTAAATTGCATAGTCGAACCCGAAAATAAAAGTCATGTATGGACTATTTAAAATGAACCATTTGACATGGACTTCCTGAAGCACGCCGATAGTCTTATCTCAACGTCAATATTTTTAATCCATAGAAAATTGCGAAAATCCCTCATATTCATACATTGTCAAAATAATAGCTTGTCTTACGGATTATGAATGGTCTATGTATAATAGAGTATTGTATTTAAAATCATTAACATATCTCATAATTTTTTTATGATTTCATTGATAAAATTCATTGACACTCTGCGCATTTCCAAATAAACGCACTGTCATCAATAGTTTTGTTGGTAGTTGAACTATTTGACTATAATAAATATATGTTATTATCATCATTGAATGAAGGTGTTAACTTACCTTTAATGAACGAATATTTTTTTGGTTTCTGGGTTAGTATTGCTAGAGGGACATCTTTTCAGGAAAGAAATCTTGGACTTTGAAAAGATCACTCATTCACTCACACATTTCATATTGTACTTGTAATAATTTTTAGAATAACGTTGTATTGTCTTAATAGCTGGGATAGTTAGAATATCATTAGATACTTTTATGCTTTAATGAACATATAGTAGTAGACAGTATTATAAATACGATAGAGAAAATATATATTTCATTTATATACGAGGAATTTGAGTTAATGAGCTGAGCTAGTTTTTTGGACTTTCGAAAGAGAAAAAAGTGTGATTGTCCAATCACAAGATGTTCCTATGGCTCTCAAACACCTTTCATCGAATGTGAAAATCGTTCGATTGTCTCTTGTACATTATTTTATTAGGCAAATATGAAAAAACAGGTAGATACAGGTTTACAAAAAATTGTACCGACGTTATGTTGGTGCACTGAAAAATACGAAATAATATTAATTCTATTGATGCTGTTACTTTTGAAGATGTGCAGTTAAGCATTTGTAATTGATAACTTTTGGCACCAACTACAATTTCTTGTAAAAAATATTTATTTCACACTTTTGAGTGTGTTTATTTGTGGCAACATTAAGAATGACATTTTTTTCCAGTTTCGGTTACAAAGAATATACGTGGGTAATAGGATAAGTACTATCTTCATTGGTATTAGTGAATGTCTAACGATTTTCGTGACGAATATTACACTCAAAAGTGTGAAATAAATATTTTTTACAAAAAATTGGACCGACGTTATTAGTTGATGCACTGAAAAGTATAAAATAATATTAATTCTATTGGAGCTGGTACTTGTGAAGTTGGTGCCAAGATTTAACTACAACTTCAAAAGTACCAGCTCCAATAGAATTAATATTATATTTTTCAGTGCACCAATTTTGTAAAAAATATTTATTTCTAATTAAGTAGGCGGCTCTGAAATATAAACCTCTTTTGAAAATACGACAATGAAAATTTTGCAGGATTACAATATTTTTTTCACATAGCTTCATTCATATAATTTCATGACCGTATTTTTTAGTAACACCCTGTATAATAACATCGTTATTGCAAATGTACCTATTGTTTCGGAAGGTGTCTGAAAATGATAATAATTAGAAATTTCAATAATTTATTGCCCTTAATATTAGTATGATGAAATGAACATCCCGTGAACTTGAGCAATAATATTGATAACATCAAAGGTATTATTGTTGCCGTTAGTATGAAAATAAAGAAGACTTTTAGTAATTTTGAGTGTAACAGTCATGAAAATCGTTGAACGTTCACTAATACTAATATTTGTAATTGTTATTATTCAGATATCTCAAAACATCGCGGCGGAAATACACATATTTCAGACTTTAGTATTGCTGTAATTCGAAAACAGGAACTTCAATTTAAATGTTGATACATATAATCTCTTCGTTAATTTGGCCGTCTCATATTATCAGTTTTCGAAAAAAAATCTTCACTCCATATAGCGGAGATACATATATTCCAGTATTTACCATTGCTGTAACTCGAAAACCGGAATTCTTTTGAAAAAAAAAATCTATTTAAACGTCTCATCTTTAATTCCACCGTCTCGGATTTTTGATTTTCGCGAAAATTACCCTATTCATATCCTTTGGGCCGGTTTTTGGAGGGTAGGAGATTTCGGATTTGTTTTTTTTTAATATGGTTCATTTCTTAATTCTCCTCTTTGAAATGAATCAAAAATCATCAAAATCGGAGCAAAACTGTGTAAAACGTGCGGACAGCCATACAGCCTATTTTCAAGTCGGTCAAAAAATCTCCTTTTGTTGCATAAACACATTGTTCGGAAAATTGATTTCCTTCTCTATTGATACCATTTGTAACATTTCATCAAGAATATCGACAATGTTACATCCTGTGACAATAGATTTGTGGTTATTAAAATGAGATACGTGTAAACTGCGGAAGATACACGATTTACGAATTGTGAAAACATTGCATCAATGATTATACGATGTTTAGCCATCCCCACCAGAAATAAAATCTAAATTACGGTCTGATTTAAAAAATGTAAGTACTTGGCGAACAATTCTTTATTTTTATCTAATCCAATATTGAAATCACCGCCAATTAATGAGTGAAGTTCATGAAAATGTTTTTTCATCATCTTTGAACCCAATTCTGTATAATATCCTAACATGCCTCGTAAAGAAAATCTATTTTGTAAGTAACATTCTGATTGACAGAAATATATCTTACACTATTTTAGTCCTTTATTCACTTCACTGTATACAGGGTGATTCATAACTATTGGATTATATATAAGTTGTAGGGTAAGGGCAGATATTATTTGGACCAAAATATGGCGATAGGACCAAATATTCCTTAATAAAATATTGCTGTGAAAAAGAATAAAGTTGATTTTTTATGTTAATAATTTCAACGTATATTTATCAATAATTGTTATCAAAATAACATTCACCAGCAACAATTATCTGACAGTCCAAAGCAGACCATAAATTAAATAATATTTGAGAATCTGAGACATTGAACTGTTTAGTTGCTTTTTTCTCGAAAACAGACGAAATTATCGTGTCTAAATAAGAGTAACAATATTACGTAGAAATGTCAAGTTTTTTTTGATAGTTGTACAAAAATATATAAATGTAAAAAAACTTAGGTGCATCTATAAGTGGGGTATGTAGCTTACGATAAGTTTAATTTCAAAATAGGTATTCTGCTTAGATGGCGCTAATATTAATTCATTTATCAAAAAACATAACACTTTTTGTTAACGTTAAATTTTACTACTCATCAATTTTTTTTTTACCTGGGGGCTTAAACTGAAATTCATTCTTGAGCAGTAAACGCCAATAAACTCAAAAAAAAAATTATTACAATCTATACTCACCAGCACAAAAAACAGCCACCGAAAATTAACGAAAAATGTGATTCAACATATTATAGGTCCAATTTAAATGACTCTTTATTTTATTTAAAGGATGATTCATGAAGAATGCTGTAAAACTATTGCATTTATTTTAGTTATTGGCCATATACCTACGGATTTTTACGAAAACTTTGTAACACGCTGTACCATTTAGAAGCAACATCGAGAAATCTATCAGGTATCTCTGATTCAATTATTATTAACTTATATGGGTTAGGTAGAATCTTTTATTTATATATATTTTTATTTGATATTTGATTTGACTTTTATTTAGATTTCTTTTATTTCAAAGAAAAATGTTGAATAGATGGTCCCGTATTCAAAATGCAATATGCTCTTTCCCACATAAAAAAAATACTCACATAGCACAAGATATCAATTGTTAAAATAAAAAAAAATTGCTGCGAATATTTTTGGTAGAAAAATCTAATCAGCTCATTACTACATAAAAATTATTATGCATTTGATTAAAAGTGTAGTCGGATGTCGCTCTATCATTTTACACAAATACACCTAAAAACAATTTTATCTGAATCACTAGACCATGAGATTTTTAATATCACGAAAATCATACTTATTACAATAATTTCCTATTAAAAAATTCATCAATCATACCATCTAAATCCGTGCACGTTTTTCGTTGTTGCACCACTCGCGAACAAACACACTCACAGCATGCATATTATAATAGTGTCAAAAATACAAAAATTCGCTCAAATTTGGAAATTTATTAATTTATTTTATAACCTTGTGTGTAACATATACACATGTAAATTTTATTGCCCCCCCAAATATCACGCAGGTGACGCAGGTAAATTGTCCCCCGCGGGCATTTTAACAGTTTAATTTAGATAAGGAAATTAAAAGTGTTTTATAGGAACATCTGGTTTAAATATTGTCTGATTAATAGCGGGCACCATTAGAAGAACAATGTTGATAAATTTTATGTGATTATAATGATGATGAGTTGAATATAATTATAAATATTTTTTATAGAAAAATTGGACCGACTTTATTATAGTTGGTGCATTGAAAAATACAAAATAATATTAATTCTATTGCGGTTCTGGTACTTTTGAAGTTGTGCAGTTGAAGTTAGAATGAACAATTTTGGGTTAAAAATATTTATATCACACTTTTGAGTGATTAGTCATTAAAATCATTTAACGTTCACCAAAGCAGATAATGCGTTACTTTTACTTATTCAGAGATTTCAGCGTTTCCCACTTCTGTAAATCGGAAAGCTGTGATTTTTTTGAAAAATGCCAAGATTAAATGTTGCTGGATACTATCTCTTCTTTAATTTGAACATATAAAATTTTTGATTTTAGAAAAAAATGCTTCCTCTACATAGCTGAAACAGACTGTAACTCGGAAACGTAGGATTATTTCTAAAGATGTCTAATTTAAACATTTCCAGGTATGGAACTTTCTTTAATTCTCAGATTTTCAATTTTCGGGAAAAATTGCCTTCACCACCCCCCTTTGGGGAAAGTTTTGGAGGGAAGGGGCATGTCTAATATTGAATTTTCTTACAATGGGATCAATTCTCTTTTATCAAAAAAAATCTGGTGTGTCCACTCACACGACTTTCCGACCGCTCGCAGGCAAATTCCAGTGAATGAAAAATTTTACACTATTACAATATTCTCCTTACATACCGACGATAATAGCGGTAGTAAAGTAAAAATCCTCTAGTCAAATCGTGCTACCACTCATTTTTTTCAGCATGTCAAGACAAACAACAATGGTCATGTAACATTTTGTCGCAAGATGAAACGTTTAGCCAGAATCTGAAGAAACATGTAGAAAATAAGAAAATTTTATTCAAGCATAACTTTTTGTGTTTTGTGCTTTTTATCAGAGATGGCGTTATATGTGGGTGGTAAAGGGCTCTCAGAAGAAGAAGTTCAATCAAAATCCTTAGAGCCGTTTTCACGCTATAGTCTTGAGCAAATCACGATTTTTGACTATAGCTGAACACCCAGTGTATACAGGATTCTCATTCAGTAATATTGGTACCAAACAAAATAAAAAAGAATGCAACAAAATACACCGAGCTGTTCCCGAGATAATGCTGTCACAGACAGACAGACAGACCAATGGCTGAAAATATGTTTATTAGACTTAAAAAACTCTAAAACGTCAACATTTGTAAAAATCTCGATACAGAAAATTTCACACGACTACAATACTTTCCTTATACAGCTACTATATTATATAGTAGCGTAGGAAAGTAAAAAATCATCAAAATCAGAGCTCGCTTACTTTGCAAAAGGCGCGAACAAACAACAACAAAAACAAAACATACAGACATACAATCGAATTGTATACTTCCTCCGTTTGGGAAGTCGGTCAACACGATATTTTGTTTCTCATATGTCAACTAAAGAATAATCCAATACAATATTTTTAGCAGTATTATATTTTACGAACCCTCGTTGTCAAATCTTTATATCAAAACCATTATCTCTTATTATTATTTTCATTAACATTTCCTTTGTTTGTTTTCCATGTGATTGAAAAGCTAATAAAATTATTTCTTATATATCTGTAAAAATTCAATATGGCGTCCTTGTGAAAATTGTGAACAAAATTGTTGTTGATAGTTCCAGACAAAATGAAACGTTGGAATTTTAATACACACGTATTCTTTGTAAAAAGTGTCGGCTCGAAGAATGTTTGAGAAGTTTTTAAAAATGAGCAAGTTGTAACAGTTTTTGAAAAATGTATGTATGATCTTAGTCCTTTCAAACCCTACTGAATAAACACAACAGCAGTTTTGCAAATACTGCATCTTATATATCTTAATAACTTTATTACTTGAAGAGCTTTAAAGTTACAGGTAATCAAATGTTTACATTAAGGAAGCAATATTATTATAATACATTTTTTTATCTTACCTTAGAAATTTACTTGATAAAATCCAATTTATAAACTTTAAGGTATGTATTATGTACTTATACATGATTTTGCTACGAACCAACTAAAATGAAATCATTTTTCAAAATGATTCACACATTATTTAACTTACTCACTGCAAGTAGTTGTTGATAACATTGTACCTAGTAATATTATTTGAAACCAACATATTTTCCCACTTGAGTGTAGTTTCAATTATTGGGAAATTGTTTCGATGATTTGTTTTTTGTTGTTGATATTTTATCCATTTGTTTCACTTTTTCACACTGAAAATGTTTTGTATTTGAATTTGCTGAAACTTTGTATCATGCACTACTACGGCAAAAAAACACATTTTTTTTTGACCATGAAAATGCCTATTGTTGTTTTTCCGCGATATAATAATTATTGTCTGACTAATTTTAAATATGTGTTTTATCGTAGACAGAATTCAAAACGCTTGAATAATATCAAATTGCTAAAAAAGGTGGATATACCTATGTATGATATATTTCTATACAATTATTATATGTGAATATATTCGATTAACAGCACGCTATATGCACCTAGTATTTTGATGTAAACTATATAGTCGTCAGTTATTCCCGGATATGTGATTAGATTTTGTTTGGTGTTCATCAAGTCTAGTTAAATAAGCAATGTGATTGCGTCATCAGCTGTGGACTTTTTAGTGACTTTCATTTATGCCCTTTATATTTATAGGTTATGTTTCGTATTTAATTACTTAACAATACGAAATCAATCACTAAAATACCAGAACGTTTATTTATGTCTAATATTTTGAAGGTTTAATGTGACAGAATATTATCGTAGCATATCAAACAGGTAATCAATCAGCTGATTATAGTTACGATATTCTTATTTGACATCGTTAAAAATGCCCAGCATACCAACTCACCTATGACGTAAAACAACTAGTTACTTAAATGTACTATTATATACAAGCTATCAAAGCAACAAACTTTCCTCGAAATTGTAGAAAGATTACAATATAAAATGAAAGTGAGAGAATCTTTTCAAGATACAGGCTTTCTCTCGCATGCGAAGACTCTCTGTCAATATTTACCCAGAAATTAGAGAAATATTCTCTCACTAATTAAGGGTAAGTTAACACTTTCTTTAAATAATAGAGATATGTAGTTATACAGGGTGACCCATCGAAAACAGTTCAGCAAGGCTTATGGCTTTGTACGTAACAATTAGAAAAAACCCTCGGACCCATCAACTTTTGTTTTTAGGGGATATGTTTTACCAATAATTTCATCCCTGTAACCTCAACCCCCGAGCGGGGGTGGCAAACGCCCCTATTTTTTCAAATGGGAAGGGGTCTGTTGTCATACATCTTTTTGAAGGAAATTAAATTCTCTTCAAAATGGCGTGTCGTTTTTTTTAAATTTGAGCTATGCGCCGCTGAGAAATTGCGTATAACAACTGTTCAAAGTGTTCTAGGACATTGTGAAGAACATCTTGTCTAATTTCAACATTTAATAAGAGAACATGTAAGTATTACTCGATAAAATCACATTTTTTAAAACGCAATTTCTCGGCGGTGCGTGGCTCAAATTTAAAAAGATGTATGACAACAGACCCCTTCCCATTTGAAAAAATAAGGGTATTAGCCACACCCGCTGGGGGGTTGAGGTTACAGGGATGAAATTATTGGAAAAAACGTGTCCCCCTAAAAACAAGAGTAAACCTTGCTGAACTGTTTTCGATGGGCCACCTTGTATAGTTATTCGTTCTACTAGTAACAAAACTATTATTGACAGATAGTTTATTTTGAAATGAGAGAATTGAATACACCAGTGTGTCTTCACACATTTTCTAACGATAACTTCTACAAATTAAAAGATAACTATAAATGAAATTGCATTTAGATTATAAATTGCTCATATACCTCGTTCTGAGCATGATACCTACATGATCTAATTGGAAATTTAGAATTTTGATTAGAATATTATCGTGACATTGTGACATTGTTGAACCCCGGCCGTGTTGATGGCAAAGTCAACTTCTTTTTTTTGACCGACTTCAAAAAAAGGAGAAGGTATACAATTCGGTTGTAAGATTGCTTTTTTATGGCTTTTCGCACGTTTTACATAGTAAACTTACTCCGATTTAGACAATTTTTGTTTCATTTGAAAGAGGAGAGTTGAGAAATGATCCCATATTGAAGAAAATCAAATTTAAAACCTCCTTCGCTCCAAAAACCGTCCCCAAAGGCGTGGAGGGGGCAATTTTTCTCGAAAATTGAAAATCCGAGACGACAGAATTAATGAAAATTCCTTATCCAGAAATGTTTAAATTGGACATTTTTTAAAATAATCATACGTTTCCGCGCTACAGTCTGAAATATGTGTTTCAGCTATGTGACAGGGGCAAATTTTTCCGAAAAACGAAAATTTAAGATTTGAAAATTAGAAAGGGGACCATACCCGGAAACGTTTAAATTGAACAAGAGTTTCCTTGTTTCGCAATGGTAAAGTCTGAAATATGTGGTATGCGTATTTCCGCTATGTGGAAAAGCAATTTTTTTGAAATTATGAATTGAAAATATGACACGGCCAAATTAAAGAAAAGATTATATGTAGCAACATTTAAATTGAGTTACGGTTCTCGAGTTACAGCAGTAAAGTCTGAAATATGTATATTTGCGCCGCGATGTTTTGGGATCTCTGAATAATAAATAACAAGTACAAGCTAGGTAACTTTTTGGGTATTAGTGAACGTTCAACAATTTTCATGACTAATGTTACACTCAAAAATGTGAAATAAATATTTCTTACAAAAAATTGGACCGACTTTAACTTCAACTCAGAAGCCGTAACTCTTTTGAAAAAATGGTCAATTTAAATGTTCTCTTCTTTTATTTCATATTTTCAGTTTTCGAATAAAATTGCTCTTCCACATAGCGGAAATACCCAAATTACATATTTCAGACAGAAACTCGAATACTGAAACTCTTATGAAAAAATATTCAACTCAAACGTTTCCGGATGTGGTCCCATCTTTCATTCTGCATTCTCAGAATTTTCGAGAAAAAGTGACCCGTCTACCCTTTAGGGGCGGTTTTTGGAGGGAAGGAGACTTCGGATTTGAGCTTTTCTAAATATCGGACCGTTTCACAACTCTCCTCTTTCAAATGAAACAAAAATCGTTCAAATTGCAGTACATTTACTACGCAAAAAGCGCGAACAGCCATAAAAAAACAATACAACGGAATTGTATACCTTCGACTTTTTTAAAGTCGGTCAAAAAGTAGTTGTACTCTTTGGCACTTTAGTTCTTTAAAAACTTCGATGCCATTTTTTTAATACACTTGTTTGCTGTTACAATACGAATGTTGAAGTTGACTCAATAAATTAAAATAATACATTCCATAAAAATCCCAGATATTATTATTTTATAAAGGTAATATTTGTGAAATAAATGCACTTTAATTGATAATAATATCATTTATATACGATGGTCAGACTCAATTTCTGTGATATTTTGGGACTAATGTTGGATTTCTTTTTATTATCGGCATCAATGTCCCATTGTTGTACATCTGTGGAGCAGAACCAAACAAAGAAAATATCCGATGCTATGTACCAGGCTGCAGCAATCAGGAAGATTGTCCTCCATAATGTTTTATCACTCTGAAAAATCAAATATAACAGTAACTGAGAAGGGTGCATTTAATTTGTAGGCAAGTGATAGATATTTCAATAAGTAAGATCTCAAAAATGATACTGATCGTCTGGTTGCATTCACATAAAAATCATATTTGATATTTGACTTCGATGTATCGTATAAACATAAACTAACTTTTGACAAAATCAGGCTTATCTTGAGCCCAACTAACGAACATTTCAAATATTGGCCTGTGAGAAGCTCAACTGAGCCACAATGACGGAGCGAAGTATCTGAATCTCAAACCATTCCATTTCTCTTTTCCAATAGGACCCAAGAAACCATTAAGGGCCATCATCAGAAATCTTAGTATAAGGAAGTTGTACAGATATTCCTGGCCAAACTCAAACAAGCTCAGAATAAATCGGGGGTACCATCAACCAACTCTCCCAGACTACCATCTCCACCGCCTTTACCAAATACTACAACTCGTTAACGCATTCAATGGATCACAATCCACGCACCGATCCACAAAAATCAACAACATATCGACTGCTGCTAGATTCAATACCCTGGTCCAGATGTCTAACTGTCTAAGATACATTCTTTCACCAGAACCAAAGCCTTCTCAGTATTCCAATTACTTGAAGGAAAAAGAGAAAAGCAGACTAGGCATGAAGTCCATGCCAGTCCATGGGCGAAAATATCAAACCTGATGCATTATTGGATGGTCCATCCAACTCCATAATGCCAGCTCCTTCTGTCGATTTGGACGTCACCCATGACCTTCGAAAAATCTGGCGACAAATATTGTAGAAGTCAAGCAAGAATCATTGCCAGCTCCTGACTTGATAGCCTTCCGAAAATTCCATGCTACCATCCAGATAAATCAGAATTTGGATCCTTTCTGTGGTACTGTCGCCTAGTTCCACAAAATAGAAATGTGAATCCGATTTCGAGGAAGTCAGTAGATCCTATAGATTTCCAAAGCTATTACCAATATTGTACTATATTCTAAGGCAACAGATGGAAATTAGCTTAATCTAAGCTACCTTACTGGCATTCAGTCTTGCTATAGACCTCCATGTCGCAGCCTTTTCTGACGGACTCATACTAACACCCTCTGATCTAATATGTAATAAACGCAACAACTTGCTGTCATTCTGCGCTATCCCGCGATACTTATGGTAATTTTGGTGTTTTAAAAACTATTTACTCACCTCATCAGTAACGACAACTTGCACTGTCAGTGGGGCTATAATTGAGAATATATTCGAAGAGCCATTTCCTATGCCCATAAGTACTCCAGAAAATCTCGGTGACATATCGACAGGTATTATTTGGAAACCAACAAAAACTGCAGCATTCACACCGACAGCCAATACCAGCATGAATACAGATAGAAAATGGGCATCGTTTGGTAAAAATCCCAGAGTTATCAAGGCTGCTGCAGGCACAAGAGTTCCTATAACAATTTGTCACTTGTTTAAAATCAGCCGTATGGGTACGACACTCGAGAATAAAAATATGAAGATAAACTTAAGTATTTTCTACGTCTTAGATCCGTATTTATAGTCATTCCTTACCTTAAGGACGCCTATCTTTGTCCTAGTAAGGCGTCCTTACTTAAGGTGTACTTTAACCTAAGGTTACGACGATTACAGGTCGACCTTTAGGAAGTAACTATGAATACGGACCTTTGTTTCGAGGAATGTGTTGACCTTACCTATGGAGTTGAAGAGCCTTCTGGCATTAAGTCGTGAAATAAATCTTCTGTTGATGAGAATGTCTGATGCAATTCCAACGATAAAACTGATGACGAATGCGGCGGCGTACGGAGCAGCTGATAAAAGACTGTTCTGCAAAATTGAAAATATTTCATATTTAAAGTAGTATTTATGTAAATAATACAGAGTTGGGTCAAAAGCAAATTGAACGACTGCAAATCAGGATCTGCATTTTCTAAAATATGATAAATTTCAGTTTGTGTTCGATCAAAGTAAAGTGCGCCTGCGTGTGTTTTTATATAAATGAAACGATGATAGTACTTTCAAATTGTTAGAGGGAAACATTAATGTGAAAAAAGTGAAGTAATTTAATTATAAGTAAACGTAACCTTAAAGCATATGTTATTTAATTTTAAGAAAACAATTTAATCGAGTGTTCATGAAATGAATGTAATAGTTTCGAAAAGAGCTCACAAAGTTTTTCCCCAGCCGAAAGTCAATAACCAGGAAATTTTCTAGAAGAAATCATAGAAGAAACTAAATAGTGGCATTGAAGATCTAGATTGTACACATGAGAATTATACTTTAGAGAATATTTAAGTAAATATACATTTATTAAATTACAAATATATGAACACTATTTATTTGTGGTTTAATTTTATGATGCTTTTTCAATCGTTTGCTAATTAATAAAAATATAATTTTATCCCTGATGCCCTGATGGAACAACTTAACCTCACCTTTGAACCATTTGACCACTGTTATGTGCTTCTATAGTATCGTGCATTATCGATACACCGAGAGTGTGTTCTTTTTATTCAAAATCATATATGTAAGCGTTTCCCGAATTGTTAAAATTTTGAATAAGTGGCCTGCGCAATAGGATGAATAAAAAGGTCTTGTGATTTTAGATATGTTATTTAGTTTAAGAAAACCCGAAAGGAGTCGACGGTTTGATACGAAATAAAGTAAGTAGATAAAGAGATGGCGATTGAAACTTACATCTTTCATGTCATACTTCATCACACCTTTCATGTATGAGGGTATTTCTGTTAGTAAGGTTGAATAGCCCCAATTTTGTCCAAACATGGCCACTATGAAAGCCCAAACGGGAGCGGAGGTGAATATCCTGTGCCATGGTGTAGCAGGTGCCTTCAATTTTATTGTAAATAATTCATTTATATTCCTTGTAAGTATTTGGAAAAATATTTTTTTATTCTTAAATTAAATAAAGTGTTAAAATAACGATGTGCTATGTGTAGACGTTATATTATTTGCTACTTCACCATCATTTTTGAGTAATTTTGTGCCTACATTTTCTCGATTACAGCAACCTAAATATTACATTATAAATAACGTATGTTTGTTCACCTCTTCAGTTTGTTTCACTTTTAGACTGCTTTCGATGTATCGTCTCTCTGCTTTCGTTACCAGGTAATGGCGGGCTGGTGAACTGCCTCCTAGGATGGCCCACAAAATAGCCCATACGAAACCCAAGCCACCAAATAAGTAGAAACTAAGTGGCCAACCCGACCAAGAGGCAGCAATGTATCCAGTTATTGGTAAAGCTATTATAGTACCGGCTGCTGGACCTAGAAAGAATTTGGTAACCTGTATATATGTCTTTTATGTGACAGGAGGCCCTCGTTGAGGGAGCCTATTAAGAGCGTCTCTTTTGGGAATCAGAGATCCTTGGTAATAAGAGACGATAGAAGTAGAAGGAGATCCGGTTGGCGCAGAATTTTCCAAATTTTTTTATATGACTTGGGAATAAGAAACACTTTACCTGGACCCAGACCTTGATGGCTTGGAAATGTCGGAGAACATAAGGTTCCTTAAAATCTTAATGGAAAAGCCCAATAGCAAAGAAAATTATGATCAGACTAAGGAATATTTGAAATATTTATCAGATCTCTCTGAAGCAAGATTGGTTATAGCTGAGATTCTCATTGACTCAGAAAATAACAAGCTAGTATATTCTGGAAAAATGGAAACAGAGACAAGACTACGTATATCAGTGCTCAAAAAAAAAAACTTATAGTGTATGCTTCTTACCTGCAAAAGCAATGGTGCCCATAGTGGACCGTTCACTGATAGGTGCCCATTTGCCCAGTAGATTGTGCACCGAAGGGAAAAAGAAACCCTGCGCCATACCTTGTACCATCCGACTGCCCATGACTCCGTACGCTCCAACATGATCGGCCAGCCATGGTGTCACCACGGTGGCTGTTGAGCATACAATCATCGCTCCGAATAGTAGCCATTTGGTGCCGAATGTATTGCCCAATTGGCCTGCGAAGATTTGTAGGCAGATGTAGCCCCAGAAGAATGAGGATAGGATGACGCTCTTATTGTTCCAGTCGTATGTCTGGAATAATATATTGTAACGTGAAGACTTACCCGAAAAATAAACTACACACACAATGCACATTCTGGAAAACACGGGAGACATTAGAGGCAACGAGAATAAGTTCTGGTCTATTCTCGAAGCCATATATTGAGAAATAACCTCCAGAATCAACGAAAACAAACACTGGAACCATCTAGAGCTTTTTAGGTTAGATTTAGATAAGGCTGAAGGCATAGACAGAGTTAGTTAGTAATAGATAGTAGTCATAAAGCACGGTCATTCACAGTTCACAAAGATCAGTAGAAGTAGGGTTATAGTCCAAGAAATATAGTGTGAATATAAATGTGTATATAGACAAGTAGTTATTGGTGTAAATAAATAAGTGAAAATAAATCGAACCCAGTTTTAATATAAATTCCCGTTACAATATATTTATGTAGTTATTTTATACACAAGGGCGTAAAATAGGCGTTTATGCAATGAACTTAAAGGAGGTTTATACCCGAAATACATGCAAGATTTTATTTGTTTTTTTTTTTAATTCCTTTTTTCCACCTTTTCTGAGCGGATATTATTATACCTTCTAGATATAAATAAGAGCTCAGGGTTCTTCCACACTGTTAGATCGATTACCATGAAAAGTTTATATGTTAAAAATGATATTTGCTAGTTGTATGAAAAATTTCCATAAATAAACTATAGTGCGTTTCAAATTAAGAATACAGTGTGGCGTCTTACAAAGTCCATCGACGTTGCCAACTATCAGATCCTGTCTCAGGCAAATAATTAATAATATTAAACCAATGCATGTCAACATTATGAATATCATAGAAGATGTTTTACCTCAAAGATGTTTTTTACCTTTTGTAAAAACTTACTGGTATATCTGGATTTGATGAGGTTGTGTTATCCAGCATGGCCACTATTGCTACAGATAGATTTACTCTCATGGAATATGCGATGGTTAGATTGAGAAACAATAAGGCTATTATGATGAATCTGATGCCAATGCGAGGTCCTGGAAGATAAATCGAAAAATGTTTTAATCAATCACTCAATAGGATGTATGACCTAGATTTAAAGTATACTTAGGTTTTATTTTTATTATTATGGAATTTGTTCTGAACACTTCTGGAGCGTATTTTTTTACAGTTAAAAAAGGTTGAAAAATTTCATGACATATATAGGGTCTCCGGGAAAATGTGGGAAATCTTTCAGATCTAGATAGAACATGAAAAATAGTATGACAAGTTCCTATATTTTTTCCCTGCAGTCCCTCCCGGAAATATATGCCCTTGAAGAACGTCGCTGAAAATCTTTTTCGTTTTTATTAATAAATATTTTTTACAAATAATTGGATCAACTTTATCAGTTGCTGCACTGAAAAATACAAAATGATATTAATTCTATTGGTGCTGTTTTTTTTAGAGTTGGTGCCTACAACAACAAACTACAACGGCACAATTTCAAAATTACCAGCACCAATAGAATTAATATTATTTTGTATTTCTCTGTGTAACAACTGATACAGTCGGTCCATTTTTTTAATATTTATTTGACATTTTTGAGTGTAACATTAGTCATGAAAATTGTTGAACGTTCTCTAATACCCAAAAAGTTAGCTAGCTTGTATTCGTTATTTATTATTCTGAGATTTTAAAACATCGCGGTGCAAATATACATATATATTTCAGACTTTAACTGCTGTAACTCGAAAACCGTAACTCAATTTAAATGTTGCTACATATAATCTTTTCTTTAATTTTGCCCTGTCATATTTTAAATTTTCGAAAAAAATTGCTCTTCCACTTTGCGGAAATACGCATATCACATATTTCAGAGTTTACCATTGCGAAACTCGGAAACCTTAACTCTTTTGAAAAAATGTTCAATTTAAACGTTTTCGGATATGGTCCCCTTTCTAATTTTCAAATCTCGAATTTTCGATTTTCGGAAAAATTTGCCCTTTCCACATAGCTGAACCACATATTTCCGACTGTAGCGCGGAAACGTATGATTTTTTTAAATGTCCAATTTAAACATTTCCGGATATGGAATTTGCATTAATTCTGTAGGGAAGAAGCTTTTGGATTTGATTTTTCTCAATAAGGGACCATTTCTCAACTCTCCTCTTTCAAATGAAACGAAAATCGTTTAAATTGGAATACGTTTAGTACGCAAAACGCGCGAAAAGCCATAAAAAAGCAATCTTACAACCGAATTGTATACCTTCTCCTTTTTTTGAAATCGGTCAAAAATAGAACATGAATTCGTTTATTGTTTTTTCACGTAAACAGTTCATTTTAACAACAATCAAGTAGGTAAACTTTTTTTAGTTTATGGTTCAAGCTATCCAAATTTATGTTCTTAAAGTATTTATCATACAGGGTGTTGAAAATTTAGGCATTAAGGTATAAACCTTAGCCCGACCTGGTAAACTAAAAAAGCTAAATATTTTTCAAAGATATATTAGAAAAATGGTTTATGTGAAAAATAGACCACATATATACTTATATATTTTTTAACTTATTGGAATTTTCCTAATATATTGGAGTTTTTCAAATTGGCAGTAAAATAAAAACCCACAATCTAATTATAATATCTACATCTTGATTTCACTATTATCAAACATTTTTGCATGCTTGAACTGAAGCGCATTACTTTGAAAAAAAAAATGTGATAATATGTTTGAGAATCTTTATTCAAAATTAATAAGTGTTACGTATACTTGAGGGTTATTTATATTTTTCATCGACTTTCCAAGAGAAAGGAGATATACAATTCAACTGTATGTTTGTTTTTTATGTATGAAACGTCGGTTTGAACAGTAAACGACTTTTGCCCTGAAGAAGAGAATAAACATTATCGAAAGCTCGGCTTAATTCAAAGAATTTTATTCATTACATGACTGCATCCCCAAAAATTATATTTTTATAGATTGTAAGACCAGTGAAGAATAAAAGATCTCAAAAAGTAGCCAATATTTAAATGTCATCAAAAATGTTTTGTTTTTATAGATATAATCTATACCTAGAAGTTTTGTTTCAAGCAATTTTCTCTAAAAGTAATGGAAAAAAAATAAAATTAAAAACTGTGAAATTTACCTATCCGCCGGCTAAGAGTTATCGGATTTTATTTTAATTTGTAAAAAGAGTGCTGAGAAATGGTACCATATAAAGAGAAAACAAAATCTTTTTTTTTCGTAAAACAATAATCTGAGACAGAAAATTTAACACGATTTTTCACTTATTAAAGCAATGTTTCTTATTAAGTAGGAAAATACTTTAGGTATATTTTTTTCTCTGAAGTGTGAGACTTTTATTCTTGGCTCCATTTTTTGTTCATTAAGTTGCTTATCTTCAACATAATTTTGGATATTTATGTGTTTGAATAAGGTGCGTTGTATCAGTCTTTTGTGTTATCTTGACAATTGATATGGGCCGAAATATCTTGCTTAGATCAGAATAATCACCCATTTTGATTGGAAAATGACCTTCAATACTTTTTAATGATATAATCTTGGTCTATTAGACACAATTATTCAATATTCTGAAGCGCACATAGATATAGATTTGAATAAAGTTTACATGGAATAACTTCTCCTTCCTTCCGAAAACCGCCCCCAAAATAGGTGGAGTGGGCAAATTTTCTTGAAAATTGAAAATCTGAGGTGGTATAATTAAAGATAGGACTATATCCGGAAACGTTTAAATTGAACATTTTTTCAAAAGAGTTACAGTTTTCGAGATGGAGGCATGTTAAATTCTCAAATATATGTATTTTTGCTATGTGGAGAGGGCAATTTCGGTCGAAAATTGAAAATTTGTGGGCAGTATATGAAAGACATAATTATTTGTAGCAACATTTATAATGAACATTTTTTCCTTAGAGTTACAGTTTTCGAGTTAAATCGGTGATAAATGGTAACATAAAATTCTTAAGCGTATTTCCGCAGCGATGCTTTGATATCTCAACAAAAACAACTACAAGCAAAGAATATACGAGGGTAATAGAATAAGTACATTGCTATTAGTGAACGTTCAACGATTTTCGTGAGTAATGTTACACTCAAAAAATTGGACCGACGTTATTAGTTGGTGCACTGAAAAGTATAAAATAATATTAATCATATTGGTGCTGGTACTTGTGAAGTTGGTGCCAAAAGTTATCAATCTACCTGCAACTGCACAACTTCAAAAGTAACAGTACCAATAGAATTAATATTATTTTATACTAATTTATTACTAATAACGTCGGTCCAATTTTTTGTAAAAAATATTTATTTTCTCTATACTCATGTTGATTATCACATTAATAAACAATAAATATTCCCATTATTTTCTATAACCGCTTTTGATTGATTGAATAATATGATTCTCAAGATTCATTATCTATAATTTGAATTTTTTATCAAATGGGAAAGGAGTAGATCGTAAACATAGGTTGTTTCAACATAACCTTAAAATCAACACAAGACTCGATACAATTGTAATAATTTTCCATACAAAACAAAGTGTTCCGTAGCACCTTTGAGAAGATTTATCGGAAGCGTTAAATGTTGAGCCTATTGAATTGCATATTTACGTTAAAAGCATACAATATTGACGTCCGATAATTTTTAGCGCTTGTCTTAGAAAATAGACCCATATTTCATTGTCAAAAATCTAAATTTTGCACACAGATTTTTTTACCGGTATTAACACATAAGGCACTTAATTTTTATACCGGATTAAATGTTAGTTTCGAGAAAAACCTATCCATTTTGATATAGATGTGTCTTTGCGGTAAGTGTCGTTATTGAAGTTTTTTGGGACCTAATTTGTAGGGGATTCCACTGATTCCCGTGGGCGAAGTCGTGGGCATTTGTTAGTATAATACAAGATACAATGGTTTTACCATGTTGGATATTTTACAAGACCTCCCGTCGTATAGTAAGTAAGATGATCGACCTCCAAGCGTGAGTACCTACGTGGGTTTTTTCATTTCATGAAAAAATCCGGGCGTACAAGAATTGCGCTAGTAAATTGCAATAACTAGCGGTCACTGGCCCCTCAGTAATGCCCACAAGGCAGCGTGGTAAATTGCGCCTTAATCCTCCCCTGATCTGATAGAATGGTTTGTTGTCCTTAGCAGACATATCGGTGGTTCGGAGTCCACCTTTAGGTTCCCTTGTCAGTGGTAACACTATGCCTTTGCTGTTTGCAAAATGCGCAAACGGAATCAAAAAAGCAAAACAATATCTTCTTACCTTTGTCAATTGGTGTTTCGTCATTTTGTAGCTCCGTATCCTTATTATTTCCTGAAAGTATGGCCATGTTTTTAGTTTCTCCGGATCAACACATGTGTAAGGTAGACACCACTCGCGTCCTATCTTTAACCTACTGAAGTAATCAGAGTAAAAGATTGAACTGAATATGGATTTTATATGATTAGATATTAGATATAGAGTATAATTTATACGTAATGTCCGATTAATATCAATAAGGCTAGAAAGTATCGAAAGAATATAGTTTTTCATTCGAATATCTATATAGCAGATAAATTACTTTTATTTAATTAAAATCTCCCTGATTTAGGTACATCTTTTCTAAAACATTACAAAATCAACAGAATTATCCCATTTTATTAATCAACAATATAGTCGATAATAATGAATTGAGCGTTCGTAAAAATTTTCAATTGAAGGATTTTTCCTGGTGCCTATAACAACAAACTACAACGGCACAACTTCAAAATTACCAGCACCAATTGAATTAATATTATTTTGTATTTTTCAGTGCAACAACTGATAGAGTCGGTCCAATTTTTTGTAACAAAAAAAAATATTTATTCCACATTTTTTGGTGTAACATTAGTCATGAAAATTGTTGAACGTTTAGAAATACCCAAAAAGTTAGCTAGCTTGTACTTGTTATTTATTATTCAGAGATCTCAAAACATCACGGGGCAAATATACATACATATTACAGACTTTACTGCTGTAACTCGAAAACCGTAGCTCAATTTAAATGTTGCTACATATAATCTTTTCTTTAATTTGACCGTGTCATTTTGTCAATCTTCGAAAAAAATTGCTCTTCCACATAGCGGAAATATGCATATCACATATTTCAGACTTTACCATTGCGAAACTCGGAAACCGTAACTCTTTTGAAAAAATGTTCAATTTAAACGTTTCCCGGATATGGTCCCCTTTCTAATTTTCAAATCTCGAATTTTCGGTTTTCGGAAAAGTTTGCCCCTACCACATAGCTGAAACACATATTTCAGACTGTAGGAAAACGTATGATTATTTTTAAAAGCGTCCAATTCAAACATATCCGGATATGGAATTTTCAATAATTCTGTCGTCTCGAATTTTCAATTTTAGAGAAAAATAGCCCCCTTCACTCCTTTTGGGGGCGTTTTTTGGAGGGAAGGAGATTTTGGATTTGATTTTTCTCAATATGGGACCATTTCTCAACTCTGCTCTTTCAAATGAAGCAAAAATCGTCTAAATCCGAGTACGTCTACTATGCAAAACACGCGAAAAGCAATAAAAAAAGCAAACATACAACCGAATGATATACCTTCTCCTTTTTTTTAAGTCGGTCAAAAAATGACCAGTCTGTGATAACCTTTTTCTTGAAAACTATAATGACATGCAGGCGTATTTATATTCGATTCGTTCGATATTTGCTAGTACCGTATTAAAATAAAAAAACACTATCCCACCATAACACTGACGTAATAGTCATAAACCTAATTTAAGGTTAGAACTCCACACTTAATTTAGTAGCGTACTAAGTTTCGATTATGAATACGCCTGATGATATTTATAGTATCTACTATATTAACAGGTTAGAAATTGATTGAGGTTATGTTATTCAAATAAAAATAAAAAACGACTGATTTAACAGTTTAACAACCTACATTCGATTCCGAATTTAAAAATTTTTTGTTATTATTTGATTTGTAACAATATCATTGTGAAACTATCTAAATAGATTTGATTTTCGGAAATAACTACAAATATGTAAATGATGCGTTATCTAGAAGGAATTTGGATTAAGATTTAGTAGAGTTTGAACTTACACTACTTTTTTACAAACTAATTCAAAGTTATTGTTTGATACAAGAGCATATCTATAAAAAAAATATGAATAAATTGATTTATTTCAGATGAAAGTATCCTGTGTATTTTCAGAGCAGATACACACAGATCGTTGAAGTTGTCACGCCCAACACCCCTCGGCCGTGTTTATGACACAGCTGTCCTCTTCTTTTTTTTTCGAAATCAGAGACAGTACACTCCAATCTCAGGTATCTTTAAGTTGAGATATTAAATGTTATATATAAATAATAAAAATATAAGATTTACTTATTATCTCAGCGTAGGTATATCTAATTTTCTTTGTCCTGATAACAATAAATCAATAATTTATCTCAATATCATTTAAGCAAAGCATGTTAATAACAACGTTGAGTTATTTGATTAGATCACTTAGGTAGTTATCTGTTGGCGTGCATCTATAATAATTATTATATTTTGACGATGATTTTTATTTAATTTTTCTTAATTTTTTCCTATGACGTGAGAACGATAGTTCGTAGTCGGCTGAATTTTCTGACCGACTTCCCAAACGCGGGAGGTATATATAATTCGACTGTCTTTTATTCTAGTTCGTACCCGTCATCAAGTATTAGACGATATATGATTTTTATTAAATATATCTTCATTTATATCAGTGACGTGAAAATCTTAGTTCGTAGTCGGTTGCTTTTTTTGGCCGACTTCCCAAACGCAGCAGGTATATATAATTCGACTGTTTTTTTTTGGTTCGCATAATAAACGTGCTCCGATTTTGCGTTTTTTTTAATTTATTTTTATTATTGAGAAATTGTCTAGCATATTTAAAAAAAACTGGGTCTGCGTCGGACCACACGATGGAAGTTACACTTATTTGGCTATTCGCACACATTCACTCACACACGAACACACACAGACAGGATACATAAATGAAATATAAGACATTTTTCTCTATTATTCAGTATATTTCTCTTCAGTATATTATTATGAGTGACTTCATTACTATACAATTAAATTTACTGTAAAGCAAATTGTATAATTCTAATTAAATTTTAATTCGCCTCCTAATGTATTAGTTATGCAAGCATAGAGAGGAAAACTACCGAAAACAATCTTGTAGTCACACACAAACAGACAGGCAGCTGAAAATCAATGCCATAGAAGGTATTACCCTTACGTATTTGCGTACCAAGTTTGGTGTCGAACAAACCGAAATAGAATTAACAATATTTAATTTTTCAGTGCACCAACTACTAATAAATTCCTTCCTATATTTTTTAAATACAAATTTCAGATTTTGGTGTGTTTCATTTGTGTTATCAACACTGTTGAATATTCTCTTTTTTACCGACGAACACCAAACGGAGGAGGTATACAATTCGACTGTGTGCTTTTTTTTGGTTTGTGCGCTCCTTTCATATAGTAATCTTACTTCGATTTTAATGATTTTTGATTCATTTGAAAGAGGAGGCATGAGAAATGGTCCCATATTCATAAAAACGGGAATCCGACATCTCGTTGCCTCCGAAAACCGCCCCCGATGGGGGTGGAGGGGGCAAATTTTCTCGAAAATTGCAAATCTGTGATGGTATAATTAAAGATAGGACAATATCCGGAAACGTTTAAATTGAACATTTTTTCAAAAAAGTAACGGTTTTCGAGATAGACGCATTTTAAATTTTCAAATATTGCTATTTTCGCTATGTGGAGATGGCGATTTCTGTCGAAAATTGAAAATCTGTTTGCAGTACATGAAAGACATAATTATTTGTAACAAAATTTATAATGAACATTTTATCCTTAGAATTACGGTTTTCGGGTTAAATCGATGTTAAAATGATAACAACTAAAATGCTTTAGCGTATTTCCGCAGCGATGTTTAGAGATCACAATAATAACAACTACAAGCCAAGAATATACGTGGGTAATAGGATAAGTACTATCTTCATTGGTATTAGTAAACGTTCAACGATTTTCGTGACTAATGTTACACTCAAAAGTGTGAAATCAATAGTTTTTTACAAAAAATTGGACCGACGTTATTAGTTGGTACACTGAAAAGTATAAAATAATATTAATTCTATTGGGGCTGGTACTTGTGAAGTTGGTGCCAAAAGTTACCAATCTACCTGCAACTGCACAATTTCAAAAGTACCAGTTCCAAAAGAATTAATATTATTTAATACTTTTCAGTGCACTAACTGATAACGTCGGTCCAATTTTTTATAAAAAATATTTTTTCAAAAGTTGCGGTCATAAAGCAGACCAAATCATCGAATTGCTTACCCTTTCCGTTTGGGAAGTCGGTCAAAAAGATAATTTAGTCTCAAATATTTAGTCGAAGCTGCATTAATCGTTGATAGTAATAAGTACTTTTAGGAGGTTATAAAAAATACATCATTTTTACATTTTTTATATATATTTTTGGTAAAAATTATTTCCTATTTTTAATAAATTACATTTCAGCTATAGTATCGGTAGTTCTGGAGAGAAAATCCAATGATGGCTACTTCAGTAATTCAAATTATTAGAAGTAGAACAAATATTCAAATTTATTATATTTTCTTGTCAGTTTGAACGGGTATGTTTAGCGATAAATTATAACGACGATACTCACATATCTCCCAGAGAAAAAACATATACTATAACATTTGTTATGCTCTCTTAAATACAATAATACATTTAGTAAAAAAAGTTGGATAAGAAAATTATAGTCTGAAAATAAAAAAAAACAATATATCACAATAATTAACGATGATTTTTTTCGTCATCATCTTCTTCTATTCCTTGAAAATAGAGGCACTGCTCCGCATCTCTGAGGCTTTTCTGATGATCTGCGCATTGCTAACTTCTTTCTTTGGATTATCCCATGGTTGAATCTCCCCTGAACCATAGAGGATGAATACAATGCCGCCAAATAAATATAGCAGGGATGCTATGTAGAAAATTATATTCCATAATTGGACATCAGTCTGGAAGCGAAACATTGCAATATTATACTTAAAATACAATCTACAAAAAAAAAAATGAAAGAAAGCTCAATTTTGCAATGTTGGTCAAAAATTTTGGTGCACCCGCTGAGTAAAATTCCCAATTGTTCCGCTTTTCTTTTAAAATTGCTGTTTCATGCTCATTATTTAACCTCCAACCACTCTCAAACGAATCCCATCGAATATAAAAATCGTCTGATCAGGTCATGTGATCATTCATTTTTTTCAGCATGCCAAGAAAACTGAAACTGCTCTTGTACTAAGAAATAACTATTGTGTCGATTCACACAATTTTCCTACTATGAACTTAGCCTCAATTGATGGATCCAAACCTTACATTGGCATGTAAAACTCAATTAACTTACCTCTTCATATCCTGTAACATCTTTTGCCCAATCGACGGCCAATGGTGCCAAAATGGATGCAACAGTTGCAGCACTATTCGTGATGGCCATCAGTGTGCCAGCATGTGTGGGGGCTATGTCGATGTGATTCACATTGAAACCACAATATTGGCCAGCATTGAAGCCGACAGCAATCACCAATATGATGACACTGATTGTCGGTTGCGTTGATCCAAATGTTAGACAGAAAAGGGCAATGGCTGGTATCAGGAAACCTGAAAATGTTAAAAAAAACGATTATTATTTATTTACACTTTTTTATAGTTTATCTAGGTGCCTTCAAAAGTGGGGGTTCACTGTTGAAACTCGAATAGTTGAAAACACTGCCTGAAATCGATCTTACTATTTCCACATAGGTAATTGGATGTATTGCTGTGTTTCTCCATATCTTGATCATTGAACTTCTTATGATGTCTTCCTCGTATCTACCTTTATTTTTGACCAATATATATAACATTTTTTGAACACCCCGAAAAGAACTAGTTCACTATCGATGATCATGACCTTGATCTTCTTTTTTGTTAATCAGCAACTCGTAATTTCTGCTCACAACTTTGAGTTTGTCTTCACTGGATGCATTTATGAGAATGTCATCTGCCATCTGCATATCTCAAAAGTGTTATTATTCCTGTCCCCCCCCCTTTGTTATGACACCACTCCGATTCTCTATTCTCTCTTTCCGTAAATGTTAAACACTAAAGGTCAAATGATGCATCCTTGTCGTACACCTGCTTCTCTGGTTCGTCTACTTGGCATAGAACCTGTTCTTTCTTGAGGTATTGTATTGTATGATTTCGAAAATGATGTTCTCTTCTTAACCATTGCTACTCAAAGTTTAATTCTGCGCAAGGACAATCCCTATACAAATGCAAGCTTACCAATACTGTTGAAAATCTTTCTGCTAGCTATGAGACTGATCATTTCTCTTTCGATAAGTATATCAGC